>OX451215.1:67927699-68334977 GCA_949628195.1 Phasia obesa
TTTTCGATTTTTTATGATTTTTTTAAAACGAAAATTTTTGCCATTTTTACGTAAAAAATATTTTTTTTTCTTAAGTTTTTTATTATAACTCCGATACTATTGATCCGATTGAAACGCGATATATAGACGAATTAAAGGCTATGCAAATCTTAATTTTTCTGAATTTATTTTAATAATATCGGACTAGTAGTTTTTGAGTTATCATTAATTATTTGAAGAAACGTCTCAAAAAAATTGCAATTTTAAAAAAAAAAAATTTTAAAAAAAAATCTATCCATAGAATTTAAAAATTTTACCATTTTTGTACAAAGGTAGTCATGATACATCAAAATTATATAGTGGTTTTAAGAGCACATGAAATTTTTTTTATTTTGTTGTGCTGTGTTATTTATTATTGTTAGGTATTTGTTTGATTTTTGTTAAAAAAATTTCCACAATGTTTTTACCGCACGCTCTTTAAATAATGTCGAGCTTCTGTCTTTTTAAAAAAAATAATAAAAAGGAAAAAGATTGAAAAATGACGGTACTTTTTCATTTCTTTTCTTCAAATTCTTCATAAAATGCAGAGGTGCTAAATTGAGTACACAAGCGTTATTTTGTTTTTTTTTCGTTTTTTTCCTGGCGCTTGATGCAATTTGTTACAAATTTCATATAATTTTAGTAATAGATACTCAATAAACGACAGTAAAAATAAAAATTATAGGATTTGCTTTATTACTTTTATATTTCTGAAACAAAGTGCTCAAAGTACAAACATGTACTCATTTGTGCACCACACTGTACATATTTATTTTGATATAAACATTCATGCAAAAAATAATTTAAATTTATTATAATACACTACATAGTGCAGAATGGTGTTGTTGACATTGTTAAGAACTTGCAAAAAATACCGTTTTTTTTCTATTCCAGATGTGGAAACATTAATGATTCTGTGTTTTTTAAAAAACTCATATCCATATTTATTATATAGTGTGTCATAACTGCATGTGCCTTCTCTTCTTTGGATTTATTTATTTAAAAAAAATGTATAAAACCAGGAATATTAATAATAATAAAATAAAACACAACACAATAAACTATAAATAAAACTGTTAATGGCTAATAATAAATAACTCTATTTATTATTCGCATTTAAAATGATGTGTAAAAGGATAAAAAATAAAAAAGTTAAAACTGATTTTATTGAAATAATGTTGTGGTTGTCACCTGCAGCTAATAGTTTCAAGCAAATTTATTTATTTGGTTGGTATTTATTTTTTGCATTCATTATATAAAAATTATTTTACATATTTAAAAAATTATTAAAATATTATTTTAGCAGATTATAAAACAAAACGAAAAAATCAAAGAAAAATAGATTGTTTATTTATTTATTTACATATTATACTTATAAGTAAATTAATTAGTATAATAGAGGGGAGCTATGGCAGCGATGGCCTTAAGCTCAATATTAAGTTGAATCCACAGACTGGACATTGTTTTGGTAGATTCTTATCAATTATAAGAGCATTTGAGGTTATAGTGTGACCTAGTCTTAGTCTAATTATTTTAATTTGGTCACCTCTTGGTAGCAGGTTGTGGCTTATATTTTTGAACAGTTTATATGAGTTAACTTTGTTGGGGTTAATTTTCCTGTACCAGTCAGTGGTTGTGTTCCAATTGCAGTTAACTTTTGTATTGAAAATATATTTTATAAATTTTTTCATATCGTAAGAAAAATAGGTTTGGGGTAGCTATAAGAAGAGCAGTTGAAGCTGCTTTTGCGGCTTCATCCGCTGCCTCATTGCCTTTTATCCCGGAGTGACCTGGGATCCATATGAGTTTAATGTCAGGTTGTCTTTCAATAATAAATTGTCTTATCATGTTTGGGTAAAATTGGTCATTATTGCAGTTCCTTATGGCATCTAGTGCAGAGAGAGAGAGAGAGAGAGAGAGAGAGAGAGAGAGAGTCAGTACAGATTGCAAATTTTCCCATGCATCCTCTAACATATTTGACAGACTCGTGTATTGCTATGATTTCAGCAGAGAAATTAGTGCTGTATTCTGCCAAAATTGAATTGACTAATGTTTTGTGTTTGTCTACAATGCTAAAACTAGTCCCCTTAAAATATATTGTAATATGTAATTTGCAATTGTAATTTGAGATAAAAAGTTTACCAAAAATTCATCAATAGTCAAGGTTTGTGGATCTCCTGCAAGTTAAATATATAATTTTTAAACAAAAAATTTGTATTAGAGAAAAATTTATGACAATCAGGTTACTGTTTCATATAACATTTTTTCACGCAGCGTTATTCAAACATTATTTACCGTTAAAACTGCAAAATTTAACGATAAAATAATTTTTTGATAATTGGACACAAAATCTGAAAGGATTGATATATGCTTAGAAAATTGTATACCAGTTTAGAGGTTTTAAACAAGCGGTAATAAAAAATTATATAAACTTAATTTTTATTTGAATTATTTTTTAAATTAATTAATAATAAGCTCTTTATTATATCGATATAAAGAAAAATTACACAAGGTAGTTTCAATTGTCATTAATTTTATATTTAAACGAACTTATTAAATATATAGGATATGCGAAATTTTTTAAATTATATTCATAGGTGATAAATCTTTTTGAAATTATTTTACACTCTTAAACACTATCGGTCTAAAAAGAATCTTACTTAAAGAAGTTTTACATGACGTGTGTTCGTCATATGACTTGTCAGGTAGATAATCCATATGTAATTTCATGTGTTTGTTATAATAGGCATTTTACATACGGTTTATAATTTTTGCTTTCAAACGTTCATGTGTAATTATATCTGACATAACCTATAATATATAATTTTTCCGCCACACAGTTTTGTATTGCCAACCACAGCTGATGCAAAGATGTAAACGCTTTTAGTGCTTTTGGTGCTACAAAAAGCCTAAAATAGCAAAATATCAAGATGGCATTACAGGATTTCAGATGCTATGTCACATCAAAATAAAACACGTTCTAAATGAAAAATGTCATATGTATTGTACACATTGCAAATACACATGTTATGTTTGAAAGGGTTTACACGACGTGTTTAGAATTTACACATGGAAAAGTGACAAGTCATATGACAAATACACGTCGTGTAAAAGCACTTTTAAGACCTAATGTTCATGTTAGTAACCAGAGACATTAAGAGTCCGTCTTCAGTAGCTATAAATTTGAACAAGACATAAACATGACGTCCACAGAGAACGGAATTAATTTGTGCATGTTGTTAGAGGTAGCGAATACGTCTTTATGTCATTTTCTGTTTAAACATAATTTTCTGTTTTCCAACAATGTTGTTTAAATGCGTATTGCACAGCAGATAGTAGTAGTAGTACGGTTGAGCAACAGATGGCACTGTCTGTAAATAATACTGTCAAACTAAAATATAACAACAACATCATTGTCTTGTTATACAAGAGTTTTCTAACAAATGTTTTAACAGCTATGTTAAGACTTGCAAAAAAGAGACTACACTTAACATTAACATGATGTTAGTGTTAATGTTTATCATATTATATCTAATATAGAATGGAAGTAAGGGTAATAAACCTATGGTAAAAAATCGTATGTAAAAGTAGAACTTTAGTTAACGTATGCTTTAATAAATTTTTAATTTTGAGACTGGCAACACCATTATTTAGTATTTTCTTTTTAAAGGAATATTAATTAATCTGGGTAGTCAGATCTATTAAAAAAGTGTTATAATTTTTTAATATAAACTTATTTTATTTTTTATTTAAATGTAAATTTATTTCTTTACCACATAAAAATCGAAAACATAACACATTAAGGATAATGTAGAGCATTTAAAATGGCTCTTTTTTGTTATTGGTAAAGGCAATTACAATGAGACCTTTCATAGCAGGCGACTGACTCACCGTCGCGATATGTTTTTGTCTGCCTATTGATATTGATGTCCGCTTTTGGGAGGGGTACAAAATCGTCTCTAGTAACTAACACTTGGTCCTAGTGAACCAATTAAAGCACATTTTGATATTTAAGCGCCATCCGCTCTACACACATTCCCTTTGTTTTTATTGTTTTTTGCAACCTGTGTTTTGCCAATATACATATAAATATTAAACATAAAAGAAATGTAACAGCTTCACGCACATAACATTTCTATTTTTCAAACTCGTTTATAATTTTAATTTTTTTTTTTTTTGATAATTTTTTTCTTGTTCTTCAAATAAACAACAATTTCTTTGACGTCCTTAACATATGGGTATGTACATTTGCGTTAACACGGAAATCACCAATATCGTTGACATTAATCTATATAACGAGTGATTTTTTAAGAACTTTTTTTTTTTTAAAAAACGCAATGAATTTGCAAAATCTCATCGGTTCTTTATTTGAAACGTTAGATTGGTCCATGACATTTACTTTTTGAAGATAATTTCATTTAAATGTTGACCGCGGCTGCGTCTTAGGTGGTCCATTCGGAAAGTCCAATTTTGGGCAACTTTTTCGAGCATTTCGGCCGGAATAGCCCGAATTTCTTCGGAAATGTTGTCTTCCAAAGCTGGAATAGTTGCTGGCTTATTTCTGTAGACTTTAGACTTGACGTAGCCCCACAAAAAATAGTCTAAAGGCGTCAAATCGCATGATCTTGGTGGCCAACTTACCGGTCCATTTCTTGAGATGAATTGTTCTCCGAAGTTTTCCCTCAAAATGGCCATAGAATCGCGAGCTGTGTGGCATGTAGCGCCATCTTGTTGAAACCACATGTCAACCAAGTTCAGTTGTTCCATTTTTGGCAACAAAAAGTTTGTTAGCATCGAACGATAGCGATCGCCATTCACCGTAACGTTGCGTCCAACAGCATCTTTGAAAAAATACGGTCCAATGATTCCACCAGCGTACAAACCACACCAAACAGTGCATTTTTCGGGATGCATGGGCAGTTCTTGAACGGCTTCTGGTTGCTCTTCACTCCAAATGCGGCAATTTTGCTTATTAACGTAGCCATTCAACCAGAAATGAGCCTCATCGCTGAACAAAATTTGTCACATTTGAACATTTCGAACCGAACACTGATTTTGGTAATAAAATTCAATGATTTGCAAGCGTTGCTCGTTAGTAAGTCTATTCATGATGAAATGTCAAAGCATACTGAGCATATACAGGAGTATATACAGGAGACTGGCGTTAGTTATTACGCTTATAACTCAACAACGACTAGATCTATTTCAATGATTCGCAGCAATTCGGACTGGTCTCCTGCTGAACAAGAAAATATCTAGAATATTAATTTTCTCATACATTTTGTGATTTTACGACGATATTTCCATGATAGATGACGTTTATGTTTTTGGTACGTGCCGATTATGCCAATTTTTTGCGACAATGCTCTTTTCACTTAATTTGACAATTGTTTTGTTTTTTTTTTTTGTCACACATTAAAAACAAACATAATTTCAAATGCTTTGGTTCTGGTATTACCAGTACATGGCGTTTTGAAAGCTAATTCATTTGCACAGATTCATATGTAAGTATTCTTTCGAATTGAATTTCATATTACGCAAATATTATTTTAGATTTGAATTATGGAAATCTTACACTATATTGTATTTATATATTCTTGTATTGAAAAATTCCTTAACACATTATTTTCATAGTCTTTAGACAGGACAAAAGAAAAAAAAATTTTTTTTTGTCTAATTATATATATATATATATAAGGTACAGTTTTTGAACCAATTATCAACATAAGCCCTTATATTTAAATTAGAGAAGGTTGCACCACATATTTAAGTACAACTCGAACACTGATTTTTGTATTTGATTAGCTAAAAAATTCGAAAATTTTGAGAAAACCAAGACGACTCATTTCAAAATCCATACCACAATATGCAATAATTTTTTTTTTTTGGAATAAAATATTATTAATAAATTGAAAATAAAATCAAAATTTAATCATGGATTATACAAAAACTATAGCTCGTTTTGTTATGTATTCGCCTTAAGTCCTGTAAAATAAGAGCGCAATATCTACAGTTTTATATTAATAAATTCCTTTTATAAGTTCAATAACAAGAATTGGTAAATTTTGTTTAAAAAATATATTGTTTTGTCTTAACCTCCTATGTATCTTCCTCCTATGTATCTTGAAGTGCAGAATTTCAAAGTTTTTAACTAACCAAATCGACGAAATTGTATTGCGCCAGCTAAATTGTTACTATTTATTTATAATCAGAAATATTAAATTGCTTTATTTAAATTTATTTTAATTATTTGTTTATTAATGCTCATTGCGAGTAAAAAATCAAGATTACTTAAACTATACTTTATGACAAATTTCCATACAAAATTTGTCATAAAGTATACGTCAGGTAGACCTTAATTAAGCTTTATGCAGTATGTTTTCCCTGTCGTTTATAAAAGGCAATAGGTTTACATTTTTATTCTTGTTTTATTTTTTTTTTTTATAAAAATATTATTTATATAAATTTATATTTAATAGTCTTTTGAAATGCAAAACAATTTAGTTTTTATTTCTTTATTTATGTTGTGTTGCTATTGCCAGTATTTTTATGCACTAATATTCATTTATTTTGCATATCAATTTATTTTCCTATATCAAATTAGCGTTAAATTGCCTCCTTCCCCTTCACTCAAAGCATACTACAACATTTACTTTAATATAAAAACTAAACCATAGCCGAAAAAAGAACACAAAAACTTGCTTGTGCAAATAAAAAAGAATATCCATTGCCTAACAAAAGTAATAAAAATGTGTAGTTTTGAGACCATGTGGTCTCCAAAAATATCTTGTTTAAAGAACAGAAGTGCCACAGTTTTTCGTTCCCAATAATAACTGAAAAATTAAACAAACTTTATGTTCAGCCCATAAATAACAGAGTATTTATAATGTAATTATTTTTTAGCTGTTAAGTTTTAAACAGAAAAAAAAAACTTTAGACGTGGAAACCATTTTTTATGAGACGATAAATTATTTTTTTGATTCTTTCCTTTTAAATACAATTTCTTGTTTATGTTCCATTTTTAAAATATTTAAATCAATATGATGTTTAATTTTCAAATGCTGCAACAGATTGTCTGATAACTCAACTATAATTAGGAGGGCCACTATTGTAAACCTTAAGATAGAGTTGCTTTATCTTTACACACCTATTATTTGACAAATATTGCCGTCTTACTTTGAACAAATATCACCAGTTTTGAACTGAATGCTCATAATTATTTTCCTTGGTGTATTAAAAACCTGTTTATATTCCAAAATATTATATTCCAAACACAAATTGTGTTATATGTACGGTGACCATAATTCTCAAATCAAAATACAGAAAAATAAAAAAAGTCGTACTTAATTCACACAGGGAAAGTTTTCTTGCAGCAATTACTATGTACATTATTATATTTATTTTTTTCTTTCCAACAAAAGTCAACCTTGCTGCTAGGAAACCTTCTTTAGTGTGAATTACCCGTATCTCTGTTTTTTAACATAATTGGGAAATTTCTCACGTGAATGTCTATTAAAAAGTGCATTTATTTATAACATACAATCAAACTTAAAATGTATAATTTTCCCTACAAAACCAGTGGCCGTCAATTTAGCAATCATTTGAGTCTCACTGATGAGAGATTTTTTCTCACTTTACTAAGAGCATATGAGAAAAATGAAGAAAAAATTTGTGTTCGTGTGATCAACTATGCTGGATGAATAAACACCTCACAGCTGACTAAGCAAAATTGGTGATGCAATGTTTTTATATTTTAATATTTATTAAAATATATTTTAAACTTAGGTAATACATATATATAATTTAACATATTTAAATATTTTTATTCGCTCAATAATGGCTGCATTCTACTGCCATTCGATCGCTTTTTTAAAATTAAAATTCAATCGCACCCTGCTGCTGTAAAACATCTGAAATATGAAGAAATATATAAATTATAAAATATTTTAAAATAGATCAAAGTATGTACATACTTCGAGGATGATTATCAAATCACATAAGCTTCCCGGAAGCATATTTTTTCATCTACCTTCCTTATTGTACTTCTCCAGCAGGTCTTCCGAACAGATTGCGCAGATGTCAGCAGTATTCCCCGATGTTTATTTTAGCTAATGCAAATATGTCTGTGAATTGTGGAACAATGGTGGTCTTACCACCGAGTGAAACTTAAGCGTAGACTAGCGCCCACATTGTGTAGTATAACAACACTTTACGACTGCCACCAATCGCAATTTGTGTGTGATACAGTCACAATTTGTAGCAATTTATATAATATGGCAAGCTTTATGCAATGCAAGCCTAGATCCATATTATAGCCTCTTGCTTAGGGGTTTGGAGACTATCCAAACTCCGTCTGTTGAGAGTTCAACAGCACACTTTATCGACCGTGCACCATAACTATATAAAGCGATCTTAAACCACAACCACCACGTGTATCTCCGAAGGGGACCTCACCAACAACAGGTCACAGAGAGGATAGGCTCTCTGTGGGGCACTGGTAGGGCCTCGAAGAGAACCCGTATGTTTTAACACACAGACCTTTTATTCCAAATTTAGGTTCGAGAAACCCTAGCGTCTGGTGCCCCTATTTTCCCCGAGTGAACCGCCTCAAGGCATTTGAGAATGTACTGCAATGACAAATGGAACCCCCGGAGGGATATGTCTATAAAGAATAATATAATAAAGTAAAAGTTTAAATTAGTTACTATTACTTGAGTGAAATTTTCTGTTCCTAATTTCAGCTCTACCTCTTCCGCTGCCACAAGGGTCTTCAAGGAAAGAATGCTTGCGACTCCATGTTAACACATTCTATATTCTCTTTTATGCACCAAACTACTTTTTACATTTATTTTCTTTTCATATTTCACATTTATTTTAATATTTTGTAATATTCTAAAAATACGTGGATATATTTTACTATATATGACTCAATTTACAGTGGCAGAGTTGCATTTTACAAAAATTTCAACTCTGACACTCACATTCGTTTTTTTATTTTTGTTTATGAATGAGTTTTTATTGTTCATGTGATAGTTTCAATCATCCATTTCTTGTAGGGTTATTTTCAATATACATATTTTTATTTATTCTTTTAATTTGTGATTTTTTTCTGTTGAAAAAAAAAATATAAACTAATTTATAAAATTTGTGTTTATACTATAAAGTTAAACGTACTGACCCGCAATAAATAAAATTAAGGGAAATAATTCACGCTATGTCACTAAGGCATAATGCATAAAAATATTTCTGAATGATGGAAAAGCGTATAACTGGAAAATATTGCAAACATGGAACTAAATCATAAAACAGTGCCAAAAATACCAAATAGAATCAAAAAAATGTTCTCTATGAAATGTTTTTAGTCTTAGGGGTATTCAAGCTTATTATTATTTGTATGCTAAATATTTTTAATTTTATCAAGAAAGGAATTTCATTAAATCAATAAGAAAACTTGTTATTCAAATTTTTTTTTACTCATTTTTAACCCAAAAAAAAAAAAATTCCATAGAAAAAACCTTTTTGATTCTATTAGGTTTTCTTCTGAATTGTATAAAAAAGGGACTTCTTATTGATTTCATTAGATTACCTATTTGATTTTTTCAAAAAAGTATTCCTTTTTAATTTCATTATTCATTATTCATCATTTTCTTAATAAGGATATCTTCTTGATTATATTAGCTTTCTTGTTATTTCGTTTTTATAATTCAACACCGAAACTATTTGTTAAAACATAAAATATACATTTGGTGTAGTGGTTAAGTGCATGCCTACAAAACGCAGCACACCAGGTTTGATCCCTGGCAGTGGACGACAAAATTGTCACCATGGTTTTTCGGGTTTTAATAAATAAGTGGCTTTAACCCCCTCTAGACAATCCTTCAGACGAAGCCTGCCTGACCTTCCACGCCCTGGAAAAATAAAGGATACTATGCAGACAAAATATCAAGCAACCGCCACCAAAAAAAAGTAAAGGTACAAAGAAATCAAAGATTGATTAGCAAAAAATTTCGTAAAACAATTTCAAAAAACAATTCCAAAAAAGCTTTATAAAGGGTGATCCATTTCGATGTACTTTTTTCAGTAGCCTTTTTTTGACAGACAGCCATGCTGTCATGTTATTTTTGTTAAGTATTGTTTGGCACTTGATAATGGAAAGACTTATACCTGAATCTCCTCGCTCTATGGGCACTTGAAAAGTTCCAAAAAGATCCGACGTTTTCGAGGCAAATTTTGTTTAGCGATGAGGCCCATTTCTGGCTCAATGGTTACGTAAACAAACAAAATTGCCGCATTTGGGACGAAGAGCAACCTGAAGAGATTCAAGAGCTGCCATTTCATCCAGAAAAACAACGGTTTGTGTGGTTTGTGGGCCGGCGGAATCATCGGTCCATATTTCTTTAAAAATGACCGACTATTGATGCCTGAAATTGAAGCCCATGATCTCGGCGACATATGGTTTCAGCAATACGGCTCCACTTCCCACACATCGCATCAATCAATAGATTTATTGAGAGAACATTTCGGTGAGCACATAATTTCACGTTTTGGGCCGGTCGATTGGCCACCAAATTCGTGTGATATCACACCGTTAGACTTTTCCCTGTGGGGATATGTAAAGTCTAAAGTTTATGCGGACAAACCCGCTTCGATTCTGGTCTTGGAGGAAAACATCACGCGTGTCACTCGCTAGTTACCAGTCGAAATGCTCGAAGAGTCATCAAAAATTGGACTCAACGGATTTACCATCTGCGACGTAGCAAGGGCTAATATTTGATAGACATAATCTTCAAATAATAAATGCCAAGGAATGTTCTTTCAGATGATAATAAACATTCTCCATTAAATTTGAATTTTCTGTGTTTCTTCTTAAGTAAGGAACCTTGTTTCCAAAAAAATTACAATTCTATTTTGACAATATCACAGCGAACCGGGGGATCCATAATGGACTTTCTAGGTATTTTTCTAAAATTAAAAAAAAAATATTTATGTATACTTTTGAAACGACGCATTTTTCTTTTATTTTAAAAGATTTCAAAACAAAGTAAATTTTGTATTATTATGTAACCTGTAAGCTTTTTGAGTCAGAAACCTCCCCTAAACTTCTATACCCATTATGTATCAGCCAGGTTAATCCCGTGTGTACCAGAAAAATTTTTATGAGCCGAGGTCAGATGTTTTGTGCAAAACTTATCAATACAAAAGTTTCAGATTTTTTTTTCTTTTTACAAATCCTTGCAACGTCATTTTTAAGTCTTAAAATAAATCTGAAGACAAATTGTTCTTAAAAATGATAAATTATATTTTTTAATATTTAATTCTATAGATGCAAAAGAAGTTTCATCATACGTACAATTACGTAGTTCTGCAGAGTTTTAATAGTTATTAATGTGTATATGCGCTCATCAACAGATAAGTTTCACAGCAATAAACTTTTCTATAAAGTTCTATTGTTTGTGTGTGCCTCTCTAAACAGACTCTTAAAATTGGCTTTTATAAAACGCATGCAAAAGTTATGAGAAGGTGTTAACTGTTTTTATAAACAAACATTACACACCATTCTTACCATTTACCATTTAGTTACTTGAGTCATTATTCATTTCCAACGATATCAATTGATATTTTACAAAATTCAAAACGAAAACCATAGACAGACATTTGCAACGACCAAAAAGTTTCTCATATAAATTCCTTTTGTTTATGACAAATTAAATTAAGTTTCACCAAAAACCATTCCAAAATTCCTTTTAAAATTTATTGTAGAAGGAAAAAGACAGTGGCGTCAGAAATGGTAGAGAACAAATATTTAAATTTTACAAAACAACGCATTGATTATTAATTGTTTATTTTATTTAATTAAATTAAATTTTAGAGATCTTTACAATTTACATTAGTGACATGACACTAAATTCGAAAGTGATATTTTAAGTCAATCTCTAATGTTCTGTAATTTTTATTACTAATAAAATTTGAAATATAGAAATATACCTACATATTTCGAACTTCTTAAATTGATTAATAAAATAAAAAGTCGTTTATTAAATCTTAATTAAAATAAATAAAAATCAAGTTTGTCTAACCGAGCTCTGTCTTAAAAAAACTCACACACACAAAATAAAATTTGATTGTTGTCAACGTCTACTCTGGATTTTTTTATATATTACCCAGCCAAAAAAAAAAAAAAATATGCCGACGTTGTCTGAATCATACAGCTCTTGCAAATTTCTGATTTTATTTTCGAATATTTCGTATTGATTTTTCTCACACAAATATGAGAAATTTTATATATTTTGTATACGAATTTGCCTGATAGTATTTTAATTAATTTCTTTAAGACGATTTAATTCCCTTTTATTTTATTTTAGTTTATTTTATTTTTGTTTTAGAAAAATATTCTGATAAATAAAATATATGTATGAATTTAATAATTAAGTTTTTACGCTCTAGGTCGTTTTTAGAAAAATATTTCAATTTATTTTTATTTTTATATTCGATATTTCGCTACATCATTGTGTAGCATCGTCAGGAAATGAAAATAGTTTTATAATATTTAAATGAATGAAAATATTTGAAATGATTGAACAAATTCTTTGTCAATCAAATTTAAAAACTAACATTTCAAAACATAAAAAAAAAAATTTCAAAAACAAATAAAATGTTACTACGAATAATAAAAACATTTTTAAGCCTAATACATATTTACATACACTTCACGTCACATGAATAGGTGCAGTGATTTAGCAATTAATTTAAGCTTGCTGCTCTCAAGATGATTCATCGAGAGGATTATGTTGTACTTTTTACTAAAGGTTTAACAATTGAGAAAAAT
Source organism: Phasia obesa (assembly GCA_949628195.1). Taxonomy (NCBI): domain Eukaryota; kingdom Metazoa; phylum Arthropoda; class Insecta; order Diptera; family Tachinidae; genus Phasia; species Phasia obesa. The sequence continues at coordinate 67,940,544 of OX451215.1, forward strand.
AGTCTAAACAAAAAAGTCGAAAAAGTTCAATTAGATTTAATCGGTGCTTCTTTTTATTTGTCAAGAAAAATGTGAATTATTTTTGCGTCACTTGAATAGGTGCATATTGAAAAAAGAAACTTAAAACAGTGAAAACAATAAAGTCTTGTTTAATAATTTTATTTTTTATTAATTTTTAATAATGTGTACTTCCGCCTTTCGACAAAAACATAGATTCTACTTAGAAAAGAGTTATACAGTTGCGATAAATATTGTAATATTTAATATTGTATTGTATATTTAATATTGTAGGAAATAAATATTGTGGGCCACCAAATTGCCGTCCAGACTTTTACACTTTCCGAGATAATCATCCCCACACGTTTTCCATTATGTTTAAGTCTAGGCAGTATAGTGGCCATGGCAGCAATTGAATATTTTGCTCGCTAATCCACGTTTTCATAATCCTGGCCGTATGGAAAGTCCATGGGATGGGTCCAAACAACTCTTGAAATTTTGGAAACGCCGTTTGTAAAATAGATTTATATGAATTTGCTGGCATTTAAGTGGTTTGAAATTACAAGTCTATGGGTCTGTAGTACGATATCGCACCCCAGTACATAACACCACCTACTCGACTATGGCGACTAGCTAAAAAACGTTCTTCCTTCCTCAAATCATGGAAATAGTATTTGAAACTATCGGGTCCATCAAAATCCTATCTGAGAAAACTACTTTATTCTACTCACTCTTCTAAGTCAGGTGTTCTTTGCAAAATTCCAACCGATATTCCTTACGTTTGCTGGTTTAATAGTGGTGTTTTGGGCAATTTAAGTCGTTTTAAGTTCTCTTCTGCATTTATTACCCTTCTAACGGTAAAAATTGAATTGCTAAAACACTGCACCTATTCATGTGAAGTGACGTGTATCTACATAAAATTTCTTATATTAAAAAATATTCAAACATTTTTTAGAAAAACAAAAATAATTTCACATTTATTCATACATATGTATATGTATGTACATAAATTACACCGTAAAAGTTACAAAAAATTAAAGTTTCTTTGATACTATTATTTTTTATGCACTAAATGTCTATAATTCTGTGCAACATTTTCTCTATCTGCTTTAAAATTTATTCTTTTTTCAATCGGAACTTTAATTATTTGTACAATTTCTAACATGTAACGATGTTTATAATTATTTTCCAAATTTAGAATTGATACATTGTCAAAGTTGGGATAGTGATTACTTTTTGAACAGTGAGAAGACAATGTGGTTTTTTGCAAACTGATGTTATCCCTGTATCTCTGGTCTGATTTATGTCCAGCTATTCTCGTTTTCAGTTTATTCTTCGTTGTACCTACATATACTTATAATTACAATTCTCTTTGTCATTTCCTTTACAAGGTATTTTATACACTAAATTTGCCATATCTAATTTTTCTACTTAATCTTTTGGTTTGCTAAATAATCTATTTAATGTATTATACGTTCTATATGCCATCTTGTATTTAACTGTATCAAATATTTTTGATTTTTCCAACCGTTCAGATAAATCCGGTACATAAGTTATGGATTTATATATCTTTGGTTCTGTCTCATTTATTATATTTGGTTTTCTATTACTTTTGTATTGCAATATTAATCTATTAATTAGCTGAATTGGGAAATTGTTTTCGCTTAATATCTTTTTAATTTCATCTATATTCTTTCTGTGGAATTCTCTGTCACTAATGGTTAACACTCTTTCTATGAAATTTTTTGATGTATTTATAATTATTCGTTTATTTTGTTTAGAATAATAATTAATAATTCTACCCGAAGCTGTGGGTTTTTGCTACCAATCCATTATCAATTTGTTCTTCTACCTAATCATTAAGGTATCTAAATATGGAAGTTTAGAATCGCATTCCTTTTCTATTATAAATTTAATGCGGGTGCTGTATGCTTTAATTGAGGGTGCTGTAGCTTAAGTGGTTAGCACGTTGACTACTAAGCAATTGTCACGAGTTCAAATCTCAGCCGTGGCAACATCAATTTTTCTGATATGTATTGATTTTTCTTTATAATGATGCATATCACAGCGCCCTCCTTCGCCGGTATTACCACATAGCACTAAATCACCGGCGAAGTAAAATAATTATAAATTGGCTATGCTAGCTTCGAACTAATTCGCCTAAATAACACCAGAGGCGCTGCAATACTATTCTAAAAATAATCATAACGTGCAATTGCAGTGTTGCCAGAATCGAAGCTTTACTATCACTAACCATCTGTCTTATCTACTACTATCCCTTTCCAAAGGAAGTACCACAGTTAATATAGGCATTAACTACCTGAGTGGTACTTCTCTTTAAAAAAAAAAAAATGCAATTATCAAATTCATTAAATGTTTGCAACATATTGTTAACAGCTGGTTCAGAAATGACACAAACAAATCATCTACATATTTGCTTATTATACTTGGTTTTATACATAATTTATCAATACAAAAATCTAGCAATTTCTCTATAACTATATCCGCTACAATTGGAGAAGCACGAGGTCCCATTGGAAGTTCTTTCTGTTGTATATGAATTTTCTGATTATATTGGAAATATCTATTATACTCTATACAAAACTAGAGAATACGTAAAAATAAGATTTTCTCTATTTTAGTTAATTTTTCTATAATATCCCATATTTCTTCTATTGTATTAATTGCTAAGTCAACAGGTATACTTGGAATATAAAAATTAAAATAAATCAATTGAAATATTTTTATAAAAGAGACCTAGAGCGTAAAAACTTAATTATAAAATTATTAAAAAGGTCAGAAATTACAATAATTGTTTATGTGAATTTAAGTTTGCACAATTTTCGAAATGCTTAAACTGAAATATTTTAATTGCAAAGGCAAGGGAATTATTAAGTTAAAGGATAAAATCTCTATTATTTTTACTTATTTCTTCATTTTAGATAACGAAATTTAATTAAAAAAGGGGTATGTAAACAGAATTATGGGGGAAGATGATATAAGTTTTTCGGGAACAAGCTAAATTTAAAATATTAGTAAGAAATTGTCTTTTTCGAATTTATATCAATCAAATAATTATTGAATAAAATAAAAAAACAAATAATAAAAAGATCTACCAAATTTGAGAGGAAAAATCCAAAAATGGTAACGTTGGTTCTCAAAATATTTATTATATTTTGAATATTATTTTTTTTTCAGTAAAAAACGACACAATTCTACAATTTCAAAGCCTGTTTACAAGCTGTTTGAGTTAAAGAGTATTTTAGTAAACTTTAAACGATACGAGGGAGCTTGTGCAATGCGCAAAATAGAATAGCGCACAAAAACCAAAACTTAACTGATTAGAATCTTCAAGTTCGCCGAAGGTGATATATGTATATTTCTTAAGTTAGTTCTAAGATAAATAATCTCACCAAAGAATTACCAGTCAGAAAGTTAATGTTTACAATATTTATATTCAAAAATAAATTCTATTTTTTTAACCAATTTGAGTAATTTTATAAAAAATAATTTAGTCATTAGCAAAAATACTGAAATTGATTGAAAAATTGAAAATTGCCGCATAGATGTCTTTTGGCTTAAAATCCGAAATATGCATTGATAACATTTTTAATTCGAAGAAATTTTTAAATGAAATTAAAAATATTAAACCTTCTATTGTATTAAATTTGATTTGATGTGTGAAGATGGCAAACCTTTACAAATAACTACGTCGTCCATAGCATTTTCTACAGAAAGTTTGACTGTATTGCTCCTAGTTTAAATATTTCGTAACCTTTACAATTTTGCTTCCCATTTTTTACAATAAAATCATACTTTTACTAATTGCATGTGTATGCATTCATATAGCTTACAAATTTTTTGTAAAGGATTATAGTAGATTAAAAAAAATTATAGAATAAAAACTTCTCGTAACGGCAACGTTGTTCAGAATAATAAGATGAAATTGAATCATGCATGGGAAGTAGTAATTACCAATAAAGTACAAAATAATTTTTACACAATTTGTAATTAAACTATAAATATATAACATTAAATATAAAATAAAATAAATATACCGATGATGACATATTTCGAAGATTTTCATAATTTATTCAAATAAAAAACTTAGTCACAGTTATGGTCTCGATACAATATTTTCAAAACAAATGAAATGGAATTTCAAGGTATATTTATCTTACTAGGTAGCGTCGTCCGCCCAGCTGATTTAGTAGTTCGACATGTCAAAAGTTGTATGTGTTCAGAAATTTTATGGTGTAGAAGTGAGAAAGCAATAAAACACATACACGCCTTCTCAATTTTCTTATATGTTTTTTGACATTTCGAACTAAAAACAACAAAATGTCATGTTGTTTTTGTATTGTTGTATTTGTTGTAGGGATGCCACTACCTAGTAAAATAAATATACCTTGTGAAATTTTATATATTTTTGACAAATTTTTCAAAGAAAATTACGACAAACATAAACTATAGGAAAATAAGTTGACGATAAACTCTATAACATGATAACAGGGTCTTGTGAATTGAACAACTGTGTTTTATTGGATATTTGATCAAATTTCTGAAAGAAATCTATACGACTCTTCGATTAGAAACTTATCGGAAATCCATCAGAAAACAATACCAATGTCGGGTAATACAACAGAATTTCCCCTGCTTTTTATTTAGATAACTGTTAGATTTCTAACAGAAATATCGAAAAGAAATAAGAAATTCCTACGACATGTCTGTCAGACTTGGTGTCCACCACTTTATATATTTTTGGGTCAGAACTCTGACAGACTTCTTATACGATTCTTACTTTTTTGTGGGCATTTCTGTCAGACATCTTACGGATATCGGACAATTTTGTTGGCTGGGTATTTATTGTAATTTTAATATACTTATTTGAACTAACAATAATTGCTTATATCCTAAGTTTGAAATAAAATAAATATACTTTTTATGTCCAGCCAGTGCTAGACAAAAATAATATTTCTATCACAGTTGTTCAACTATTTTTTCAAATTGATTATGTGCTCTTGTAAATGTTGTAATGCTAATGGGGCGCTTACACGAATACATCGAAAAGCTGTGTCATAGGCAAATATTAATGTGTGGACTCGAGTGCTAATTGGCATATCTGATGTGTACAGTAAATATAAAATGGGTCCCGCAATCTTACCTTGGAGAACTCCGGCTTCAATAAGCTACTCTACTCATGATTGAGCGTAGCTGACTAGTTGAAAATGTTTTTGAAAATGTCTGAGCTTCAATTTAATTAGGAATAAAGTCTAGCAATAAAATAAAAATGTACAAGAGCTGCATAAAGGGTAATCCCGTTTGGTGGCATACCACAAAATTTGACTGTTTCATATGATTTTTTTAACTTCAGCGCTACATAAACAAACGTCCATGGCAGAAGATAACTAAAATTACAGGGCGTAAAGGTAAATCAATATAATACATATACTTTGTGTAAAAGTACCCATCCTTGGATAATTACTCAGGATGTTGCAACGTAGTTTTATATAAAATTTTATTATTGTAGAGTACAATTGCCGATACGGGGATTTTTTTTTGTAGACGTGAAACATTTTTGAGCAAAATTATTTACGATTGGAACATCAGTAAACAGGGAAATGTTTTGAGGGAAAAAATATTTATGATGGGGTGAATATCTGTAAAATCATTATCTCAACATTTATTACGGCTCTGAATTTTTCTTCACAACTATTATACATATGTACATTTTTTATTTCAATATTTCTTTATTGAAATACATACAAATCAGCTGTAGCTTTATATTGTTTTGACACATTCATATACCACACACTCACTGAACGGCTCACATGTTGAGCCAAAAGCCTAATGGTATGAAATGAAATGTCAAAAACGACAACAACAATTACAAAAACTGCATTGTTTAAAGTTTTTATTCATAATGGGGTTTCTTTTTTTTGCGATTCTTTCTTATCGTTACATAGTTTTGTACATTTTGCATTTTAAGTTTTTTGTCATTGTGTTCAACTGCAGCATAGTTAAATGTATAAAACTTTTTTCTTTCTTATTGCTCTAACTTTTAGCTAAAATTTGTATTTAGAACAAAATCATACATTGTAGTGTATGCATATTCAGGTTTATATTTCTGAAGCACAGCAACATACATATATTGAGAGAGAGAGAGAGGGAGAGAGGGAGAGAGAGATTGTAACGTTTGACATCTTTTGCCTTTGGGGTGTTTTATACACTTGATCTATGTTATGCAACACGTCTTATTTTATTTAAAACCACATAAGTAATTCAGCCCTCAAACAGATAGATGTTCATACTTTCAAACTAATACTCACACATACTTTGACATACATTTGTTCATTTTTATTTTGCAAAGCCTTTTAAGAAGACTGATAAACTACTTACACAAATACATATACACACTCCAAGTTTTTAGTTTCGTTAGTAGATATCAAAACTTTCATACTTAAAATTTAAAAACAAACGTAGGATGATAAAAAACTCTTCAAATTGTGTTGAAATACACATAAAGTTCTACAATATGGGGGAGTACATTTTGATAGTCCATAGTTATGTTTTAAAATTTTTTATTTTTCCTAGTTTTATTTTCAACAATAAAGATAAATCACAGTGGCATCATACAGCGAAATCAAAATAAAAGTTTTCCTTTAACTAAATTCGAGTCGACTACTTTAGTAAAAAAGACGGATAAGATCCACAACCATCGTAAGAATGAATGCTCAACAAATTAAAGGATTTCAGTTTCATAAACTCACAAGAACTTTGCCAAAATGAAATAATATCGATGCGTACGATTTGTGGTTCCAACAGAAATTTGCCGATACTACAATTGTACACTTCTTAACAAGTTTCCGTCTGTAATGGAAACCCATAAATATTTGTTTCCGCTAATTGCAAATAAAATGACAATTCGAAATATTTGTTTTCGGGTTCCACAATACTTTTTCTGCTCTCGCAAAATCAAGTAGCTCCAAAGAATCGAGATTTGGTTTTGAATCTGCATTACATAAAAATTATATTCAATACATCTTCTTCAGTGATGACAATAAATTGATGTCAATCAACCGTGAACATTAATTTTTGCCATGCAGCGGCTGGACCTAATTATTTATAACTTTGCTTTAGTGAACGCTTATCGTTAGTTCAATTATATGTATTTTAATATTTAATATTTTTATTTTTAAATTTCAAAAATTAAAGAAAGCCGTACCAAATGTGTAACAGTTTTATTACTTACTTGCTGTACCAGCCACGTCGTGGGCGTCCTGACAATATTTTGCTCGACTTTGCTTTGAACGTATTCTACACTAATTGTAAGACTCTTACTTTTATAAATTTATCCATCCCTGGATAAAATTCTAAACTTTATAAAGAATTCTAAAAATTATTGTAAAGCTCTGTAAAAGGTGTTTAAAATAATTTAATAAGGTTGTATTGCCACAAAGTAAAAATACAAATCAAATACAAATTTTATTCAATTGGCGCCTAATGTTATGCAATAGTGTTTCAAATATCGCGGTTTTAAACCGGAAATTTAGTTTTTTCACTTTCTATTGGAAATTAGATTTTTTTGCAGAAGAAAAGTATCCTATATTGGAATCAGGATTTTGTTAAAATCTATACAGTACTTTTACGAGATGCGAACACGAATGAAAAGCATACATACAGACAGACAGACAAACAGGCAGACGGAAATGAGTTACTAGTTTATTATATGTATAGATAGATTATTTTTAGACCAAACAACTTGTGCTCTTGTACACATCAATTTGACATGTCGAACGACTTCTCCTTGCCTTCCTGCCTTATTTAAATATACATGAACAGGAAAGTGATAGATTATGACTGTGCAGAGGTTGAAATAATTTTTTACTTGAGCTATATTGAACCAGCATTCTCTAAGGTTGCCAAGGATACTTCTAAATAAAAATTCTGTGTTGTTTATTAGTTTTCTTCCAATTTTTTTATGTGTGCTCATTATTATGAAAGTGGTCTAAGTCGAGATATAAAATAAAATTACTTTATCAGTTATTTCACACCACATTATTTTAAACAAAATTTGTTCATTAAATATCTCAAAATAAGAAATATGAGCCGTTTATTTTGAAAATGGCATAAGTCACATTCCAAAAATACCAAGGTAATGATAACATTGATTACAATTTAACGGTATTACTTCATTTTTACAAAAATTTGCAATCAAATGTTAAACGCCACTTACCCAATGATCATCAATTGAATATAATAGAAATGGCTTTGGGAAACCCAAAATATATATACAATGTAGAAATATATTCAAATTCAATTGGTGTATTTAGAGCTCCGTAAAACACAGAAAGGACATGAGTTACTCATTATTTTAAAACAGCGCCATCTGTTGCACAAGATTGCTTAAAATATATTGCTTTCAAAAATAAAAGGATGCGTTAAAGTATGTGTACCTTTAAATCGGTAAAAAAAAAATCGGCGTACTTTCACTGCTATTTCTCCACTTTCTCTTGGTACTAAGATACGTTTGAGGAAAAATATTTAATAAAAATATTGGAATCAGGATACTAAGGTATCTTCTCACAAAATTTTGTAAAATCCATCCAGTAGATTTCACGCAATGCGAACACAAAGAAAAAGACAGACAGACATACCTTAGACAAGTAATTATATGTGCAATGCTTCAACTTTAATTTAAATTAAAAGAAGCAATGGAAATTGGGAACAGATATTTTTTTTTCTATCTTGTAGTTAAAATAAATAAAAATAATTTTTGCAAAAAAAAACCGACTTCAAAACAGATAGAAGGGCACCAGTTATAAAATAAAAATGTAAGAATTCTGTATAGAAATCTGTAAGAATTAGAATTAAACCAAATAGTAGATGCGCCAAAATTAGCAGAAAAAAGTAAAGACTATGTGAATGTCAAGCATCTACCTATTACTGTTCAAAATTTAAGCTATTTTCACCGTCTTTTCATCCGTCGTTTATGGGGACACCATTCAAGCCTCTGTCTGATTTCAAAGTTATGGTCACATAGATCAAATAACATCACCTATTCCGACACCCTTTAATTTACAATTTTAAATTAAAGATCTGTTGTTATAGAGGACTTGGCCACAAAGATTCTTTGTAAATTTCAACTATCTGTATATAACGTTTAAAAAGTTAACCCAAATATATATCAAATTACATGAACTATTGGGACACCCTTTACATTATAATTCCAAATTTATTCTTGTTATCATACCAGAGAAAGTAGTGGATATTCTGCCTAATTTTTAAGTGTTTGTGTTTAACGGTTCAAAAGATAGGGCCATATAGATCAAATTACATAATTTATGGGGACACCCTTTAGATTCTAAATTAAAATTGTATACTTGCTATAGTGAACTTTGCAATACAGCTTCCTTGTAAATTTCAGCTGTCTGTCTATAACAGTTCAAAAGTTTGGCCACATATATAGAATTACATTAACTATTGGGACACCCTTTTATTTCCAAATTCAAATTTTATACTTTTTGTTATAGCGGACTTAGCTATTCAGATTCTTTGTAAATTTCAGCGGTCTGTGTACAACTGTTCAAAAGTATGGCCATATACATCCAATTAAATGAACTATTGGAGCACCCTTTAAAATTTTGAATATTTATACAGTTTATTATAACGGTCATAGCAATCGATATTCTGTCAAATTTTCAAGGTTTTGCCTACAAGCGTTCAAAAGATAGGCTCAAATAGGTCAAATTACGTCACCTATGGGGACACCCTTTAAATTTTAACTTTATTTTTTTTATTAATTTCTGCTGTTGGGAGCTATAGCGACACGCAATTTTTTAAAATTTTAATTTGGTGCCCTTTACGGTTCTTAATACACGTAAAAAACATGTATGTTGTATGGGGACACCCTTTAATTTTTAATATAATGAACTGATTTTAAAATGAGACCAACCTGAAAGCATAACCTTTCAAATAAAGAAAAAAATTTTAAAATCGGTTCAGAAATGGCTGAGTTCTGCGGTTACATACATAAAAAAAGCAACATTCAGATGAATAGATAACCTCCTTCTTTTTTGAAGTCGGTTAATAAAATAGCAAAATTTTATTAATCTATTTTTTTTAACATGGAAAATATTGAAGCTTTAAATCTCCATAGAAAATGTTTATATGTGCAAAAATTTTATTTAATATATATACATATTATTTTAGTTAATAAGAGGTTGTGTTCCTCTTATGTATCCTGACCAATTTAACACCACGTGGCCCTGACTCCACCAGATTTTTTAGGACAGACACATAAATATTAACCCATTCAACTAATATGTTCTTTTTTTATCTGTTTCCAGCTGTCATATAGCTTCAAAAGGTATGAATTTTGCCAGAAGGTATTCACCATAGATCCTCAATGGGACAGAGGTCTGGCCTTGTAGCAGAACACTCGAGCAAATCAATTTGTCGAAAATTAAAAAACGCCTTTATCTTCTTCACCATGCGGATCGGTGCATTATCCTGCTGGAAAGTCGAGTTATCGCGTTCTAAATCACCAGCAAAATTAGGGTGTTCGCTTTGTAACAAATCTATATAGATTTCTGCATTCAATTTTTTTAGCACAAAACCTTTTTTGGACTTCCCTCTTGATAAAAAATACCGCCTATACATTGCGTGATCCTGCACCATGAATTCGATTGTGGCATGCTTCCCGTGGGCGTCCGTGGTCAGTCCAAATTAAACTTTTTGTGTCACTGAATATTACAGATTCAAATTTATTTTCCCAAAATTTATACTTTTCGTAAAATACCATATGTTGATTTTTATGGCGTTGTTTTAGACATAGTTTAGGCACTCAATACTCATATTAATGGCCTTGTCTTATTATTTGATGAACACGTTGTTTAATCACATTTGGACCAAGTTCCACTTTTATTTACCGACAACTCATGTGGCTATTAGTTGCTAACTGCTGTATGCGCCTTTTTCTCCTGTCATCAATAGTGCATATCCGGCCACTACTTGTATTAAAATCGTAGTCATCTGAATTTTTCTGAAAAATTTTTTCGTGTTACGGTTTTTTTTTTACAGAAACAGCAATTTGGCCAACTTTTATGCCGATTTGACCCGTTCCCTTGATTAATCCACTTTCTTCATCTATTAATTCAGTTTTACGTGGCATTTTAATAAAAATTCCAAAAATATGATTTGTTTTTCATATTTTGCATTTGTTTATCCACTATACTAACTTATGAAGCGACTTCTCCGCTTTATGTGCTAATACGTTGATTTAGCACCTGTAGGAAGTCAAATAATTCATTTTGCACATATAAATATTTTACACGGGATTTTCGACATACTTGATTAAAAATAACGGTATTACGAATGCAGTGCGAAGATAAACTTATTAGAGAATGTGTATGCCAAAAACAACAACTCTACCGTTAGTATAACATAAGGTCCAAAGAAAAGAAATTTTGCACATATAATTATGTATTTGACTGGGAGTATATACATACATATAGTAATGATAATATAGAACTTCTGTCTTAAGCTTTGAATATCCAAAATTTTTCTATTATTCCTGGTTTTATTTATGGAATTGTAAGCTTTTTTCATCATATAAATATTGGAAAGATTCTTATATTCTACCATTATTTCAATCTGGAAACAAAGCTGACATCACGAATTACAGAGGTATAGCCAAATTAAGCATTATACCAACAAAGCTTTTTGAAAAACTCATTACTGATCATTTTTGTCACCATGTTTCATCTCTTTTATCTTCTTCGTAAGGGTTGCTCAACTGTTACTAATATTTTGCAACGTACAACTATTGTTAATCGTGGTTTTGTTCAACGAAAACAAACGGATGTGGTCTACACAGACTTTAGTAAAGCATTTGATAAAGTGAACTATAAACTCCTATTAAGAATATTACACCAAATCGGATTAGTTCAAAATAGCCTAAGTTGGATTCAATCCTATCTATCCAATAGAAGCCAAAACGTTTTTTTCCGAAATGTAATTTCTTAGTCTATCGCTGTTACATCTAGTGTCCCGCAAGGAAGTCATCTTGGACCACTGCTGTTTTCGTTATTCATAAATGATTTACAAAAAATAATAAAATTTTCAAATGTTCTAATGTAGGCTGATGATGTTAAAATCTTTTTTAGCTTTAGTGATTATACAGATCAGGAAGACTTAAATTCATTTTATTCCTGGTGCAGCCGAAACTTAATGAAATTAAATTTAAATAATTCTTGCCAAAAAAAACCGACTTCAAAACAGACAAACTTAAAATCATGTTTCTTTAAGACGGTAACTATTGCGACACCCTATAATTTCCGAATTCAAATTTTATACTAGTTATAGCGGTCGGCAAAACAGGTTCATTGTAAATTTCAATCGTCTGTCTGTAACGGTTTAAAAGTTTTGTCATATACATCTAATTACATAAACTACTGCGACACACTGTAATTTATAATTTTAAATATTTATACTTATTATAACAGATATAGTAATGGACATTCTGTCTAATTGTTAAGTGTTTATCAATAACTGTTTAAAAGATATGGTCATATACATATATCAAATGACGTCACCTATTGGGACACCCTTTAAATTCAAATTTTAATATAAATACTTTTTAAGGAGGACTTTGTCATACAGATTCCTTTTAAATTTTAACTTTGTGTCCCTATACATCAAATTACATCAACTATTGGGAAACCCTTTAATTTCCAATTTTAAATATTTATACTTGTTGTTATACCAGACACAGTAGTGAACATTCTGTCTATTTTTCAAGTGTTTGTCTATAACGGTTCCAAAGATGAGGACATAATGGTCAAATAACATCAATAATGGGGACACCCTTTAATTTATAGATCCAAATTTTATACTTGTTGTAATAGCAGACTAAGCAATATAGGTTCTTTGTAAATTTCAACTGTCTATCTATAACAGTTGAAAAGTTTGGCCATATATATTACTTTTACATTAACTATTGGGACACCCTTTAATTTCCAAATTCATATTTTACACTTGTTATTTTAGCGGACTTAGCAATACAAGTTCTTTGTAAATTTCAACTGTCTGTCTATAACGGTTCAAAAGTTTGGCCATATATATATCAAAATAAATCAACTAATGGGACACCCTTTAATTTCTAATTTTAAATATTTATACTTATTATAACAGACATAGTAACGAACATTCTGTGCAACTTTCAAGTGTTTGTCTATAACGGTTCAAAAGATAGGAGAATAAAGGTGAAATTAAGTCACCTATGGGGTCACCCTTTAATTTTTCATTTTATTTTTTAATTACTTTTTGTTATTGGGAGCTACAGTGATACGCACTTTTTTTAATTTTAAATTGGTGACCTATAAAGTTCATAATACACGTAAAAAACATGTTAGTTGTATGGGGATACCCTTTTATTTTTAAACTTTTGATTTTCTTTTAAAAGTGGGACCAATCTGTAGCCATAACCTTTGTAATAGTGCAAAAATTTTGAAAATCGATTCAGAAATGACCGAGTTCTGAAGGCACAAACATACAAAAAAAAAAAAAAGCAAGACACAGACTAATTGATAACCTCCTTCTTTTTTTGAAGTCGGTTAAAAATTGCAAACACATGTGTTTCTTAAAAAAAAAACATTTAAACGTTAAATATGTTTTGGGTGATTATGAGCTGGAAAAATTATATGTGTTTCATGATCTTGGAATTTTACTTGATGCCAAACTAAATTTCTTACATCATATAACTTTAATAGTTAATAAAGCACGAAGCTTGCTAGGATTCATAAAACGTTGGGCAAAAGAATTCCAGGATCCATATATAACAAAACAATTGTATACATCTCTTGTACGCCCTGTTCTGGATATGGGATCCAGCTTATAACATTCAAATAAATACTATTGAATCTGTTCAAAAACAATTTTTGTTATTCTGTCTCGGTCGAATAAGTTGGAATCCAATAAATCATCCGCCTTATGAAGCAAAACTTGCGCTTATAAAGCTGCCATCACTAAAAAGTCGTAGAACAATGATAAATGTAATATTTATGTTTAATTTAATTAAAGGTAATATTTTCTCTGATTTTCTAATTGGTAACATTGCATTTAACTTTCCAAATCGTCCCACACGCTACTACTATCCGCTTTCTGTTAAAGTTTATAGAACTAATTATGTTAATTTTGATCCCTTTATAAGATGTTGTAGGGATTTTCATAAACTTTATTGTCATGTTGACTTTTGTGTTAATTGTAATGTTATAAAACGTAATATTTTATTGTATCTAAATAATTAAATTTTGTCATTAATTCATATTTTAAGTGTCAAATAGTCTGTAAGAATTGTAAATTCATAGACTTAATTAAATAAAATAAATAAATAAATAAAATTTTTCAACATGCACCACAGTGTTGTAACGAATGTTCTTGCTGATACAAACTTGTGCTTTTTTGCAGTTTGAATGCTTTGATGTTCATTTTAATTTTCGTTGAATGTGTCTTTTGTTTTGGTTTTATAAAAACTTTTTATAACGTCAGCAATTTATAAATATTCCTTTATGTCTCTTTCGAAAACTTACATGATTTTTGGTAGCAAATTGTTTTGTTAATAAAAGGAACAGTCTAACTTATCAGTTTTGGTACAAATACTAAAATTTTTTTTATGATAAATTTAAATATATCATTTATAATAATGTTAAATAATAATTATAATAATAAAAGTTTTCATTTGGATCTCGTTGCTACGGCTGAGTATTGAACTGGTGAGCATACTGTAGTGGTCAACTTGAGCTACAGCACCCTCAGATTGATGGATGAGTCAGCCAATTTATAATTATTTTACTTCACCAGCAATTTTGTGATATGTGGTAATATCGGCGAAGGAGGGCGCTGTCATATTGTTATAAAGACAACTAATACATATCAGAAGAATAGATGTTGCCACGGCTAAGTATTGAACTCGTGAGCATGCTTTCATATATTGGGAAGCCTTCACTGTAAACCTTTCAAAATTTACTTATAGGGTTACTCCTATATAGTGTCTTTGTTTTTAGATTCATCATTTTGTGTTAAAGGGAAAGAAAGTTATGAGGGAGGTAAAAACGGAGGGAACGAGTTCGAGTAATATATAAATTCGAAAAAAATTGTTCTTGTTAAAATTTAAAGCGTCAGAATAATTATTAGCCACACTGAAGCCAGACAAGTTAATTTATACTTCCTTGAATAAGTCTGTATGTGTTCTGTTTTTGAAAAGTCAATGGTGTAAAAGATTGTCCTGGAAATTGCGCATGGATGTTTCCATATGTTTTCAAATTAGTTACAAAGACGAAAGTTTAACTACCGTGAGCTAAAAACTTTATTTTACAAGAAAATAAATTTAAAATTTGTTTAAAGTTTTTTTGCAACAAAAATCTATCTAATCAATCAAAAAATATTCACAATAAAACTTTATTGCTATTTTTAATTGTTTGCGGTAATAGTTTTTATTAAATGAATATTAAAACAATTGAAAAATTACTACAAAAAATTTCAAAGCAGGTATCATATCATGGTCGATAGATAAATCGAAAATCTTGATGTGTTTGTGGAGGAGTTGGAAACTGTGGATGCACATTTTGCATCGCTGAACGGTACTGCAAGGGCGCAGTGGTAGATGTCTAGGCGAAAGAGGGCCCAAACGACATCGCTCGATGTAAACTGGAAAATGTCTTCGGCTTCATCGTGACATTTTAAGTGGTTGAGAGATAGGTAGCAGGACACATGTATGCCTCTCTTTTCTTTTTTAGGGTTCCGTACCCAAAGGGTAAAAAGGGAACCCTATTGATTTCGCTACAATGTCTGTCCGTCTGTCCTTCTATCAGCGCCTTTTAATGGAACCGTAATAGGTAGACTCTTGATCATGTATAGCTGTTGCCGCTATAGCAACAAATACTAAAACTTATAGGGTGTTCCGATAGAGAAGTGTTATTCACGAATATGTGCCTATTTATTGAACTGTAGGAGGATTACACTTGAAATTTACAAACAGTAATTAAAACTTACTTCACTATATAAACAACTGTAAAGAAATAAAACTAAAAATTAAAGGGTGTTCCGATAGTGGTGTGATTTGCATGTATAACGCTTAAGTTTTGAACCATAATAGGTAGACGCTTGAAATTTTCACAGAAGGTGAACAACTATGGCCGCTATAGGAGAAAATACTAAAACTTATAAGGTGTTCCGATAGAGAGATGTTATTCATGAATATATGCTTATTTCTTGAACTTTAGAAAGAATACACTAAAAATATGCAAGCAGTAATTAAAACTTTGTTCGCTATATAAACAAGTCTAAAAAGTAAACCTTAAAATTAAAGGGTGTCCCGATAGTGGTGTGCTTTGAATGTATAAGGCCTCAGTTTTGAACCATAATAGGTAGACTCTTGAAATATTCACAGAAAGTGTGTTCGGAAAGTGACGTGTTATTTGCCTTTATGTCTTTATCTCTTGAGCTATAGGAGGCAACCATATACAACAACAGACAGTAATTTAAACTATGTTCGCATTATAAGCAAGTATAAAATATTAAACCTAAAAATTAAAGGGTGTTTCGATAGTGATGTGATTTGCTTGTATATGGCGTAAGTTTTGAACGGTAATAGGTAGACTTTTGAAGTTTTTACAGGAGGTGTATTACTATGGCCACTATAACAAATAGTAAAAATTAAAGGGTGTGCCAGCAGTCACGTGATTTGCACAAACATTGACTAATTTTTTAACCATAATAGAGAGACTCTTGAAATTTTCACAAATGCTGTATTACTATGACCCCTATAAAAACAATAAATATTTAAAGGGTTTTGCGACAGTGACGTGTTTTGTATGTGTAACGACTTATTTTTTGTGCCGTAATAGGTAGACTCTTTAAATTTTTTTAGAAGATGTCTTGCAAGGGCCATTATGACAATTACTAAAAATTAAAGGGCGTTCTGACTGTGACATGCTTTTCACGTACAGTAACTTAATAGTAGCAGGTAGACGCTTGATATATTCATAGAAAGAGAATTGACATGGCCGTTATAGCAAATAACAAAATCCAAGGGTGTTCCGACATAGACATGATTTGTACGTAAATATCCTTATTTTTTAAACCGTAATAGGTAGACTATTGAAATGTTAGCAGTAGATGTTGTACTTTGACCGCTTTAACAATTACTAATATCTAAAGGGTGTTCCACCAGTGACATGTTTTTCATGTATATTACCTTATTTTTTGAACCGCAATAGGTAGGCGCATGTATATTTTTATAGAAATATATTACCATGGCCGCTATAACAACAATTACTCAAATTGAAAGGGTGTTCCAACAGTGATGCAACTTTCGCGATTATGACTTTAATTATAAAATTAAAGGGTGACATGAACAAATTAACAACATGAATTTTTAAAGTTGTACTAAACATAGTACAGAACCCTACGTGTGTGAGTCTAACTCGCACTTGACTGATTTATTTTAGTCTTATCTAGCAGACGGAAATTACAATAGAACTTCTGCGTCTCTGAATGGAGGTACCATTTTTGACACTACTATTCCTAACCTAAACTAAAATTACTTATAGTATATTATAGTACGCTATACTTATCCTTTCATTTCATATAAAGGAAAAGGGCATGATAACAAATAACTTGGGTAATTCTATCTAAAAGAGCTTATCCACCACTTTTATAAAACCTTTACAGCTTTTTTTTTATAACTTCGAGGACTCTTTAAGGATGTAACATGGAGTTTTCGAACAAAGACAACAAAAAGTTTAGATTTTTTAGTACGAATAAAGCTTAATGATTCAACGATTGCACTGAATCTTAGAAGCTACAGAATCGATTTCCGTTGTCACTCCAGGTTGGGCAAATTTCAACAAGATATGTCTTTTATTTTATTTAAAACAATAGAAAAAAGGTTAGTGCGGCAGTGTTTAAATATTGTTAAATTGCTTTTATAACACTTTATCTATAACATAGTTGGGGGTAGTGCACTAATTCTGCAATCTTCACTCACACTGAGTGATATTGCAAAATTATTGTATTCATTTTTTTGATTTCTAATGGTGATTGCTAAATTTGCAGCCTCAATCAACATTAGTGATAGTGAGTTAAAAAGTCTTTGCACTAAAATTTAATTATTTTGATTTCAAAAAATGCAATCAGCAATATATTGCAACTTTTTTTTCTTCACTCAGGTTGATTGCAAGAAGAAATTTTGCATTCAATTTGAGGGTCAATTTGATTTTTTGTTATTTTTGTTCACTAATTCAAAAGTGAAGACTAATACTTCATTAAAAATATAATTCAATTTATTTATTAATGATTATATACTAAAACAGTAAATTAATTTATATATGTAACAGAAATATACGAGTATAACCATCTAGACCTTCAAAAATTAATTTAATTAATTTTTAGTTTAACAAACTTTTTTTTTTATTTCAATAAACAAAATGGATACATAAAAAAAGAAAAATTCAAAAAATTATTTGCAATAAACTTTTCAAAACTGTTACCACCAAATTTTTTATCTTCTGAGTGTCTACCATTCCACTAAATAAAAATAAAGGCCTCACAGGTGCAAAAGAAGGCAAATGCGTGTTGAATTTTAAAAACATTTGCCTAATTACTGGATATTTGTTAAGACAACCCAATTCAGTCTCAAAATCCAGTAGAGAAGTATTTAATTCTATTCATAGGCTATCATTTTGTTCTACTGTTGAATTATCTAATATCAAAGATATGAGAAGACTCGTGATTTAAACAATTGTTTTATTTACTTCGTCAATTGCACTAAAATCTAGGAATCTAACTTACCTAGTAATGTTCGAACTGACTTTGAAAATTTTTATGTAACTCTTATACAGAATTAATAATTAATTTGTTACCATTATGTACCTTGTTTCAATACTGAATAAAAAATTCATTACGTTACATCACTTTTTTATTTTGGTGTAAAATATTCCAAAAAAACGAATTTATTTCAAAATTCTCATGACCAATAATTTTTGAAAGTTGATTGAGAGTATGAATAAATGTAGCTTTTTATTGATTGCAAGTAAAAATTTTGCAATCAATTGATTTTTTTTTGATTGCAAGTAAAAATTTTGCAATCAATTGAGTGAGTGAAGAATTCTTGCACAAAATCTGCGTTCTTTTTCTTTTGATTGCTAGTGCAGCTTTGCAGTTTATCACTAAGCTGCAAAAAAAAAATAGTGCAATAATTTCTCTTGCAATATGATTTAGTGGTAGTGCAATGCTGATTTCAATCAAAATTTAGTGCACTATCCCCATCTATGATCTATAAGAACTCTCAGAATTCGCTTGACGTATACATCATAAGAAATAAGTTTTAAAGGAATTATACCACGTCAGGCTCTGTCAAACAACTTCCAGATATTTAAAGACCCCACTATTTCCGATAACAAAGGTAATGTATCTTCCATAGAGTATCCCCTAAAGGCATGGCTACGCTTCGCAAGTAACCCGTAAAACCGAGATGGTAACTTACAATGTTTTTTATGACAAATTGAAAATAAGTTTTAACGCGATACAAATTTACAGGTTGGCAAAAGAATGATTAACAATATACATACTAATAGACAGAATTAATTGCAATCTGGCGTAGCAAGCTTTTTTATGTTTATCGATTTAAAGAGCATTGCTCCCTGGCTGCAGAAAAAAGGCGCAAGTATACAAGCAAATATTTTTAATTTGTTACTTATGATCAACTCATCTTTATACATGGGTGCGAGTTCACTTACAATTTATGTACAGTTATGTAATAAATAAATGAAAATATTTCTTAAAAATGTATGCATGTGTCTACCTTATTGTGCATGTATTTGCAATATAGTACAAGCAGACCAGTTAAAGTGCTGGTAACATGTATTTAAGTGCTCTCATAATGTTGTACGGGTAAGTGCGAGCATTTTTCCCTTTGAGCTAGTGCACTTACGTAGAGCAAAAGTAAATTGAAATGAAAAATAACAAGAATACTTTAAGGAAAAGTTAAAATATTACAGTTTCTTTTTATTTTAAAACGAGCAATATAAAAACAAATTATTACGCATCTTAAAGGTAATTTTTTATACAGCAATAATTGTTTAAATTATGCTTCAGTAATACATTCTGTATTCTGAAAAGTAATTGAAACTACTATGGCATTCACCACAGGTGTAGAGGGTATATATGTACTCGTATGTATAAATTCTTCATTCCATTTGTAATTTTTCCAATATTATTTTTCAACCCTATAAGTTATATATACTAGAAATCCCTATATATAGGGAAGTCGATTGAATGATGTCATCAATTTTGCAAAAGTTTCTAAAAAGCTACAGAAAGAATAAGTACATAAGTCTGTCAGGTATAGTTTTGAAGGTTTTCTATTAGAATCATGCAACATTGGTCCATACATGATAAAGATGTGGTTAAAAAAGGCAATCGCAATTTGACCAAAATATCGCATTTTCTCCAAAAGTTTACTAAAAAATTTAAATTTAATTAAAAAATTGTAATTTCGATCAAATATTTAATTTCGTCAAAAGCCGAAAACTAAAAACTATCAATAATTCAATTGTTCCCTAATAACATCAAAGTGTCGCCAAAAAATATACAATTTCTTTTCTGCAGGTTCTAGGTACATACATAAATGGTGAAGAGATAATGAAAAAAGGCGAGCGCATATATTTTCCTTACGTTTTTTCCATGTTATTATTCCTTTTTTTGCTATTTTTGCTTTTGGTTTGTTTTATTGAAAACTGAAAATCTATACATATAATAAAATAGTAACTCATCTGTCTTATCTGCCTGCTTTTCATTTGTGTTCGCATCACGTAAAAACTACTGGAGGGATTTTAACATAATTTTGAGAGGAAGTACCGTAGCATCCTGATTCCAATATAGGATACTTTTTTTTCTGCAAAAATACCTTATTTCCAAGATCTTGTAAGGAGAAAAAACAGTAAAAGTATGCCGACTTTTTTTGGGTAGCATCGTCAGGAAATAAAATATCATAAACTATTTCCAGACGATGCTACCCAATGGTAGCAAAAATAAACTTATAATTTTTATAAAACAAACCTAAAGCTTAAACAACATAATTATATAATTTATATTTTATATTTTATTTAATAAAAAAAAGGGAAAAATTAAAATTATCTATAATTCGAAAGTTCGCAAATACGAGTAGATGCAAGTTTCTGCACAAAATCACATTTTTATCCAACAAATACAAAAAGTTACAAACCAAATATCCTATTGAGCCATTTTTTATATTATAACTAGCTGAACCCGATCCGTTTAATGTTCTATGTTATGTTTTATTCAAAAATGAAAATCGGAATAACGCATACAGTTTTTTTTATATTTTATGTACATGTTTTAAAATGCACTATGCTGTGAGAAACACAGCAAGTTTGGTCAAAATCGGTGCCGTAGTTCTTGAGTTACGGTCCAAAAACACAAAAAAAGTAAATATTGCGCCATCTGTCGGACGAACTTCAAACTACACAGAAACATTCGTCACGCCCCATAGCACATGTACATTAAGATTGGTCAAAATCGGTCCAGTAGTTTTTGAGTTTAGCGATCACGAAGATACACTTCATTTTTATATATGTGACCCGGTCTATGAAAAGGTGGCTTATGACTCAAAAACAAAATTTCGAAAAATTAGCTGTTAAAGATAAAGAAACTGACGAAATGTCAGTTTCTTAGTAGTTTTTATTTTGCATTATGAAAAGGCAACCAAAAAATGCAAAAGAGTATAAATGAGATAAGTTCGTGTGTGTATATAAAGAGCGATGTTTTTTTTTCAATGCAAAGGACAAACCAGTTTCAATTCCATTTATTATCTTGATTCTGGATTTTCAATAAAATTCAGTTTTTCTTTCATTTGTGCTCTTCTTTTTTAGTACACTTTTAGTACATTTTTAGTACACTTCTAAGCAAGTTAGGACTTTCTTTCACCACGTGAAAGAGCGTCTCAAAAACTATCGAAACAAAAAAAAAAGTGGAACAATTTTTTTGAGTCATAAGCCACCTTTTCGTAGGCCGCGTCACATATATAGAGCATCATAAGAGTAAAAACCAAATAAATGTATATAATATTGGAAAATTGGAAAAAGAACAGCATAGGGCAATCGTTAAAAACACTATAGGGAAGCGTACATAAGATTCGGCCCCGATCGAATATAGCACTCTAACTTGTTATTTTTTAAAACTGCACCTAAGAATATTATATGATTTTGTTTCCAATTAAATTTAGTTTTAACTTTTTTTTCTTTTGATTTGAAGCAATTTTCCCATTCTAATTTTTTTGTACAGTTTCGCATAATTTTTACTGTAAATCTTTAAATTCAAATAAAAATTTTGCATTTAATATTTATATATTCTTTTTTTAGAAAGAAAACTGCTATTAATTTATTTTACGGTTTTGTGTTGGGTATTTTTACACTTTATCTCTTTACATCATTCAAATGTGTCAAATACAGGTTTAACTATCTGGTTTGCGTTACTTTTTAGGTTTTGTAGGGAATTTTAACACAGAAAAAGCAAATAATTTTAAATTTGGTTTTACATCATATTTTGTATGAGAGGCTTTGAGGAAAACAGGTATAAGTAAGATTTTTTTAAATATATAAAAAAAAAGTTAAATAGCAATAACTAATGCAAGGTGTTGCCTAGAACCTTGTTGGTTACATACAAATATGGTATAACATTTCACTAACATTAATAAAGGGTGACCCATTCCAGGTACTTTTTTCAATAGCCTTTTTTGACAGATAACGTGTGAGTCCTGTCACGCTGTCATGTTATTTTTGTTTAGTATTGTTTGGCATTTCATAATGGAAAGACTTACGCCTGAATCGCTTCGCTCTATGGGCTCTTGAAAAGATCCAAAAAGATCTGACGTTTTCGAGGCAAATTTAGTTTAGCGATGAGGCCCATTTCTGGCTCAATGGGTATGTAAATAAACAAAATTGCCGCATTTGGGACGAGGAGCAACCTGAAGAGATTTAAGAGCTGCCAAATCATCCAGAAAAAACAACGGTTTGGAGTGTTTGGTGGGCCAGTTGAATCATCGGTCCATATTTCTTTAAAAATAATGCCGGTGCGAACGTAACTGTCATTGGCAACCGTTATCGTGCCATACTAACCGACTATTTGATGCCTGAAATTGAAGCTCGTGATCTTGGCGACATATGGTTTCAGCAAGACGGCGCGGCGCCACTTCCCACACATCGCATCAATCAATGGATTTATTGAAAGAACATTTCGGTGAGCACATAACTTCACGTTTTGGGCCGGCTGATTGGCCACCAAGATCGTATGATATCACATCGTTAGACTTTTTTCTGTGGGGATAAGTAAAGTCTAATGTTTATGCGTACAAACCCGCTTCGATTCAGGCCTTGGAGGAAAACATCACGCATGTTATTCGCCAGTTACCAGTCGAAATGTTCGAACGAGTCATCGAAAATTGGAATCAACTGATGGACCATTTGCGTCGTAGCAACGCCCAATATTTGATAGACATGACATTTAAAAAATAAATGCCAAACAATGTTCTTTCATATGATAATAATCATTCTCCATTTAATTTGAATTTTCTGTTTTTTTTTATGTAGGTAACCTCGAAATGGATCACTCCTTATAACAAATGGTCTTTTAAATGCAAAATGTTGTTCTGCACATTTTCTAATCTCTCTCTCTCTCTGTCCTTAACAAATATTTTTTAATATATAAATTTCAAATGCTAGAATTTGTCGTGAGATCTCAACACCTGTTCAGAATTTTACCTTAGGGTTTTGCGCTCTCTACTACTCTTATTTAAATTTTTGATTATGCCGCGTAACAAATGTAGCATTCAACAATACAAAGGGAAGAGCATAGTGAAGAGCAATTCGTTATAGACTCAACATAGTGCAGGCATATGTTAAACCGGAACCGGAAATATTCTCAATCGGTCAGGGATGACAATCGTCTACACTGATGACTGCGATTAAACCACGATGACTGCGATATCTGAAGAAGCTATTTACAAATCCACAAAGTGCTGCAAATGATGACAATCCAAAAACATATTATATGATAGTGTCTAGAAGAGCTGAAAGAAACGGTAGATAAATATGAAGACTGTCAATTTAAAGAACTCGAGCGGGCTAATAAAGAACTCGCGAACTCGAGAGTGCTAAATCAACTTCTAATCCGAGTATTTACAATACCATTATAAAATCTATAGTTACTTATAGATCACAAGTTTGATCTATGACAAATTTTGAGGAAAAATTATTCAGAATCATCGAACGAAAAATTATCAGACGAATGTTTGGTGATTATATCCTGAGGAAAAATGCAGAGCCTTTACAGCTTCCTCAACAAACAAACAAAAATCGAGTTTTGTAAACAGTACACTCTATTGCTACCATTTTCCCAATTTTGCTTTAAAATTAATCACATTATTTATAAATAAAAAATATTCTGAAAATTTTAATTATTATAAGTCGAATAGTAGATTAGATACAAGTAGTGCTGATGACGGACGTGGCTGTCTAGAAAATGTGCATTCCACTCGTGCTGGTATCTAAAAAATTAAATTTTCCCAATTTTTCTTTAATATTATCACCTAATTTGTAATTTAATTAATTCTTTCTTAGAAAGAATAAAAACGAACTTAAGCTTGATTATAAATTTCATTGTATGTAATAAAAAATATTCTTTCAGCTCAAAAAGAATAAAAGGAACTTAAGTCTGACTTAAAAATTGCATCTCAATGTTCATTTCGTATTCCAAAACCGAAACAGAGTATTAAAAAGAATGGAAAACAAACCTCTTTTTAGGTTACAAAAAAATAAACGGAAACCCGATTTTTGGTTTCAGAATTGCGCATCATTAAAAATTTGACTCCTAATTCATAATTTTTCAAGATTTGCAACGAAAAATAAAATCACTTGATATTAGAACTTAATAAAGAATTGGTAACTTAAACATAATAGTATAATTGTTTTCTATATTTTTTTTCCTTTGGGATTCAAGCCCTCTGTGTGCGACCAACCAACAGTGCTTTTTTGTTTTATTAAAATTTTTTGTTTGTCTTATTTATCTGCATGAAGTCTACATAAGTCTTAAATATATTAAATTAAATCCTGTAATCTGTATACAGTATTAAACTTTTCAAGTAATGTGGTCAAGTAGAGATTTCTTAATATTTATTTTTCCTTTTTTAGTTCTAGTCTTTTGCAAATTTTTTGTGTAAGTTTTTTAGTAATAGACACAGAAACAATATGCAAAAGAAAAAGAAAAAAAAAGGATAATAACGTAATAAAATGTGCTTTTGTTTGCATATTTTAGTAGGAATTAAACTTGTATTTGAAACAAGGATACAAACAAGTTTGCAACAATTGCTTTTTGTTGCATTTTGTATACCGTATGTAAAAGCTGTCTTAAGGATAGAAAAGCAAACGAGAAATATTTATACCATGCATGAAAACATATTCGATATTATTTCAATTTTATGAAAACATATATGTTTGTCAAATATATATATATATGTATGTTAAAATTCGTCTGCTACATGAATTTTCTTCTATTTCTCCATTGTTATTTTTTTGTAGTAATGAAAACTTAATACTAAATACAAAACAATAAAATAAAATAAAAAAATATACATAGACAGATTTAAGTAAATCTATATTCTTACAAAATATTCCTTACCATTTTTTTTCAAATTATTTCGTAATTAAATACTTCAATAGAGATTAGAAAAATAGATAAAATTTAAAAATCAAAAATAAATTAAGCAAAAAAAAAAATAAAAATA
The DNA here is from genome assembly GCA_949628195.1 of Phasia obesa. Lineage (NCBI taxonomy): Eukaryota > Metazoa > Arthropoda > Insecta > Diptera > Tachinidae > Phasia > Phasia obesa. The sequence continues at coordinate 67,966,402 of OX451215.1, forward strand.
TTTTAATAAAACTAAGCAATATAAAAAAGAAATAATAGGAAAATCAAAAAAAAGAAATAATAAAATTAAGTTTAAATTTGTTTAGACACAAAATTTAGAAAATATGTAAGAAAATTTGAAATATAAATTTTCTATTTTTTTAAAGGGTTATAAAACAAATTTTATAAATTAAAAATATTAATATGAATAAGTCTTAATTTATTTACAAATAAGTAGAAATAAGTAGCCGTTTTCAAAAAGAAATAAAGTTCACTTGACGTATACTTTACAACAATTATATATACTAAATTTGTCGTAAAGTATACTTCAATTTAGCTTTATTTGCTTTTGAATCCGGCCATATAACTGCTCAATAAATAATTTTTACAACAAATTAAAAATGCTCCTATTTTTCTTTTAAAATTAAGCACCTAATATGCAAAAATATCCCTTTAACCGTAATGAGTAGTTAGAGAGATATACGAACTTAAGAAGCCTAATCATAAAGAATTAATTTTACATTTCATTAATTTCACATTTTTTCACCAAAAGTTGGAAATTAAATGGATATTCTGATCGCGACAATATCATACATGGGGGTCATTCCATGTCACATCAACGTGGCATTCAAAATGACTACTTCAGATTTCAGTGAAACTTTTCTTATTTTTATTCCTTGACTCCCTGAATATACTATAATTTAAAAAAAATAACATCTTTTTTTATTTTTTATTAATAAATTTTTAAAAATATCTACATATCGCTTTTTTTGCTTATGGGCTCGAGGCTAACATACATATGTTTTTATTCCAGTTCTATAAGCCCTTCAGTAAAAGCTCATTTTACAGGGGATTTTATAAGCTTTGAAAAAATTTTTTTAAAAAATATTTTTCTTAAATATAAAAGAATTTAAATTTTTGAGATAGTGTTTTTTAATTTTTTTTTTTTTTAAACTTTAGAAATAAACAAAGTTTTAATTAAATCTGGAAAGGTTAATTTGAAAACAATTTTTTTTGTTGGTTTGATTTGGAATAACTAATGAGTCTATTAAATAAATATTTGAGCTTAAGTTTTGAGATAAAACTTCCGAAAACTCCCAGGAACGAAGCTGTGAATTCATAAACTAGGGCATCTTGGACATGTAAATTTTTTAAAACGGCTATTTTTTATTGAAAATTAAGACCAGCAAAAAATACAAAATTTTTGAAATTAGCACACTCTTTTCTTGCATACGACCACTCTTAATAATAGGAATATAAATGTTGCCTAAATAAAGTTAAAATTTTGTATTATAATTATAAGTGTTCAATTCACAAGCCCTTGTTATTATGTTATAATGTTTATCGTCAACTTATTTTACAATAGTTTATATTCGTTGTTGGTAATTTGCTTTGAAAAATTTGTTATAAATATACAATTTCCTTTCACATGTTTCGAAAATATTGTTTCGAGACCATACCTGGGACTAAGTTTATTGTTTGAATAAATTATGAAAATCTTTGTAATATGTAATCACCGGTGTCTTTATTTTACTTCATATTTAATCTTTTACTTAAAGTGCTTTTACACTTCAAATTACAAATTGTTTAAAAATATTTTGTAGTATAATTGTAATGAGTACTTCCCATGCATGAGTCAATTTGATTTCATTATGAACAACGTTGCCGTTGTGAAAGCTTTTTATTCTACCAATTTTTTAAATCTAACATAATACTTTGAACCCAGCAATATTATTAAATCTGAAATTGTGTAGATATACACAAATAATAAAACTGTAACAGGAACATTTCTGTACATGAAATATTTTTTGAATATTTTTATGCTGGTATGGTTAGTAATCGAAATGGAATACAAAACTGACATTTTTATAATTTTTTTCTGTCCGTCTATCTGTGTATGCATCATGTTAAAACTACTAGATGACTTTTAATAAAACTTTTTGAATAGTATCACGGTTCAAATTTTGGATACATATATATAAAGAAAATATATAAACCATATCTGAAGCACTATAAAATTAAGAGTCTTACAATTGGTGTTCAATACTTTCAAAGCAAAATTGTGCAAAATATTGTCAGAACGCCCAGGACTTGGCAAGTACAGCTAGTTATTAAATTATAATGGTTGAAAAATGTTTAAACTAGCAAAAATATAGTAAAACTTTTTTATAAAATAAAAATTAAGAAATATACTCTATAATATACTAAGTATAGTTAACATGAACTTTTAGGCTTTAATTCTTTAACGAGATTATTTATGATTAGTTATGTACTACCAAAAAATATACAAAATTACATTAATCTTTACACAACTTTTGTTCTTTCAGCTCGGCTGCAGTTATGTATGTACAATTAATTTTTACAGGAATATTTTTTAAAATATAGTTAAAGGAAAATATGCAATATCTGCCTTAGATACCTCCTTCGTAGGCCAAGCTCGACGTTTTTAACCTGTTAAATTTTCGTTTCCTGCGCTATTGTATATTCTTTATATTGTATGAAAAGAAGTTTTTCCCAAAAAAACTATTTCCAGAGTAATAGATTTTCTCACTCCTACCAAAATTATTCATAGCCTACCATCATAAAAATCTCCAAAATTTTAACCAAATTTGGGAGGAAAAGTCCAAGAATGAAAACGATGGTTATGAAAATGTTTATTATACCCTTCACCACAGGTGGAAAGGGTGTATATAAGTTTGTCATTCCGTGTGTAATTTCTACAATATTCATTTCCGACCCCATAAAGTATATATATTCTGGATCCTTATACATAGAGAAGTTGATTAAGCGATGTCCGTCTGTCCGTGCTAGTGTGGTAATGTCATTTGCCAAGGCACCAGAAGAGATACAAAAAATTTAAGCACACCAATCTGTCAGGAATAGTTTCGAAAATTTTGGTATTGCAATTCAGCAACATCGGATCATTCCTTTGGAGGCTACGGGCCAAAAACCACGCCCACCTATATTTTTTTACATTTTTTTTTTTTAATTTTTTTCGGCTTTAATGATTCTGTTTTGCCTTTTTTTGTCAAATAAATATTAGACTGCAACAGGTAGATGGCAAGGAGTGCATACAGATCTCGAGGGATCAATAACCCCCTGCGACGGGCGATTTTTGTTTGTTTGTAGATTGGTAGGGTTTTTCTGCTTTGATTTGTATTAGAGACCTTAATAGAAAGCAATACGCATAGAGGTAGCCAATGGACCCACAGGGTACCCACTGACAAATAGGAGCAGTTAAAAGGACCCCCTGTGTCAATATGATGAATTTTTTTTTAAGGATTTCTTTTTGCTTTAGTCTGACCATTCTAACTCAATATAGACTGCAGAAAGGTCCAAAATTTAGAAAAAAAAATTTCAATAAAATTTAAAAAAAAAAAATTTAAAAATTTTTTTTAAAAAAATTTTAAAATTTTTTTTCAAAAATATTTTAAAAAAATTTACAAAGCATTTTCAAAAAGATATTTTACAGAAAAATATTCGAAAAAAATTTTTTTAAAAAATTTTCCAAAAAATTTTCGAATAAAATTTTTCAAAAAATTTTAAAAAAATATTTTTACAAAAAATTTTTACACACAATTTTCGAAAAATTAAAACTAAAATTTCAATATTTCTTTCAAAATGAAAATCATGACTGTAACATAACATATATTTAATATTAAGAATATACATATGTATGTATGTGTGTATATAGAGTAACATATTTTTTTAAATGCGTTTGATTTTTAAATAGATGATATCTCTGTTTTAAAACCTAGGTGCATTAAACACATAGACATAATCAGAATACCGACTACAAACTGTCAAAAATGAAACGTTGTGGCTGTCGTCAACTTAGGCTAATTTCTATTTTATTCAACAAAAGAAAATGTCATAAAATTGCAAAGTAAAAATTCATATGCAAAAAAAAAGTTTTGGAGGAAATATTTATAATTTTTTGAAAAAGTTTTTTAATTTTATAAAAGCAAAATAAGTATTTCTACAACAATGTCAGAGTTTACGATGTAGCTGTCGGCTTCAATATCATTAAGTAGCTGACAACACGGCGACAATTGTAGCAAACGGAATTTGTTTTCATTTGTCTTCTATTATTTTAACTCATCAATAATGATTTTTTCTCATACGAATTTATTTAAGTAAAGAGTCAACAATATGGATAATGCTGTACATGTCTGTATAAATCAAATCACCGTGGTAAAGGGTATAGAAGATTCAGCACGGCCGAATATAGCACTTTTATTTGTTTTATTTTGGCAGTAAACAAAACAACGATACAATTATACAATTTAAAAGCCTGTTGACAAACTAGTTTTGTAAAAGTTTATTTCAATAACTTTAACTTTGTGAATTGATCAAAAATGATAAACAAAGAATTTTTTATATTTCCTCCTACTAAAAAGCAGAACTGTAAGGCAGAGGCAAGAAAAAAAATATAATTTACGAGAAATTACACGGCGTTAAAAGAAACCCTTAAAAAAGGAATTGGTACTAAGTGCGACATCGCAATAACAACTCGTCATTCCCTAAATATGCTGTATACGGCGAAGCAGTATTTTTCGCTGGGAAAATAAACGACCTCCCATTACAGACAGAAAAATAGAATGTTTAATTCTAAATATTGAAATAAAAAATTCGGAATAAAAGTGTTGACAATATCTAGAAACCAACCAACATTTTTAAAAAATTCATTCTTTTTTAGGAAATTCCTCGAAAAAAAAACAGTTTTTAGCCTAAAAACATTTCATAGAGAAAATCTTTTTGATTCTATTAGGCATTTTTGGCTCTGTGTAGGTATTATATTTGTTTTATATTGAAATTTTTTGTAATTTTAAATTAAAATAATTGAAATAAATCTTTAACATAAACCACAAGGTGAATCTTTATTTTCTTGTATAATTCTTTATAATTCTTTAATACAAATACACGTCGGTCAAATTAAAATAGTTATTTTGATAAAATTTAACTTTTGTTAAAATAATAAACATTTCTAACAATAATTAACACAGTTGAATCAATTAATTATAAACTATTTAGCAAATGAAGATATCTGAGAGAGATATTTACAAAAGATTTTCCCAATCCTTTAAAACACACAAATAAGTTTATACACATATGTATGTACATATAACATAAATTTGCATATTTTGGTTTGTTTCAACATAAGTATGTATGTATGTACATTGTAAATTCATACACAGAGCCGCCCCGAGGTTAGTAGGCGCCCTTGGCGAGATTGTGATCTGCCCCCTACACTTTTAAGTGGTCCAAATAAACTTATATTTCTCGTATAATTTATTTTTTTTCTGATTTTATACTTATATTTACAAAAGGGTTACATATTATGAATTAAAAAGAAAAAAATATAGAAGATAGAATTTTTTTTAATTATAATTTGAATCAGGAAGTAAAGGAATGTAAATAAAATAAATTAGTCAAGTGCGAGTTAGACTCACACACTTAGGGTTCCGTACTTTGTTTAGTACAACTTTAAAAATTCAATTTTATTTAATTTTTTCATGTCTTATAAGTCACCTTTTAATTTTAAAATTTAAGCCATTTTAGCAATTTTTGTTATAGCGACCATGGTAATACACTATCTATAGAAATATACATAAGCCTACCTATTGCGGATCAAAAAATAAGGTAATTAATATACGTGAAAAATATTTCACTGATGGAACATTATTTATATATTAGTAATTGTTACAGCGGCCGAAGTACAACATCTACTGTGAACATTAAAAGAGTCTACCAATTACGGTTCAAAAAATAAGGCTATTTATGTACAAAATATGTCTTTGTCGAAACACCCTTTAATTTTGTTATTTGCTATTGCGGCCATAACAATTCTCTTTCTATGAATATATCAAAAGTCTACCTATTACTATTAAAAAAATAAGTTACTATACGTGAAAAACATGTCACTGTTAGAACACCCTTTAATTTTTAGTAATTGTCATAACGGCCATGACATCACATCTTCTATACAAACTGGAAGAGTCTACTTATTACGGTGCAAAAAATATGTCATTATACATGCCAAACACGTCGCTGTCGACAAAACCCTTTAAGTTTTTATTGTTTTTATAGAGGTTATAGTAATACACCATTTGTGAAAATTTCAAGAGTCTATCTATCGGCACACCCTTTAAGTTTTACTATTTGTTATAGTGGCCATAGTAATATTCATCCTGTGAAAACTTCAAGAGTCTACCTATTATCGATCAAAACCTATGCCATATACACATACAAATCACGTCACTAACGGAACACCCGTTAATTTTTAGGTTTAATATGCGTACTTGCTTATAACGCGAACATAGTTTAAATTACAGCAAATTTTAAGTGGTTGATTTCTATATCTCAAAAAATAAAGATATACAGGCAAATAACACGTCACTTTCGGAACACCCTATAAGTTTTAGTATTTGTTGCTATAGTGGCCACAGTTATACGCCTTCTGTGAAAATTTAAAGAGTCTACCTATTATGGTTCAAAACTTAAGCATTATACATGCAAATCACACCTCCATCGGAACACCCTTTAATTTTCAGGTTTATTTTTTTAGACTTGTTTATAAAGCGAACTAAGTTTTAATTACTTAAATTAAATTTTTAGTGTATGCCTCCTACAGTTCAAGATATAAACACATATTCGTGAATAACACCTCTATATCGGAACACCCTATAAGTAATTTTAATTTTTATTGCTATAGCGGCCACAGCTATACACCTTCTGTGAAAATTTCAAGAGTCTACCCATTATAGATCAAAACTTAGGCGTTATACATGCAAATCACACCACTATCGGAAAACCCTTTAATTTTTAGTTTTATTTATTGATAGTTGTTTTTATAGTGAACTAAGATTTAATTACTGTTTGTAAATTTCAAGTGTATCCCACCTACAGTTCACTAAATATGCACATATTCGTAAATAACACCTCTCTGTTGGAACACCCTATAAGTTTTAGTATTTGTTGCTATAGCGGCAACAGCTATACATCATCTGTGAAAATTTCAAGAGTCTACCTATTACGGTTCCAGAGATAAATGGCGCTGACAGACGGACAGACATTGTAGCGAAAACAATAGGGTCACGTTTTTACACATTGTGTACGGAACCCTAAAAAGATTTAATGAAATCTGGAATGGTAACATTAACGTTTTATTTTTTCCCCATTTTCTGCACAACGACGCTGATGTTGTTTACAAAAATATCTTTTTTGGATAATAGTTATCAGCCTTTAATGATAAGGGCCCTTTAAAAATCAACTCATTCTTTTCGTTTTTATTTTTGAATTCTGGCCAACAGTTTTAGGAGAAGAAATTAATATCGTTTTGTCAGCTTCGTTTTCATTAATATCTTCTTCATGAGAATCTGAATCTGGTATTACTAGCATTTCAACTTCATTAAGTGTACTCGCGTTCACTGATGATAGCTGAAGAACTAAAAGGAACAAAATAGTTAGTGAGCTTTAGGACCTTCTTAAGAAGCACTTCATTCGTTGCCTCCTCTTCTCTTAGTAATTGAATCCTTGTGCTTCAGACAGTTTTTTAAACATGATGGTAAAAAATTATTCAGTTCGTAATAATCCTACTGAATGTTTATGGTATGGTAATTGGTAATTGGTAATTTCATATATAATATTATTGTTTTCGTATTTTACTTCTTTATTACTTTTTTGTGGGCAATGAAAGAACCAATACTAACTTTTCAATAGCTAGCCGTTTTTAATTCTAACATTCGCCGGCGTCATTGGACGGTTCATCGTACTTTGGAAAAACGGTCTTTACACCTGGCAACCATTGAGCCACGAGTGGAGCATACATACAAAGGTGCTCTTCTACAACTTATTGTTGTTTGTTTTAATAGTCATAGATTACATTCGCAGTCTTCGTCAAATATTCAATATTCGTGCTCCTATCCATAAAGCCGACGGCGATATTTCTTTCGCCCTTAGACAAGTTTGCGCCCCCTTCACCTGCCCTTGGGGCGGCTCATACACAGCAGTAATAAGAACGAGTGTAGAGGCCTTCTGCAGGCCTTTTTTTGGTTGGTTCAGGAAGTTGCTGCTGACTGAAATTCTAAAACGTTTTTTGCAAGCAGCATTTTAAAATGCCTTTAACTAAAATTCTTTTAGAAGACTTTTCCTAGCTGGCTGGTAAAAAGCAAAATTTTAAAGTTTTTCGAATGAAGTCATGGTTAAAATCGTTAAATAGAGATATGATAAAAGGCCTGCTAAATTTTCTTCCATTAAATTATTAAATAATGGAGAAATATCCTTTCCCGCTCCGTCCAAAATTTTAAGTCAAAATATATTGCCGTTTATTGATTGCTTTTAAGGGTTCCGTACCCAAAGGGTAAAAACGTAACCCTATTGTTTTCGCTACAATGTCTGTCCGTCCGTCTGTCAGCGCCTTTTATCTCTGGAACCATAATAGGTAAAGTCTTGAAATTTTCAGAGAAGATGTATAACTGTTACCGCTATAGCAATAAGTATTAAAACTTATAGGGTGTTCCGTTTGAGACGTGTTGTTTCGTATATGTGTTTATTTTTTTTTAACTGTAGAAGGCATACACTTAAAATTTACAAATTAAAACTTAGTTCGTTATATACACAAGTATAAAAAATCAACCTAAAAATTAAAGGGTGTTCCGATAGTGACTTGATTTGCATATATATGGCCTAAGACTTGAAGCACAATAGGTAAACTCTTGAAATTTTCACAGAAGGTGTATACCGCTTTAGCTACAAGTACCTAAACCCTTAGGGTGTTCCGGAAGTGACGTTTTAATTACGATTATGTCTTTATTTTTCGAGCTGTAGGAGGCATACACTTAAAATTTGCAGACAGGTATTAAAACTATGTTCTCTTTATAAACAAGTATATAAAACATTTATAATCAAGTATATAAAGCATGTAAATGGGCTAAGTTTTGAACGATAATAGGAAGAATCTTGAAATTTTTACCGGAGGTGTATTACTATGGCCACTATAACAAATAGCAAAATTAAAGGGTGTTCCGACAGTAGACTCTTAAAATTTTCACAGATGGGAAATTACTATGACCCCTATAAAAAACAGTAAAAATAAAGGGTTTTCCGGCAGTAACGTGATGTTCACGTCTAACTCATTATTTTTTTAACCGTAATAGGTAGACCCTTGAAATTTTTGTACAGAAGATGTGTTGCCACATCCGACATGACAATTACTAAAAATTAAAGGGTGTTCCCACAGTGACATTTTTTTTCACGTATATTGACTTATTTTTTTAAACGTAATAGGTAGACTATTGATATATTTATAGAAAGGGAATTACCATGGCCGCTATAACATATAATAAAATTAAAGGGTGTTCCGACAGTGACACTATTTTTACGTAAATAACCGTAATAGGTAGACTCTTTAATTTTTACAGTAGATGTGTTACTTCGGCCGCTATAATAATTACTAAAAATTGAAGGGTGTCCAGTAGTGACATGTTTTTCACGAATATTACCTTATTTTTTGAACCGCAATAGGTAGGCTCCTGATATTTTTATAGAAAGTGTATTACCATGTCCGCTATAACAACAATTACTAAAATTAAAAGGGTGTTCCAAATTTGATGCAATTTTCGCGAATATTTCTTTAATTTTAAAATTAAAGGGTGATCCATAAGACATACAGAAATTAACAACTTGAATTTTTAAAGTTTACTAAACATAGTACGGAACCCTACGTGTGTGAGTCTAACTCGCACTTGAGTGATTTTTGTTTGTTTGTAATTTTTTAAGACAACACTAACTGCGAATTGTGCGATTCGAATCTATAAACCCCACACTAATAGAGCAGCGCACTTCTGTTTTAGTGTTAAACACAATAAATGAAATTTTGTTTTACCTTACATTTTCTCAATTGGAGCTTAATTTTTAACATTCTTTAGCTCGCTTACCAGATGAGAAAGCTACAAAGACAACTTGCATTCCTTTTAAAAGAAGGAAAATACCAATGTGATCAGATCTTGGATAAAGCAGAGCCGTAAAAGCCATCTTTGCAATGATAATCGTATCAGAAAGAAGGTCTAAGGGAGCCTTTAAGAAGGCCATAAATGAGAAAGACTTTTAAGTTTTACCGCTGGATACATGTGTATGTATCAAAAGGTATGTAAATTGATGTGTTTATGTTTCTATACACATGTAGAAATATGTGTTTATACATCTTCTGCAAGAATGAATTTCATTGTAAAATGAACATTAATGATTATATATATTGCGCAATACTATAACATGAGTAATTGTATTTGTGTATTTATTCACATGGAAAGTTTTGTATGTGTTCACGCAATTATGCATTTGCATTGCTTAATTTTGTCATAGATCTTGTTTATGATAAAGCATATACTAATATATGTATATGTTGCTTTAACAGCAACAATAATAACAATTGTTATGTGCAGCATATCCTTTTTATTTATATATGTACCACCACTACACTGTCAGTCAGTTTTGAGCTTAACTTTGTTTACTCGAAATATATAACTGTTACGAACGGGGCTGGCAGTATGTGGGATTTGACCCCAAAGTTGCCGATGTGAATCGATGAAGAGGAAAATCACTTTTATCGAGGCTTACGAAATTAAGATAGTCATAATTTTCCAATTGGGTTCCCGCAATCTTTGTGGACCGAAGGAGACCCATAACGTTAGTAATCTGCTTTAAAATTCTCCGATATAGAAATTTGGGATTTTTTGGAGATTTTTTTGGTAATTTTTTTTTTTTGACAATTTGTTTTGGAACAGCAATTACTGTTTACGAGTATGTTATACATTTCTTTTAAATTTTTAGATATATACATCCATCCGTGTATACATACATATATACATACACATAACTTTGCAGGTATGTACTTATATCTTAAAATGGTTTTACACGACGTGTGCTTGTCATGTGACTTGTCAGTTTGATAACCCATATGTAATTTCTTGTGTTTGTTAAAATAGGCATTTTACATACGGTTTATAATTTTTTTAATTGATTTCAAACGTACATGTGTAATTACATCTGACATAACCTATAATATATAATTTTTCCGCCACACAGTTTCGTATTGCCAACCGCAGCTGATGCAAAGATGCAAACGTAGTGCTTTTGCCGCGCTTTTAGTGCTTTTGGTACCACAAAAAACCTAAAATAGCAAAATATTAAGTTGGCATTACAGGATGTTAGATGCTTTGTCACATCAAAATAGAACACGTTCTATATGAAAAACGTCATATGTATTGTACGCATGGAAAATACACATGTTATATTTGTTCACACGACGTGTTTAGAATTTACACATGGAAAAGTGACAAGTCATATGGCAAATACACGCCGTGTAAAACCACTTTTAGCATGTTACAACGTTTTATACATTTCAATTTAAAATAATTCTCCACAAATACACATCTAAATACTCGTTATCTTTGTAATGTTTTGCTTAAATTCCTAAATAAACATGTAAGGAATATTAATGTGAATTTATGTATCAGATTATATTTAATTCAATTAAAGATGAAGAATTTCTTTTTAGGCGCTATCTTTGTAAAGCAAAGATTCCTTTGTTTGCCATTTAAAATATGTTTTTTTTGCAAAGGAAAATTAAATATAAATTACCTTAAAATGCATTAAATTTAAATGAATATTCTTTAAGGACGTAATTTTAAAAATTTAATTTTTATCCATTAATATTCACAGTTTAGACGAACGATCATTTGCGTTTATACAAGCGAACATGTTGTTGGAAACATTTTATTATTATACAATTTTTTCTCCTTCTCGCAAATGACAGATTTTACATCTTATTTCGACTACTAATGGCTACTAACTCCATTTTTTTTAGATTATAGGCACCGCTTAATTTACGTATTTTATCGGACAAATACTATTCAGGGCAATTTAGGTTTTATAAGAGCTTGTTGGCGGGTAGCAACAAAACGGTTAATTTCTCGCAAATGGCAGTTAGTACATCTTATTCCTACTACTAATGGCTTTAAGGTATGTAGTACCTTTTAAATAGCCAGCTCTAAACAAAATGTTGCCTCTAAGTGTGCATATCGGTAAAATTGCGTACTTTCACTGCTTTTTCTTTATTTTCTCTTGGAAATAAAATATTTTTGCGATAAAGAGGAACCTGTATTTGAATCAGGATACTAAGGTTCCTCCTCACAAAATTTTATTAAAATCCATCCAGTAGTTTTAACGTGAGACAGACAGACAGGAAAAAGGGTACTATTTTATTATATGTGTAGATATAGATTGAATTACGTTTATAACGTTTCTGCTCTAACAACGTTTATAACGTTTCTGCTCTTATCAGGCATCAGATTTCGGTATCAATATGTCAGAGGGTCTATGATGGATTTCCTATATACATACATACATATTTGTCTCATCTCAGAGTTAGTTTGATTTCAGATACAACTAAATAATAAATATTGCCGATCATCCATACTATTAACTTTTTGACTGGAGTGTACAATATCATCGCCTTGTGCGTTATCTCTTTTTGCTAATACCGTAATGTGTCTATTTATTGCATCTATTGTGAAATATTTCCAATTTGAAGGAGAATGTTTAAATTCCATGCTACAGATCTTGTTATTATTTAAATTCATACTCTAAGTTTAGGAGTTTAAGGTTTCTACAAAATCGTTTATCGATTTGCCGGTTTGGCAAAGAACAGTTCGGCGCCATGTTTTTTGGGGTCATCCACGACGTCGCACACCTTGCGGATTCCAGGCAAATGCAGCATGGGGAGGGTCATGATAAGGTTTTCCATCCATATTTTCTCTTTGTAATTTCGGCGTTGATATTCTGCTGGCAAGTAGTTCTCCATAGATCTTCATTCGATATGGTTCTGGGCCACCATATTTGAAGAATATTACAGACGGAACGGTTTATAAAGCTCTGGAATATTGTTTTTGTTTCTTCGGTGACTAACCATGTCTCTAAGCTATAGAGGAACACAGATTTCACACAGGCTTTAAAAATTCAGCATTTAGTTTCAGTGGTTATGTTATTAGAACGCCATACATTACGCAGCTTGGCAAACGTGGCTCCAGCCTTCTGTATGCGACTTAAGACATCTTGTTTAGCTCCTCCGTTAGTTGAAAGGACACTACCCAAATATATAAAGCTATTGACTTCTGTTATGGCCGTTTATAGTGAAGTCTGATTAAAAATGTACTTTGGTGGGAATGGCTGTGAAGAATTAAAGCTGAAAACTTTCTTGTGAAGAAAATAAAAATTCCCGAGTGAATTTTTCAATTTCCCAGAGACACAAAGCAGCGTATAAAATTTTTTTCTTTAGATTTGTTGACTTACCTTTAAGATCTGTGTTAACCACATATATGTACATAAGTCCCTGGAATCTGCATTAAATATTTTCTACAATAAATATTTGGTTTAGCCTTGAAATTGAATATTTTGCTTAGAGCCAACTTACACCATGAAATTGTTCATGAAACTGATGGCATGTAATTTCTGTTTGTTGACAAGAGATATAGAGTGGTAGTGTTTTGATATATTTCTGCCTGCGTTTGTGACTGTATTAAATGTTGGAGCTTCTATAGTTTTTGCGCACAAAAAACCCGATTTAAAATATAAAATGATAATTTCAATTCATTGTAATAAACGTACAGAAGAGTATCAAAACAAGATCTTATAAAAAGGATGAAACCACAATAGAATTAAAAAAATAATTTCTCCCCTATCGTTCGAAAAGTTAAATGTTTCATTTATTTTTTATTTTAATGTAGGAAGATTCGCGGAGCACATGTACTAACCTAATGGGTAATTTCTAGATCCATTCTTTTGTCAGAGATTTCAGGCACCCGTTTAGAAATTTACGACTAGAACTTACTTTTGTTGAGTCCTGCGCTAACACTATCCTTTGCACTCGACTGTCGTAACTGTCTTTATTTTTATAGCATTTCTGTAGGGATTAGATTCCCTGCCTTATGCTAGCCAGCCTCTTGCAGGTTCAGTAAACAAGTATTATTCTCTTAATTTTTTTCCTCTTGGCCAGATAATACCTGATGCTGTTTCCAAGAAGTGGCATTAATGCTGTTATGCAGCTTAAGGTACTTTGGCTACATCACAGCAACTTTCTGAACTTCGTTCCGAGAGGGTATTGCCTGAGAAAGTCCTTTAGATATAGCATGTCCAACTAGTGATGTAGTCGCATCTCCGCAGTTCTCTCAGAGACTGTCTCAAACGGGCATTCTTGTTAGAGATTCTCACGTTACTGTGTGATTTTTTCAAAGTTAGAATTTATAAAATTCTCAGTAATTAAAAAATATATCCACCCACACAAAGCTTCATATTCGTAGCTAAGTTTACATACATATGTATATTTAAACTGGAGGTTAACTATCTGTATCTAGACTTCGAGCGACTTACTCTAATTATAAGCCTGTTACAGGCCGTTACCGCTAGGAAGTATACATATGTATGTATGTATGTATGTATGTTGAACTACTGACTTGAAGTGCCTGCCAACGGAAGTACAAAGGCTTTATTATCTTTTCTGAACTAAAGCAGCCCAGAGTTTATCATTCTTCTTCTATTATTAGGCATTTTGGAGACCAAAACTTTATCTTTTTTTTTTTTGTCCATGTTAAAATTTTGTTTTTAGGGAAATTTATTAGTTTTGCCCTCTTACGAACCAAAACTGCCTCTACCGTTTTAAAATTCGTAAATCAACCATCATTAAAACGCATTACATAAATTTAGTTGTTGGTATAGTTTTTATCCTGCTTGTTATTTACTGTAATAAAGAGATATTTTCATTCAGAATCACTGTATCTCATCATTTTTTCAATAAAACTCAGACACTCAAGCACATGCAAGAAAAATCAGAACAAACCCTAATGCATACTTGCTTGCGCGTGTTCGTGCAAAAAAAATTTTGTAATAATAACTACAGCAATAAATACTTCATGAATCGAATATTGTGTAGCAACAGCAATACGAATCATGAAAGAAACAAAAATAAATATTTTGCATTTATTATTACATTATATTATATTTATTACATTTTTTATGGTCATAAATAACATGTGTTTGGTTTTTACAGACAAAAAAACAACAAAAACAAAAACAACTATCAAATAAAACAAAGAAAACTTACAAAACAATATCATATTTAAATCTATGTATTTAAAATAAACATACACATGTTTCTATTTTATTGTGCATGTATGTATGTTTGTACGTATGTATATATGTACGTATGTATGTGTGTACTATATTGCACTGTGAGCAAAGTTTTATTTTATGCAACACCCTAAAATTTATATTTGCAATGATACGAGTAGTTTGATCATAATAACAATAATTCTTAACTTTTTTTTTTTATTAAAAAATTCTATTTTATGTAACAAGTTGGGTGCAACTCAAGTGTTAATGTAATTTGGTTATAAAGATAAAAAGTTTAGGGAAACAGAATATACCTCAGTCAAATAATTATATGTTCAACTTTAAATTGAATTAAAAGAAGCAATGAAAATTAGGAAATGATATTTTTTCTAATTTAAAGTTAAAAAATAATTAAAAATAAATAACAAAATTATAATAAATCATTTTTAATATGAAAAAAATTAAGCTTTAAATCTCCGTAAAAGATAAGTATTTATATGTGCAAAAATTTTATTTAATAGATATATATATGTACATATTATTTTAGTTACAAAATAAAACTTTTATATATGTAAGTTAAAAAAAGGTTGTGTTACCCTTGTGTATCCAGGCCAATTTGACACGACGCACAGTAAACTGTCTAGTGGAAAAAAATTGAATTTATCAATACACATGGGACGAAAGCTAAGACTCCCACGATTCCAGAGGTGGTTTGGTTTTTCATGTGCGTTACACCTATAAAAAGTAACACGGCTTTAAAGTCGAATTATTTTGATAATTTTTTCATAATTTTTAAGTAACAAAAAATGGGTTTGGAAAAATAAGTCTCAAAATTTCATTTTTCAATAAAAATGCATGCAAATAAATTTTCTTATTCAGAAATGTAGCAGAAACAATGAAAAAATACTAAAATGCAAATATTTATAACAACACTAAAAAAAATTGTGAAGTTTTTAGCCAAAATATGTACTTGAAAAAAAAAACAGTCTGCTTCTATGGATCCGAAAAAATAGGCACATCAAAAAACTACTTTTATGAATCAATAATCTTATTTTCTGTTATATATACTAAAATATGTATAAAGGATTTAGGAGTTTTCTATGCCAGCTTTTAAAATATAATGATTTTAAAAATCATCCATATTTGATATTTTTATTAAAATTATTAGTTGATATTTTTATATTTGAAAATGTATTATAATAGTAGGCTATGCTTTAAACCAGGGCGAACTAATACAAGGTGAGTGCACGGGCCGTCACAAAACAAATAAGAAGGAACAGACTTGAGCACACTCGAAAAAATAGCATAGAAAATTGTAATCAAGATTTAATGAATAAAGTCCTAATTTCTTCTGATCCATTAATTTCATCTAATAGAAATACAATAAATACAAGAAGCTCTTTCAACAATAATCAAGAAATTAGTAATTAAAAATAATAGTAGATAAATCTATATACACTATGGGATTGAGGTCTGATTCAGACTCAGAAACTTATTTTAGTGATTAAGAAATTGTTTACAATTGTTATGTTATTTGAATTTGTTTGTAACTCTATTATTAATCTTTATATAAACTTGTTTTAAATAATAATTTTAAATAATAATTTAACTTTAAAATATTTAGTGTTGTCGATTTGGTAACCCTATTCATATAATGTTATTTGAATACCAATGGTTGTGAGTATTTTCAAAACTTTAAAAAATGAAGTTTCTAAAAAGTTTAAAATAATGTTATATTCAGAAAAGGTATACGACAAGCCTAAATAATTAGAGATTTTATAAAAAAACTATCACGCTTTATCATTTTGTATGTGAAATGATAGATTAAAATTCAAAAAAAGTAATAATTACTGAAATGGGGGAATTTTGGGTATTTAATTGTCCCCGCACCGGAAAAATAAAAGGATCTAAAAATGTTAAGTCATTTTTGAAAATAGTGCCAAAAATTTCATTAAGCTACCATAACTCCTTCGTTTTTTTTCCTTCTTATTATGGGGACCGTTCACTGTGCGACGGGGCATTGACTTCACCAGTTTTTTCAGAACAGACACATCAATATTGAGGCATTCAATGAACTTGGATTTTTTTTTATCTGTTTCCAGTTGTCCAGTTCCATATAGCTGGGAAGATGTACATATTTTTGCAGAAAGTATTCAGCATAGATTCTCTATGGAATTGAGGTCTGGGCTTAACCTTCCGTTGCTAACATGCTGTCTCACAGACCGAATACATACTGTAGGTCAGAGTTGTAAATTTTCTGCTTTCGTTTGATCAATGCTTTTGTTGCTGCCGTTGTGCAGAGATCCCTGCTAATGTATGTTTTATTAGTTTTTCAGTGATTCGGTTTGTGAGACCGATGATTGGTTATACAGATAATGGACTTGGCACAACTTTAAGCTGAGATAATCGCTGTGAAGATTGTGGATCAGAAAAGAATAGAAAAACCAGGCTTGCTTAAACATAGTAACAGCACTAAAATCTTAGCTTTGCTTACATCTTTTTCAGCAAATAAAAAAACTGAATTTCTCAGCATTTATATAACATTTTTTTATTAGCGAAGCCAAAGCAAATTCAAAAAAATAGAAAGAAACGCATTTGCTTAAGCTTGCAAAGTTTTTTCCATCACTTCATAAGTTTATTTCATGCGAGTCGCATATGCGATTGGAACTGATGGTAACCGTTTTTTTTTCGATTTCATTATGCAATAAAACGTCTTTCAAGCCTAGATATAAAATTATAGACCTTATGTAAAGGAGTACAGGTAAACCTCCTACAACGCGATGAATAGGTTCCTGAAAAACTCCGCGTTATAGGAAACCGCGTTGTAGGAGACTCTAACTTCATACAAAAATTAGAGTTTGGTTCCAAAGTAAAAAAATATTCAATAAAATATTGGAATTTGTATAGTAAAAATATGTGCTTAATATAATTTTGTGTACATATTTATTTGTTGAGTCATAACATACATATTATGTAATTTAATAACACTTCATTTATATAAACAAAAACAAAATGAAATAAAATTTCAGTTCTACGTAAAATATTCAAGTTGAAAGATTTAATAAATTAAAGCCAAAATAGAACGATAATTTTCTACTCCTCCTCATCACTTAGTATGATTTGTTTCGAGCGTTTTGTTCGTACATACTAGTTCAAAATCTGAGCTTGATCCACTATCAGATTCGGGCATCCTTTCGACGACTATTGGTTTGAAAAAATCGTGCATTGAAGTTTGTTTGCTCTTATTTCGCAAATCTTTATGAATTTCTAGATAGGGAGCTAAATTGTTTTGAAGATTTCGTTTAAATATTTCTGCTCTGTCACTTGAAGTGTCGTTCTCCAAAATGTATTCTTCCAACTGCTTTGCCATATCTAAAACTTTCTCGATATTTTTTAGTGAAAAGTTTTTATTTTCAACATCGGAAAGATCGTCAGAGCTATCTTCAACTGATTCTTCATTTGTCATTGCCACTAAATCTGTTTCGTTTATTTCGTCATCCGCAATTAATTCTTGAATATCAGCCATTGTTATTTCATCAAATCCATCACCTTCTACTGCATGCGCCAATCTCACTATGTTCCTATATTCATCTTCTATTGGTGTAGAAACAGTACCCTGAATGTCTATTTCCGGTATTAGTGCTTTCCAGCAAGCTTTTAGCGTTGAAGGGCGAAGTTCTTTAAGTGACGCATTAACAATTTCAACGGAATTTAAAATTGTAAATTGTTTCCAGACTTCTTTAACCGTAATATTTGCTGACTCCATCTTCTCTAATATTACCTCAAAGGATTTCCGAATGTAGTAAGCTTTGAATGCTGCTATTATGCCCTGATCTAAAGGCTGTAATAGCGATGTGGTGTTGGGCGGTAAAAATTCGATTTGAACATTAGGATGACTTAAATAAGTCGAATGGGATGGCGCATTATCTAAAAGTAGTAAAACTTTAAATGCTAAGTTCTTTTTTTTTAGATAATTTTCTACGTCAGGAACAAAGCAATGATAAAACCAATCATTAAATAAACTGGCAGTCATCCATGATTTTTTGTTGGCTCTCCAATACACTGGAAGGTTGTTTTTGTTGCATTGTTTCATACATCTTGGATTTAATGATCGGTTAATAAACATTGGCTTGGTCATAAAATCACCAGATGCATTACTGCACAGCAATAAAGTTATTCGATCTTTCGAAACTTTAAAGCCAGGAGCTCTTTTTTCGTTTTTCGAAATAAAAGTTCTTGAAGGCATTTTTTTCCACCACAAGCCTGTCTCATCTGCGTTGAACACTTGTTCAGGTAAATATCCATTTTCCTTAATAATTTTTTCGAATTCTGCTGGATATTTTTCTGCTGCATCTGTATCTGCGGATGCACTTTCTCCCTGTATTTTTAAATTGTGAAGTGCATGTCTTTTTTTGAATTTTCCAAACCATCCATTACTAGCTACGAATTGATGATTGGCTTCATCGCTTGACGATTGTCCTGTTTCCTTTAAATAATTAAATATTTTTAGTGCTTTATGCTTAATAACGTTCCCATCTAAGGGCAATCGTTTTTTTGTCATGTCTTCTATCCACACCATAAGCGATTGCTCCATTTTCTCCATTATCTGAGGTCTAGGACGAGCAGTTACTTTCGCGACTACAGAGGATCCAGATGCTACCGAACTTCTAATTTTTTCTTCGTTTTGTTTGATAGTTCTTATTGTTGACTCATTTAAGTTAAAATGTCTGGCAATATCACTTATCCTCTCTTGATTTTGAAGTCGATCCAAAATTTGAATTTTGAATTCAATGGATAAAAATTTTCGTTTTAACGGCGTTTTTTTTTCATTCGGCATTTTTGTGGCTAAATTTAAAAATTTATTTGCATTTAAATAAAGTTACATACATACATATAAATAAGGTTTAAAAGAAACTTACTTATTCACCTCTTAAAATAATTTTATAAAAACTTTTTACAAAAAAAAACAACTGTTTCATAAATTTAACTGGAATTAGACTGAATATTTTTTCGCAATTTTTTACACGCTTTAGATTGATGCTTTTATTTGCAATGCCGACAACAAACTAACAAAAAAGTTATTACATCAAATGAAAGTAGCATAAATCGCTGTGTGATGTTAGAACCGCGGGGAAACCCCTTTTTAATTTTGTCGTTGACTACATTTACGTACATACATATTTATTTGCCACTTTCTAAACACATGTTCAAGTGTAGCGTGGCAATGCTATAAAAAATATAGGTATCAAAGTCTGGACAAAATGCAAGGAAATTTATTTGGGCAAGAAAACCTTTTTCAAATTAAAATAGTAAATAGTATTTGAAAAAATTTTCGTAAAAATCGCGTTGTAAGAGTAGCGTTGTAAGAATTTGTCCGCATTTTGGAAAACGCGTTGTAGCAAAAACGCGTTATAGGAAACCGCGTTGTAGGAGGTTTAACTGTATAATGTCTCCAAAGTTGAAAAAAGCTAAAAATTTTGATAAAAAATTTATATATTGTTCGAAAGGTTTTTATTTTTTCTTTCTAAAGCAGTTGCAAAACTGAAAATCGGTGGATAGCGAACTAAGTTACAAGCTTATAAGTGCGCAAAGGACCTCAAAACCGGTTTTTGAACCGTATCTCAAGATTTTGATGGTGTTTGGAAAATTTCACAAACCGATTCTTGTTATACTCCACGAGACCTACAAGAAAAATAATATCACTTCCCAGAAATTTCTACTTCATTCTTTTTTGTATCACTGTGTTATTAGTAATTTATTTAATTATTTAGTAATTTTGTTCAAATTTTGATTTTTATTAATACAAATTTCAGCTTTACTGCCAAAAATGTTTAAACGTTCGGGTGTTAATTTTCATTTATATACAAATTCCTTTACTTAAATTCCTTTACTTAAATTAGTTAATAATTAAATTTTATCAAATTTCATACTATTGGGTCGATGTTGAATGTGAGCCACACCTAAACGTCAAGATTTTTTCTGCATTTAATTTGACATTTCTCAATTTTAGACTAATTCAATTTGAACCATAGAAAGAACACAATCGAGCAACGCTTTAAAGTTATTCAGGCTTGGATGCTCAATTTTCGATGAAAATCGTCTTCAGTGATGAGGTACATTTTCACTTCAGTGGATTCGTCAATAAGCAGAACTACCAAATTTGGGCGAATGATAATCTATTTGTGATTGTCGAAAAACCAATGCATCCACAAAATGTGACTGTTTATGGGCTGGCGACATCATCGGGCCGTATTTTTGCCAAAATGAGGCCGGACAGCCAGTTACTGTGTATGGTGTTCGCTATCGTGAGATGATAGCGAACTTTTTATGACTCGAATTGGAAGATATGAATGTGGATGATATGTGGTTGCAACAGGACGGTGTCACTTGCCAAACAGATGACGAAACCATGGCTCTTTTGCGCGACAAATTCAATGGCCTTATTATCTCACATGGTGGCGTTGTCAATTGGCCGCCAAGATCATTTGATTTGACACCGTTGGACTTCTTTTAAGGTTAGTTGAAAGAAAAGGTTACGTGGGTAAGGCAGCAACAATTAAAGAGCTAAAGTATGAGATAATTTGGCACATTAACGGCATAGAACCTCAATTATGCGTCAGGGTCATCGACGCCGAGGTCGCGGCGGCCATTTGGCCGATATTTGGTTCCATACATAATTGAACCATACATAGCAATATTATCAAAATAAAAAGAAATGACAATAATTTCCTAAACAATTTGTATTTTATTCAAAATTAACATCGGCCCTTAAAATTTGACCACCCTTTATAATTCGTTAGTCATATAATTTATGATGGATAGTATATATTGCTATATGTAAATAATTACATTTTTCTTTTCAGCTTTTATATCATTCCCATCGGAGTAAAGCGTTAAAAAAATAGTATCAAAGGTACTAATCTTTTCTATAATTTTTACGTTAACATCTTCTAGAAAAACCCATTTTTGATGACAAACTAGTAATATTTAATAGGATTCAGCAGCTTCTTTATGACTAAAAGAATCAAATTGTAAATATTTCCACAAAGGACCTCAACAGTGCATAACTTAAGAAGTCAATATAATTTTCAAATAAGGTTTTAAACCTCCGACTGCCAATCGGATTAAATATTTTATAGTATTATGTAACGCGCATGCGTATAGCACTATGGTAACGCAAGCGCAGTGTTGTGCCATATGGGCATGAATTACAGCACTTTCTAGCAAAGTTGGCAGCAGTGCCGGCCTTTCTTGTTTGGACCGTGCTCGAAGGAAGTAACAAGAGTGGACTGCTCGTGAAGAAAGAATAAGAAAAATCAGCAAGCATCAGAAACATCCACGAGGTAAGGGAAATTAAATGAAATTTAATTAAGTGCAAATGTGTGTTCTGTGCGAAATAATTTATTAGCGTGAAATCAGCGGAAAATAGTGACGGTAGTGGTGTGCGAAAATTTGTATGGTGTGGTGTGTCAGAGTGGCATAAAATGTGCGCCGGCCAAGAAATTTTCGAAGTGGTTCGGTAAGTGCTAGACGACGAGATAGTACTCTTCCAATACGGTGTGGATTGTAAAAAAAGGAGTAAACAAGAAAAAGTTAGAAGTTTCGGTCGTAAATCTTTCATGTCTATGGACATGAAAGCTGTATATTGTATCTATTAAGACGAAGGTGAGCGAAACCGCGTGGTTATAATGGAAGCAGCTCCCAAGCGCCAACGCAGTAGGAGAACTTGATAAACCCGTTTGCAATCGACAACCTCAGGTATCAATACCCAGTTAAAAAATCCACAACCGTAATTAAATTAGAAGATTGGATAATAAGAAATAACCAAAAGTTTAAATACAAGCACGAAAAACAAAGGCACACGCAGTCTTGACACCACCAAAAGAAAACAAGACACATTTCCGCCATCTGCTACATCACTATCAGAAGCGCCGCCTCACTTTTGGGGTAAGTTAACATAAGTACCCGGGGTCAACAAACAAACAAAAAACACCACCTAACAGACGCCCGTAAGATAAATTTAGCCCAGGGTAAGAAGGGATAGGCCAACACCAAGTCATCAAAAAATTCAACCAAAAAATTCATAGCCAAAACCCTATAATAATTCACCTGTAACGCATCAATAGAACCATTTCCATCAACACCGGTCAAAAACCTGCAAACTGTCATAGTATAACCACCACCAGCTACAACAAGTCCATAATAAAAGAATCTAATCCTCAGCCGTGAAAACACGCACAGAACGACAGGCTACATTAGACCTAGCAAACCATCCCCTAATCATCACCTTTACGACACCAGTTTTACCAACACATCGACATAAAAAGAATTTACAACTATAGCACCGGTTTTTATCATGTTAGTAGTCAGCAATCCATAATACATAGCAACAATAGCAACAGTTTTATTATCATCATGTCACCAGCCAACCGCCACAGGTAACGTAACAATAGAACAAATTTCACAAAGTTCAGCTAATACACCACAAATCATCACTTAAACTGCAGCAGTGACAATAACAACAGCAGCAAGATAAAATCGTCAAGCTTCAGCAGGACCACAACATCATCAACAACAAATAAAATCTACAATAGAATCTGTTTTCAGCAAGCAACAAGCAGGTCGCAGTATACAATTCAAGATAACAGCGAAGTAATAGTAAATTAGTATAATTTGAGTAGATTAGAATTTATTTTCGTGGCATCCCATCCAAAACGTATTAAATATCAGTCCGCGAATTTGATTTTGAATGCGGTTCGGTTTTCATAAGTTTCTTTTGGCAGTTTTCTTTGCCTCTCTAAAAAGAAAACTGACCACCTCAGTTGTTTTACGAACGTTGCGGCGTTCGCGCTGTTGATGAAGTTAGTGAGAGGCAGGACATTTTGAGGTTGGGCCCAACTAAAACCCCAAACTCTTTATCACCAGTACATAGTACCATTAGCGGAGTCAGCAGCACCTTTTTGTGCATTTTAGAACGCTCGATTTGGAGCAAACAATAACAAAAACAAAAAACAAAACACTTTTCCCATTTGCATATAAAATAAAATTCATCTTCTCCTTAAATTAATTTTCGATAAGTCAAGTAATTTTTAAAGAAAAACAAAAAGTAAACAATAACAATAGACTTGCCAGATTTTGGTTCAGAAATAAGAATTCAAAATTGATCGTCGGTCTGTGAGACCGATGAATCACTTTTGTGTTAATTGCACGAAAACAAAAAATTGCAACACCATCATTCTCTCAGTATCTTCATTATTTCTCATTATACAACGTTTAGTGTAACAAGTGCGTTTCAGTTAAAGTGTTGTACCGGTGATTGCTAATCAGACGGTCTGTGAGACCGACTTATAGTTAAGTGTCACATTTTCGACAGGTAAGCTGGTTTTGCTAAATTCGAAATTTTTAGATGAAAATGGACAATTAGAGATCAGTTTATATGATTTAATAAAAGAATTATGTTCAAAGTTAATTATCGTGAGATTTTCGTTAGATATGGCAGATATTGAGCGCATAAGAGCTACTCTGAATGAAATCGATTCAGATCTAGATTCTGATGTGAAAAGTGGTACTGAATACGAAGATAATATTGATGTGTATGAAGATAACACTGATACTGAACAAGACGACTCAGAGGAAAGTGATGTTGAAGATTTACAGGACGCTGAATCGAGCCACAAGCTCTAACGACTGATTGAAATTTACAAAGACTAACCTCATAATGAGGCATATATTTTAAGTATTTTGAAATTAATTTTTTTTAGTGTTCCTGTTTTTTCTTGAATTCATTTTATTTTTTTGTTTACTTCTAAAATATATGTTAATAGAATAACAACATTTTATAAATGTTGTGTTTTGTGAATGAATTTTTTTTTATTTCTATATTAGGTCTAGGATCAAAAATGCCAAATTATTGTGATGAAATATAAATTGATGCTGTGAGCTAAAAAACTTAATTTTGTTTTTTTTCTTACTTTAGTTATTTTAGATTAGTTTGTTAAATATGACTACTGCACAGGTTTTGAAAACTTTATAATAGTTTTGAGATATCGAGAAATACTTGAAATCGGTCTGAGAGACCGAGAAATGTGAATGTGTCGCACAAAAATGAAAATGGTCAGGAAGGTTAAGCAGCGATTTTTCCTGGCTGTAATTGTCATGAGATAAATTTTAACTCGGTATTGGTCAAGTTTGAGTATTATTTGTGAACGAAAGAATTGGATAAATAAAACCATGATATAATAATAGAAGGTAATTCCATTCTCTCGTTTTGTCGCCATATTAACGTTCTGACGTTTGCGGGATATATTTCAATTTGTGCTACCATATCACATACTTTGTGATATGGTAGCACAAATTGCGTTTTTTTCTTTATTTGAAATTTTAAAAATTAAAAAAAGAAACAAGCCCTAAGTTTATGTATATAAATAAACAAACGAAAATTGTTTTCCATACGGTAGTAATACACTTTTGCAAAAATTCACAAATAAGACTTTTTAATTTCCCTATATCTGCCAAAAGTGTCTAAGTTTCCATTTTCTTATTAACTACAACTTACCAAAGACACACCAAGTATGTTCATTAAAGAAAATATATTTTTTAACTTAGATGAGAAGCTAATCTAAAGTCAGGAGTATCAAGAAAAATTGACAATTTCAATATCATAGGAACTTAAAATTAAAAAGTTTGGTTAATTTAAATTTAATTTAATTTAAATCCGCATGCATAATTGCAGAATATTTTATATAAAATATATTTTATATACAAAGTAACCCCAAAATATTGAATGTTTTTCGTAATTTTTTTTTTAAATTTTTGAAATGGACAATTATCTAAAACGTTTTAATGAAATACATATTTGAGCGGTTTTATATTCACCCTTATTCTACTTGGCGACGGCCACATCGTCGTCAATTTTGACCGGACATTTATATTGATGTCAACTTCAATTTGATTATAATTTTGTATTTTCTAATGCTCTTATGACGACGTCGACTGCTGATCGATAACACTGTTCTGTAGAGAAATCTTCATATAAAAAAATTTTATATTTTGGAATGATTTCAAATGCTTATTAAAAATCTCATTTAAGTTTTTTCTATCACACCGAGATTTTTCATTTCTTCAATTAATTTTCCGTATTGGGTCGAACTTGTTATTTAAATCTTTTCTATTTTAAATTTTGTTGCCACTCAGTCGTTTTTAAAAACCAAGGCGACGAAATCGGCGTCGGTACAAGTAAAATTCAACGTCACATATTCTTACAAAATACCAAATAAAATTAAAAATTCATCGATAAGTATTGATGTCGACAAAGGAAATACCAATTTAATTTAGAGAAAGGTCGTCGTATTATGTCGACAACGCCTAATGTGATAGGAGTGAATACATATCAAGAAATTCATTAACAAGAGTGTAAATACAACGGTTTATGTCCTAAAAACTAGCTAAGTAGTTACGTTGTCTACCTAAAACTACAGAATTGTTAACATTAAAGATTTGTTAAAATTAAAAAATATATCAATGCACTTACTGCCACATACAATCAATATTTGCGTTTCAAAAGCATGCAATACTGTACTCTTTTTAACATCTTGCGCTCACGTTTAGTATGTAGTCCATTTCTTTTAATAATTACATTATTTTTGCAAATAATATTTTATGTCTCCGCTCACAAAAGGAGGGACGAAAAATGGCACCTTAGAATTTTCAAGGTCCAAGTTTAGGTTTTTGAACATTTGCTGACTATAAAAGATGCATTTGCTAAACAAGAGTATGGGGAAGCTTTAAAAAAATAATTTTTCGAAGGTAGAATTAGTTCTTCTAAGGGGAACTTTTGCTCCTTGGTCCGATTTTTCTTATTTTATAGCTTTAACAGCCTATGACCGTAATATTGATTCTTTGCCAAGATTCCTTTATTAATGAATCTTGGCAAAAATCTCTTAAGCGCTCAATGAATTTTCAGATCCAATATAAGAAGCAATATAATATAGTATATACCAATATATAAAGTAATGTCCGGCTAGATTGGCAAAATGTGCAGCGTTTCCAATAATGGCAACGCTGGTTGTGCATGTTGTTAGTGCGTGTGCGATATGTAAACAATTTTTTAAAATTAATTTTTCTATGTTACATATTTTTTTAAAAACAGCTTATTTTAAATAATTCAATAAGTACTTGTATGTATCTAACGTGCGACAATTAATGTATATCAAAATTATATATATGTTTTACTATTAAATTTTATATTTATGTTTTATTTCGCCAGGTTACAATTAATATGCACTTCTGTATGTAAATTAAATTAAAATATATATTTTCACTAATAAATTTTGTTAAATAAATAAACCAAAACGGATTAAAAGAAATTAAAAAATATGATTTATTTGTAAATCACGCCCAATTGATATTAATTAATATAGCGATTAATTTATTTCTTATTAATGCGTGTTTAGACCTCATTATAAGAAAATCCTTGGTTTTATTGTTAAGCTAACAAAATTGATTAAACACATGGTTTTTGATAAATGAAAGTTGAAATTTAAATTGTTTCTGATACCCTCGTGATCCTCTAATTTTTTCTGTAATTGTTTGTTTTTATGTATAGGTGTAGGTGTTTTAAGCATTTACTAGTATCCACACTTATAACACGATTTGATGGAAAAAATCGATTAACACGCAAGGAAAACATTTCTGATACTTTGCCTATAAAAACAAAATGTTTATACTAGGTGGGACAGAAGTCATGTCATAATATAATAAAAGAAAAGTAGCGCCATCGAATCTCTAAAATGGAAAATGGGTATCTTAGAAATTTCATCGATGACCGTGCGGTGTGAGCGGTTGCTCCATCCTGTTGGAACCAATAGTTATTGCATTTTTAAAGTTATACTGAAGATAGCACGGAACCCTACGTGGCTCTGTTAGTTCTAGAATTGAGTTTCCTGTTTTTTATGACATACAGCCCGCTAATATCAATTTATATTTTAATCCTTTTTGAGCGACTTCACAAAAGAAGGAGGTTATCAATTCGTCTGAATGTTCCTTTTTTATGTTTGTATGAATGTATGTATGTGCCCGCAGAACTCAGCCATTTCTGAACCAATGTTAAAATTTTTTTCTTTATTTAAAATGTTATGCTTTTGGTCCCGTTTTAAAAACAGTTCATTAATTTAAAAATCAAAGGGTGTCTCCACACTACATATATGTTTTTTATGTGTATTAAGAACCATAAATTTTAAATTTTTTTTTAAAAATCGCGTGTCACTATAGCTCCCAACCATAGAAGGTAATAAAAAAATAAATTTAAAATTCAAATGGTGTCCCCATAGGTGACGTAATTTGACCTATATGGGCCTATCTTTTGAACCGTTATAGCCAAAACCTTGAAAATTTGACAGAATGTCGATTATTATGACCGTTATAATTAAAATTATAAATTATATGAATTTTATTTGAACTATTTTTTAATTAATAAATTAATTATTTAGGCTTAAGTTCTTAATTATAAAGGGATAAAGAAAAATTAGATACCAGCAAAGCAGAATGCATTTTCTAGACAGCTACGTCCGTCATCAGTACTCTTCGTATCGATCTACCCGGTATTTTCAATTGTTATTAATTTTCTATTTAAACAAACTTATCAAAGAAATCGAATCTGAAAAATTTTAATTTCACAAAGCTCTATCTTCTATGAAATATAATGTAAAATTAAAATTTCTCAGATTCTATTTCTTTGATAAGTTTGTTTAAATAGAAAATTAATAACAATTGAAACTACCGGGTAGATCGATACGAAGAGTACTGATGACGGACGTAGCTGTCTATAAAATGCATTCTGCTTTGCTGGTATCTAATTTTTCTTTATCTCTTTATAATTAAGAACTTAAGCCTAAATAATTAATTTATTAAAAGTATAAATATTCAAAATTATAAATTAAAGAGTGCTCCAATAGTTCATTTAATTTGATGTATATGGCCATACCTTCCAACAGTTTTATACAAACCATTGAAATTTACAAAGAACCTGTAGTGCTAAGTCAGCTATAACAAAAGGTATAAAATTTTAATTTGGAAATAAAAGAGTGGCCCAATAGTTAATGTAGTTCAATGTATGTGGCCAAACTTATAAACTGAAATAGACAGACAGCTATAAATTACAAAGAACCTGTATTGCAAAGACCACTATAACAAGTATAAAATTTGAAATTAGAATTTAAAGGGTGTCCCATAAATTATGTAATTTGACCTACATATATGGCCCTATCTGTTGAACCGTTAAAAAAAACACTTGCAAATTGAGCAGAATGTCCAATTGGGGTGTCCCAATTTGATATACATATGTATATGGCCAAACTTTTCAACCGTTATAGACAAACAGTTGAAATTTACAAAGAATATTTTTGGCCAAGTCCTCTATAACAACAGGTCTTTGATTTAAAATTGTAAGTTAAAGGGTGTCCCAATAGGTGATATTATTTAATATATGTGGCCCTATCTTTGAAACCGTTATAGACAAAGGATTGAATGGTGTCCCCATAATATATCTTTAGTTTAGAATTGGTGCCCATCTATCTGTTTTGAAGTCAGTTTTTTTACAAGAATTATTTATTTTTTTACATATCTTACAATAGAATTCTAATATATATTCTAACTTAACTGATATTTCAGCTTAACTATTGTAGTAACAAGGACATTTTCTCATTGTAGTGAAAAACCCAGAGTCTTTGGTGAAACCTAAATCCACAACCGCCAGACTGATAACCTACTAACCTACCGGGGCACCCGATGATGGTAAAATACACACGATTTGTGTGCACGTTAATAAGAGATGATCTCTCTTATCAATGTGCATTGTCTAGATTGGATGTCTAGTTGTGGTAACTCCCATATAAAGTAAATATTTATCTTTATGTAACTTAGGAACAATAACAAGTTATGTTTTAAAAATATATATTACTAACCCCGTATCTTGGCTGGGCAACGTGTCTCGCATGCATAGTTAAACTAGGGAAGTATAATAGCTAGAGTGCAGAAATTTTGTACTCTGAGATAGCTAGCAACGTATAGCAAACTGTTTGCCCTTATGAAAAAATAAGGTCTACTTGAAGTCTACTTTAAGAGAATATTTTCATATAAAATTTGAATAAAGTAGACTTGAACTAGACTTTAATATTTTTGGATAAGGGCATAAATGAGTATAAGCGTTCATTTATAAGAAGTTCAATTTCTTGAAATTCCATGTCGTCATATTAAACGCAAAACCATGTAAGTAACAAAAAATTCAAAATAGGTTTTTTTTATTGAATACTATCTATCCCCGGTGCGCTTCGCTACACCCATCCACAAAAAATACAATAAACACTTGGAAGAAAAGCATGACTATCCCTTAACGCGAAAACGCACGCTATTCTCAAGTCAAAAATGTTCCCATTCAACCTGTTTTTTGCTAGACTATACGTACATATTAACACTATACCAATTTTTTACTTTTAATGGGATGTGTCACTCCCAGTATTCTTATCCAGTCTGTATTTTGTAAGGGTTACTTGTGCAACGTTTCAAGACTATACCTAATATAGTTCTCTAGGTACGCGATAATAATTTTTCACTTTGTATAGGAGGTACCACGCCCTCAATTCAAATTAAGTTTGTGATTCTCTACACAATGTATCTTAATATGGGGGTTACTGATGCAAAATTCCAATGCGATACCTATTGCAGTACTCTATATACACAATAATAATTTTTCACTTTGTATGGGAGGTACCACGCCCACTGTTCGAATTCATTCTGTATTTTGGCAGACTATTCGCCTTAGCACAAAGGTTACTCTTAATTCAAATTTTATATGAAAATTTATTCTTAGAGTACACTTCAAGTAGACTTTATTTTTTAGCATAAGGGTATAAATATTTTGTCAAAATATAGGTGAGTCTGTTAATTTTATGCAAGTTTTGAAGAAACTTTTTTTCAGGTTTCTTGCTTAAATATATTATTAAGCTTCTTCCCTCTCATGTAAAATCGAAAAAAGTGTAGTTACATGGTTTTACGTTCCATATGGCAATGTGTATGTCTAGGAACCCTTTAGAAATAGTTAAAAACGGAACACATTCATCATCACTTAGGAAATGTTGAAGTTGACAATGCAAGCAACTCAATCAAACAGCCACCAACAAACAAACACAGCATTAATGTTGTCAACAAATGGAATAAGTTGTGAACTTAATGTACCCTTCTCCTTTCTTTATTTTTCATATACGCTAAATTCTTCCTTTGTGACGGCGGTGTTAAATTAATATTGTTGGCTTTTGTTGTATGAGTCTCAAGGCTGTCAAAATTATATTAAATTACTTTTCAAAAGTTCATAAATCTAAGCAGTTGTACTGAGAAGTGTAGAAACGAGTTGAAACACAAATGTAGATCACATATTTTTATGTGATGTGGTATTTTTGTTTTTAATATATGTACCTGTATTCTTTAAATAAATTTTAAAATTTTAAGATCTGCGTAATAAGATTTAAGATTAAGAAGTAAGAAGTAAGAAGAGTTATTAAATGTATAATTTAAAAACAGATAAACTTAAGAAAAACACAAAATTAAATAATTACAAGATTAAGCCACTTTGGAATCAAACTACTCACCCCTGATTTTAAGCTTTGTTGTTCTATGAGTTGAATATTAAAAGTCGAATTTTTTAAACTGCAAACTTCAAAAATTATGTTTAGTTATTTTTTATTTATTAAATGTTACAACACAATTACACATTATATTCTAACTTAATTTATTGATCATATGTAGTAACGAAGACCTTCACTCGTTGTAGTGAAGCACCCAGAGTCTTTGTTGGAAATCGAACGACCACAACCACAAGACAGATAGATTAGCACACTAATAGCCTACCGGGCCACCCTATTTTTTTTAAATAATTTTTCGAATTTTAACTTTTCTACTGTACACATACCTTCTAATCTAAAATTGTATTTTAGAAGCTTAATCGCATAAGCGTAATTTAAAATTTAAATTCAAAACACAAGATTTATGTATAAATTTACTCACATATTTTTATTAGATTGAAACAGCATTTGCCTTAAAATCAACTTGAATGCTCTGACTTATCCTGCATATAAATTTTAATTTATATATATGAAGTATATATATACATATATGTATATATATATGTGGGTGTATGTGCTGTTGCAGCCTGTATTTGATGTTATTTTTAAAGATATGTCATCTATATGACGTTCATGCTAAAATGCAAGTATAAGTATGAAAAAAGGTATTTCAATAAGATTGGGTAGATGCACGCAAAGAAACAATATGGTTGAGATAACCATAATCTAAGAGCAACATATTTTGATTGAATTACACCCAATACTGTTTTTACACGGTTTTGATTTAACACGGTTTGAAAATAAAAAACAATATTTTTTTTTTAAACGATTTTATTCTATTTAACACGATTCAAAATCTTTTGAACTTAGATTTTATTTGTAAAGTCTAAGTTTTGCGAAATATTTTCATATCAAGAATTTAGAGGAATTCTCTTTTTGTGCATACAAGCATTTTTACTTGTTAGAGCAATTGAAATGTATTAATATTTTGTGAACTATCAATGCATCTCGAAAATTACAACTAAAAAACTACAATGTAAAGCCATTTCTTTAGAAAGCAAAATTGAAATTTTAGATCGCCTTCGAAATGGAGAAAGGCTCAACATTTCTTGGCAAAATGTTCGGCTTAAACGAAGTCACAGTAAGAACAACAAAAAAATTAAAATTCAATTAGGCAATCGTTGATTTTTGAAACGAAACTATATGTTAAGTCTTCATCATACACTAAAGATGCAAATAAACTGTGCAAATACACATTATATGCATTACATGCATATGTGTGTAAAAATGAACATGATTTCTTGTTCTTACAAAAATTCTCGTTTTTCTCTAATTTTAATAGGTTTTAGAGATAAGGAACCATCACCTATTTTTGTATACGATCAATGTCTTTTTTACACGGATTTTTCTGGAATCATTCTGCCGTGTAAAAACAGAATTAGGTATTTATGGTTTTAGTCAAACTACATTATTATTAACATAATAATATTGTTATGATAGAATCATATTATTGTCAAAAACAAAACATTTTAGGATATAATACGACCATATTATTAAAATTTGATTTTATTTTATTACAAATAAATTAAATAACAAGTAAAAGTGCTATACTCGGCCGTGCCGAATCTTCTATACCCTTCACCACGGTGATTTTATTTATACAGACATGTACAGCATTATCCATATTGTAAAGAAATAGAAGACAAATGAAAACAAATTCCGTTTGCTACAATTGTCGCCGTGTTGTCAGCTACTTAATGATATTGAAGCCGACAGCTACATCGTAAACTCTGACATTGTTGTAAAAATACTTATTTTGCTTTTATAAAATTAAAAAACTTTTTCAAAAACTTTTAAATATTTCCTCCAATACTTTTTGTGTGTATATGAATTTGTAATTTACAATTTTGTGTCATTTTCTTTTGTTGAATAAAATACAAATTAGCCTAAGTTGACGACAGCCACAACGGTGGTCGTGTAGCCATGTAGCTTTGCTGGCTTCAAAAGAATCGTTTACCTATAAACGTGTGTATTTTATTTTTGACAGTTTGTAGTCGGTATCCTGATGATGTCTATGTGTTTAATGCACCTAGGTTTTAAAACAGAGATATCATCTATATAAAAATCAAACGCATTTAAAAAAATATGTTACTCTATATACACACATACATACATACATATGTATAATCTTAATATTAATTATATGTTATGTTACAGTCATGATTTTCATTTTCAAAGAAATATTGAAATTTTTGTTTTAATATTTCGAAAATTGTGTGTAAAAATTTTTTGTAAAAATAATTTTTTAAAAATTTTTTGTAAAATTTTATTCGAAAATTTTTTGGAAAATTTTTAAAAAAAATTTTTTTTTGAATATTTTTCTGTAAAATATATTTTTGAAAATGTTTTGGAAATTTTTTTGTAAATTTTTTTTTTGTAAATTTTTAAAAAATTTTTTTTTTAAATATTATTGAAATTTTTTTTTGTTAAATTTAGGACCTTTCTGCAGTCTATATTGAGTTAGAATGGTCAGACTAAAGCAAATGACATTACCACACTAACACGGACAGACGGACAGACGGATAGACGGATAGACGGATAGACGGATAGACGGACAGACGGACATCGCTTAATCAACTTCTCTATGTATAAGGATCCAGAATATATACTTTATAGGGTCGGAAATGAATATTGTAGAAATTACACACGGAATGACAAACTTATATATACCCTTTCCACCTGTGGTGAAGGGTATAAAAATATAGTGATATATAATATAATTTATTATAATAAAAAGCACAATTATTTATTAGTTTATTTTTTAAGCATTTGATATGAGAAATTACTCAATTAATAAATTATTATTATTATTTTTTTTTTTTTTTGAAAAATAAGATTCTGATAATTAAAAAGAAAATAAACACAAAAATTCTAAAAAACTAAACATTATTTGGTTGTGTTTAGTCATACTGTGGTTACATACGAGCAAAATTTTTATAATTTATTTACAATAATATATTATGGCTCTTGCAGACTATTAGAGGCAGGCTATAACAGGCAATTTGTTGTACTTGTGACTTGCATCTACTTGATATAAATATGATTTGGAAAAAATAAAAATTTTAGTTTCTTAAGTCGAATGTAACGTTATCAATATCCTGGCACGATCGCCATGTAACGTTATGTAATATGTAAAGTGTGTCTTTGTTTAATTGCTTAACACATAATTTTTATGACATAAATAATTGCTATTGTTATTATAGCTATAATTGCCATAGTTTCTACATAATTCATACTATTTTTTTTTTTTGTTTTTTTTCCCCTGGATTTGCCTACCTCGTATCCCGCTATCAATATCGGAATTGACGATAGTATTTTCTTTCACCATGTCATGCTTTTGTATTTTTTTTTTCTTCTTTTTGCCGTGTTTTTTAAAGATTTCTTCTTGCTGCTATTTTGCTCCGAGACTCTTGGGCTCTGTCCCAGCTCGGTGGTGGATCCGTTTGCCTAACTATCCGCAATAGATCGGATAGTTCCCTTTTTAGCTTCGTCAGCTGGCCTCCTCTCTTTTTCTTGGCTATGGTTACGTCTACCTTGGGGAAGAACGACTAACGGTTCTTCGTGGTTCGTCGCCTGACGTTTCTTATAATCTTTTATTGAGAGTTGTTTGTAGTACGGTGTTGGACGGTTGTTGCGGCACCAACGCTTCTGGGATGTAGTGCTTGCTCATAAATCAGGATCACTTGGCAGGATTCCTTAGGTACGTGGTCAATATCCTGTAAGGTGGATAAGGGGAATTATGTTCTACGGGTCCAAAGCGGATTAGCGACGTAGATAGAGAAGTTTTCAACCGGCAGAAGTTTGCCACTAGTTGAGCTACTAATTCTTGCCGTTCTTACTAAGAGTAAGGGCAAAAATTAGGCTTTTTAAAATAATCTATGGCCGTTGCCTGTTTAGCTAATAGATCAAAAGTCTGTTTTATTCGTG
Organism: Phasia obesa; assembly: GCA_949628195.1. Classification (NCBI taxonomy): domain Eukaryota; kingdom Metazoa; phylum Arthropoda; class Insecta; order Diptera; family Tachinidae; genus Phasia; species Phasia obesa. Next base: position 68,002,145 of record OX451215.1, read on the forward strand.
GCGCTAAGCCCTTTATATACAAAGTATGAAAATTATAGTTAACCGTTCTACATCTTACAATCATACATTTCTTTCATTCTTACTTTCTATTTAACACTATGGAATTTGTGTAGGATCATGTTACCAATATTAATAACCAGTCACAAATTAGTGTATTTCAATGTGTAATGAAATGCACTTACTTATTGTGATACTCAAATGTATGTCACTCAATTTCTGTGCGGTCATCAATATTGATAGTTTCATGATGGTGTATGCATTGTGCACATGTGAGGTACACTACACGAATATCTATCTAACCTTAAGGGATATTAGGTATATATGAAGATCTAACAAAATTGTTAAATCAGTGTAAGAAAAAGAAATTCTTATCAATCTAATATTTGATTGGCACTCTTCTGCTGCCATGTTTCAATAAAATCGTCTATCCGTTTAAAATTTTTGGATATTATATGAATTTTATGTGAACTATTTTTGAATTAATAAATTAATTATTTAGGCTTAAGTTCTTAATTATAAAGAGATACAGAAAAATTAGATACCAGCAAAGCAGAATGCATTTTCTAGACAGCTACGTCCGTCATCAGTACTCTATCTTCTATGAAATATAATGTAAAATTAAAATTTCTCAGATTCTATTTTTTGATAAGTTTGTTTAAATAGAAAATTAATAACAATTGAAACTACCGGGTAGATCGATACGAAGAGTACTGATGACGGACGTAGCTGTCTAGAAAATGCATTCTGCTTTGCTGGTATCTAATTTTTCTTTATCTCTTTATAATTAAGAACTTAAGCCTAAATAATTAATTTATTAATTCAAAAATAGTTCACATAAAAATTTATTATTTTTAGATATTTTTAAAATTTTTGGTCCGGTCTCTCAACGAAACAGCAGGTGAAACTAAAGTGTATATTCAATTCCCAACCACTCACTCAACACATGCAGAGAAAAAACATGGTTATGGTATGCTCACAGGAACCATTTTATGTTTTCTGTAACAATATGTGCATGCGATGAATAACTTTTAGTTATTTAATTCTACTATGGTCACAATAGTTTTTGTTACTATTTGATCATTAAATTTTAACTATATATTGTTAGTAATCAGACATAATATTGTATAATATTGTAATAGCCATAATATATTATTGTAAATAAATTATAAAAATTTTGCTCGTATGTAACTACTTTACTACATACTACTAAATACTTTTTTAGTTGTCCGATTTTTTTTACGATTTTTTTAAGTTGAAAAGATGATTTTTTACATTTTAATCGGGAAATGGACGATTTTTTCGTAAATTGACCTAGCAGCCCTGCGAATATAGTATAACAATCAGAAACAAGATAACCGAAAGCAGCGCTTTTTCCGCCTGCACGTGAGTCGTGACCCGCCGCGCCATCCTAAGTTTTGTTGCGTTTTATGAGCCATATTAAAGGTTTCATAGTAAAGTCTTTTATTTCAGTTACTTCTGGAAAATAACTCAGTGATTTATTAATCTTTCCACTTTCCCTAATTATCAATGGTCGAAAGTGACCTTCCGCTAGTCTTTTATAACTTTGTTTATAATTTTTTCTGGAAAATTTTCTTCCGGTAACACACTGTGTAATTTTTTAAGTCATGGCAAAATAACCATATACGGACACCACTACGTGATAAAAGACGTAGTGGTGTCCGTATATGGTTATTTTTCCGTGTTGCACTGTGTAATAAATACTCTTCTTATCTTTTTTATATGTTTTTTTTTTCATAACATTTAAGATTACTTAGGTTTATTACTCTACTAATTATGTTGTCACTCGTATAAATTAATATTCTTTTTGGCTATTTCGAGAAGAAATTTATTTTCATGCTGGTTGCTGTACGTTTCGATTACTAATCCATTTTTAAGATATTTCATTCTTTAATTACTTATAGCGTCCAGGTATGGTAACAAACATTTACATATCTTCTTTTTAGACGGTCAAATTTTTATTGAAACATTTAAATTTTGCCAAACAAAACTATCATAATTTACATTTGTATTTTTTTTTTAATAAAATTTTGCAATTTCGACTTAAAAAATGCAACATAAAAGAGGCACCAGAAAAGAAATAATTATTAAAACCGGCATTAACTCTGAAAGCCTTTCCATCCCAATTGAAGAACCCTATACGTAAGATGTGTTGCGATAAGAACTACAACATAAAATAAAATAAATAACGGTTGCTTCCTTAAGAAAATGTAAAATATGACATCATTTAAATGACATAAGAAAGACACACAAGAGCAAGTAAGCAAGTTAGAGTATGTAAACATAATGCTGCAGCAGTTAGTGGTTTATAAAGTTAAATGGTGCGATTGCTTAGAGTATGACAAATGCTTAATTGCTCCTAATGAGACTTTTATAATCAAAACAAAGTTGATTCAGTATTGATGTTGAATTAAGTATGAGTTTTTGATAAACATCTGCTGAGACAGTAAATTGGTTTTGCATTAGATAGTGAGTTGGTACAGGAATTTAGGAATTTTTTTTGTTGGTAATAAAGAAAGGCGGCATTTGTTTACTCCCATATAGAATAGAATTTTATTAAATTACTAGCTGGCCAGCCCAGCCCAGCCCAGACTAGTAAAGTTATGTTCTGAGGTAAAAATAAAATATAAATTAAATATTAAATCGTTTAATTTTCTTCTTGAACAAAGATATTAAAAGCATCAACCCTTAACTGACTAGTTGGTAATTAATGGTATTTCTGGATTTAACTTATGGTAATGAAGCGTGCCTTGGTGTCGTAATAGGTAGTGTGCTAGTCTATCAGTCTGTGGTTGTGGATTCGATTCCTACCAAAGACTCTGGATTTTTTTACAAGAAGTTCGTAGAAAGCATAAAAATGAGCTTGGATATAATCTGGGTTATTGACAGGTCATGGATTCTCAAGTATTATGTGGTAAAGTTAAAAATCGAGGTAAAACGATACTTGCAGGATGGAAAAAGGCTTTGGACCACGGGCAGATACAGGAGTTGCTGTGTAGCCTTAAGCAAATGTTACTAATTACCATAGACCTTGGGATAAGAAAGAATGTCGACATGTATCAGTCCCAAGTCTGAAATCATTACAGTGGACAGTAAAAAGCTAGTAAAACAGCATGAGACTCAATAAAAGTAAGGTATTCGTAAATTTCTAGTCGGATACCAGAAATCATTGAGCGTCGGAAAGGGGCCCATGAAGTTAGTGGTCTGCTTTAGTATCCACCTACAAAATAATATTCTAATGAAAATGCTGTGCTGAGGCAATGACTCTAAATTTAGGCGTAAGATGGGCAAAAAGACACTCAAAGTAGCCCAAGCTACTGTACGAATTTTCTTATAATTTAAAATACAGTTTTCTAAAAACATGGTCAAGTTGTAGTGTAATTAAATTCAATTATCATTGTCAGTTGGTAAGAACGAAATCTACCACAATACAAAGCTTCGCCTCTTGTTGGAAAAACACTATCCAAATTAGATAGATGCGACGGACGTAGCTATCTAGAAAATACATACCATTCTGCTAGCGTCTGAAAATAAAATTTCTTATTAAAATTAATCACCTAATTTGTAATTAATGTTCATACTTTAAAGTTAGATAGGATATAACGAACTTAAGCATTACTTCAAAAAACTAATGTGTGTGTTAATAAAAATAGTTCGACTAATTCAAATTAAACAATTAAATATTGTTATGTTAATAATAATATGGTTCGACTACAATCATATAATTCAGTCTTAATATATTGCTCTTAAATTATGGTTACATCAACCATGTTTTTTCTTTGCTGATAGTTAGCAAAATATTAAATAAATAAATAAATAAATAAATAAGTGTTGATATTTTTAATCCTACTTATAGAATCTAATCTTAAGCCTAGTACTCTGTTCGACTTTGTGAAAAATGTTGTGCAACATTCACTGTTTCACAAGGAAAATTTTTACATTTAAAATGTGGTGTGTAACTCGCGATTTGGAAGTATTATACGATTTTCTTGCTTTTAAATATATTTTACAAAAAATTCCACATTAAATAATGCACAATACTTTATCTCACAGCTTTGGTAAAATGTTGCCAGAAACATTTCAATGTTTTTCCACAGTAAAAAGAGAGTACTACTTCTGCAACTTTTTTTCATGACTTTTTCATACAAATTTTTTATTTATGTAGTTTGACAGTATTCCACATGAAAAACTGAACAGAGTACCAGGATTAATAGAGTATTCCGCTTGTGTTCTTAATTACTAATGAAATCAATAAATAATAAAACTGGAGTGGCCTACACTCAACTCTACCACACCAAATGGAAACAGATATTACATAAAGAATAAAAGTTCAAAGTATATTCGGATCGAAAAATTGATTATTTTCGGTTTGGGGTGTTAGTAAACTACCCCTTCCGCTTTCCTGATTATTCCCAAAATTTACACAGCTCTTCATCTCCATTTAGCAAATGGACGTACTGAATTTCATTTTAATATATCATATGATATGACCTGAATAGCGTTCACAAAATTTGGGGGTAAGGAAACTACCCCTTTCTCCCTCCCTATTGTGGCCAAAAAATATACACCTCTTCATCTGCATATACCAATCTCCATATATTAAATTTAATTTTGATATGTCAAACGGTATGACCTCCACAATAATAGTGGTATACACAGACATCATCGTGAAAATAGACAAAATGGTTTCAGGACACATCAAAACGTATAAATCCTTCGAAATCCCGTCCTCGATTATTTTCATGATTACTATACTTTACCTTATACTATGTATGGTAAAGTAAAAATATGTAATTTATGGCCCCCAGGTCTATTAAATACTATATTATTTCACAATAACTATACAACGATGATTGCTGCTAGAATTTTAGGAAATAAACCATGTTACAAATTTTGGGCATTACAAACATTTAATGGTCAAAAGTCAGAAAAATTTGGCTATCGTGCCCAAAGCAATGTTTAACTATTATATAGATATTGTGACTTTAATTCCCGAATATATGTGAACGACGCTTAGGGCCATTAATAAAATATGCAACAAATAAATCTAAACAATAGGAATACATTTCTGTCTGATTATTTTATGATGACGATATTTACAGTGCCTGAGATAAATATAAAAAATATAAAAGAACAATTAAGTCTTTGCATACGTTAAAAACATGGTTGAAATAATCATAATCTAAGAGCAAGAAATTATAATAGAATTATATAGTAACAGTCGAACCATACTTTTATTAATATACAAAATATTAAAATTGTTATTTGAGAACCATATTAATATCTAACCTAACAATAACGTTGTAAACTATAATCATAATTATGTTAATGTATAAACATATTATAATAATATATGACCAAAATATAATAAAATTTGACCAAAATATAATAAAACATTATTATAGTATATTATTACACAGTAAGACAGTGGTTGGTACACATGAGATGAGTTGAGATGAGATGAGACAAATGTTAACAGAATATGAAAATAGGCTTAAAATAAAGAAATACGTGTCTCGGCGTTTTGCTGTAGCACGTCAGAATTTTAAGAAAATCGATTTTAAAGATTCGAAGGACCGTGGAGGTTCACTTGCAACGTAATACTATTATAAAAAGTTCTATAAAAATAGAATGGGTGAAACGATTTAAATACTTGAGCCAGTTTTGAAAAGGGAATTAAATTTGGATTTGTTTTTATTACAAAAAAACAATTTTTTCCGCTAGATGGCGCTTTAATTTTCATGTAAAATTAAAAACATTACTCATGTGTACTCAAAAAAAATTTGATTTTGTCGTACTGTGTTATAGTATAATAATGTTTTTATTACTTTTTAAACACAAACCAGTAAAATCAGTACCTTGTTTCTGTTGCTAAAGTGAGAAACTTTTCACATGAAAATACAATAGTCATTATTTTTTTCCAGGTTGTCCTCTAGGTAATCCTAAAATTTTTAAAGTAATGTAATAAAATAGTTTGTCATTATCTCTAGCTCACCCTGTGTAAAACAAGATGACTATAATAATTTCATGTGAAAAGTCTCTCACATAAGTTACACAAACGAGGCACAGATTCTAACAAAACAATGAATATCAAAATTTTAAAAATATTTTGGTCTCACCAAACATTATTTATATGGTTTTAATCTTATTTGATTACGTACAAATAAATTAAATATACTTTGTTTACTAATACTATTTTATTGTTAAGAATACAATATTATTTTCGAATATTTATTAATCTTTGGTTGTGGTTAGAAGTTTGGCTGCATTAACCATTAAATGTTCAACTCTTAACTAAAACTTGTTTATCGTTAGCAAATTAATACTAAAAACAAACCAATCCAGACTATGTATATTAACACGATAATAATTATTCACTTTGTATTCTAGGTACCATGCCCACTGTCCCAATCCAGTGTGTATTTAGCAAGATTGTGCAAATTACTCTGAGGGTTACTTGTGCAAAGTTTCAAGACTGTACCTGATGTAGTTTTCAATAATAATAATAATAATAATAATAATAATAATAATATTAATAATAATAATAATAATAATAATAATAATAATAATAATAATAATAATAATAATAATAATAATTTTTCACTTTGTATAGGAGGTGCCACGCTCACTGCTCCAATGCAGTTTGTATTTTGCTAGACAATGACCAATAGCATAAGAGTTACTTGTGCAACGTTTCTAGCCTCTATTGCTGTTTTCTAGGGACACGATAATAATTTTTCACTTTGTATAGGAGGTACCACGCCCACTATTCCAATCAAGTCTGTGTTTCTCTACACAATGTATCTTAATATGGGGATTACTCGTCCAAAATTTCAAGGCGCTACCTATTGCACTTCTCTAGATACAGAATAATAATTTTTACTTTGTATGGGGGGTACCACGGTCACTGTCCCAATTCAGCCTATGTTTTTCTAGAGTATACGCATGGGTTTAGCGGTTACTTGTACCCACCTTCAAGACTATACCTATTATAGTTATCTATGTACACGATAATAACTTTTCACTTTTTCTATTCGCCCACTGTACCAATTCATTCTTTATTTTGACACACTATGGGCATTAGCACAGGGGTTACTCGAGCAAATTTTTAAAGCTCTATCATTATAGTTCGCCAGGAACACGATAATAATTTTTCGCTTTGTATGGGAGGTACCACGCCCACTATTTTAATTCAGTCTGTGTTTAGCTAAACTATTTATTATAAACTGTTTACGTAATATGGGGGTTCCAATGCGCTACCTATTGCAGTTCTCTAGATACAGGATAATATTTTTTCACTTTGTATGGAAGGTACCACGCCCACTGTCCCCATTTATTCTGTATTTTGCCATTAGGGGTAACTCGTGCAAAGTTTCAAGGCTCTATCTATTGAAGTTCGCCAAGAACACGATAATAATTTTTCACTTTGTATTGGAGGTACCACGCCCACTATTTTAATTCAGTCTGTGTTTAGCTTAGCTATGTATGTTAATATGGAGAATACTGGTGCGAAATTTCAAGGTGCTAACTATTGCACTTCTCTAGATACAGGATAATATTTTTTTACTTTATATGCAAGGTACCACTCCAATCCAGTCTATCTTTCCGTAAACTTTGTACTTTAATATATAGGTTACGGGTGGAAAACTTCAAGGTGCTACCTCTTACTGTTATCAAGATACACGATGATAAATATTTACTTTGTATAAGAGTTGCCACGCCCACGTCGAATTTCATAAAAATAAGTACCCTATTTTAGCATCCGTATATCTAGTAACAAACTGAGAAAATTTCAGAAAGATCGGTTCATTGGTGCAGGCAGCTATAGTTTTCCGACAAACAAACAAACATACAAACAAACACATATTGTGCTTTATATATATATAGTAGATATAATATAGATATAGATAGAGTGAAAGTGAAAAATTTGATAAATGCTTTTATAAAAAATTGTTTGTCATTTTGAAGCAGTTGCTTTTATCTGGCTTATTTCTACCGTAGGGTCTTGGATGAAATACCTTGGGATCTAATAGCTGGTGCTTGACATTGCGGAAATTATTACCTCTTCTGCACAACTCAATGGAAATGGGCGGTGTATTCTCTAAGTTAATAAGCGGATGTTAAGTGTAACAAATCACTGGAACCAGTTAACACGACTTTGGACACCATGCGGTAAAACGTCGACTAAAGCGGACAACCAATTTGTGCGACTTTGTTATCTGAAAAATAAAAAGACAACATAATTGAACAAAACATTAATAATTAGACAAAACAGTTTAAGCGCCATAAGTTGTATAAGTCCATCCTTTCCTCTCAACTATGTAAATCCTTTAAACCACATAATAATTATTTTAAAAAGAATCCTTGTGGCTTTATTTTACAAAAAAAAAAAAACACCCATTAAACCAATTTAATTACGCAAATGTATTTAACAAAAACCTTAAAAACGATTTGGTTTTAATTAAAAATAATATTAAAAAACCAAAACATACTTACAAAACTATAAATGTGTTTTGCAAAATTAAGATTTTTAAAAATAATTTATCCACTAAAAAAAGTAAAACCTCAAAAACACGGTTTATTTGGTAAAAAAATTCCACACACACGACTAAAAGCTAAAAAAATTGTGCAAAAAAAAAATAATTCAATTATTTTCACTTTAAAATAATGTGGTGTAAAAAGTTTAACTTTTTTCTTGTATTACTGGTAGGTACCCTACATTAAGAAGTACATGTTTCTGAAAATTTTAAAATTTATATAAAGTCTTTGGAAGACAACGTAGTTTATAGAAATTATATTTTCGAAGTACTTACAGAACGATGTCACAAGTAAACACTTAGTTTTGCATGTATAGATAAGACATGGTTGAGGTATAATCATATTATGTTGTCTGAAATAATGTATAGTTTCAAAGAACAAATTGTTTTGTTGTTAAAAGAATAAAAAATTAAACAAAACAAAACCATACGTTCGTAAGCTATCTGTCACAAAATTTTATAAGGAGGTACCTTAGTATCCTGATTCCAATGTAGGATACTGCTTTTCTGCAAAAATTCTTATTTCCAAAAGAAAGTGGAGAAAAAGTAGTGACTTAAAAGCATTTTTTATTTTTGAAAGAAGTATATTTTAAGCAATGTTGCGCAACAGATGGCGCTGTTTTAAAATAATGAGTAACTCAATTCCTGTCTGTATTTTACAGAGCTTTACAATAACATTTTTAGAATTTTATATAAATTTTAGAATTTTATCCAGGTATGGGTATCTTTATATAAAGTAAATACGTAAGAGTCTAAAAAGTGGGTGTGGATTACTTTCAAAGCAAAATCGAACAAAATATTGTCAGGACGCACTCAACGTGTTTGGGCACAATTAGTATGTAATATAAACGAAAAAAAAAAATAATGTCAAGCAAAATAAAAGAGACCACAAAATGAATTTACCTAAACAAAAACTGGAGAAATCAAAAAAGAAATTACCCACCAAACCAAATGTTCCGATTCCGTAAAGAATTCGTAACGACTGTTCGACAAAATCTTCCGATAGCGGAATCGAAATAATACCGAAATCGTAACGATTTTTATATGAAAGGGTTGACATGACTTCGCAACGATATGTAGAAACTAAATCACAACGATATGTAGCAACGACATCGTAACTATATGTAACTATATGTAGGTACGAAATCGTAACTATATGTAGTAACGAAATCGCAACGACATGTAGGTACGAAAAGTTTTTGTTTTCCGTGAGTATCCCCGCATAAGCTAGAAATTCGTTCTCTGAAAGTGAATATAATGATTAGTTAAGAATTTCGGTATTCAAGGCAATATTTTACCGTAATCAATTTGATTTTAATTTTCCATCTTGCATGTATTTATTCAATTTTTCGTATTTACTATTGTTCTTTTTTATTTAATACAATTTGGATTTTTATTTTCTTACATATAAATCAAAGTTTTAGATATATTTTTTATTTGTACAGACAAGCAACCAAAATGTCTTAACGAACTCGTCACGACAAATCTGATTTCAGACAAACTACGGAAATGTCTTAACGAATTCGTCACGACAAGTCTGATTTCAGACAAACTACGAAAATGTCCTAACGAATTTTTTACGGCAAGTCTGACTTCAGAAAAAATCTAAACATTTGGTTTGGTGGGTAATAAAAAGTTCATATGCATACCCGTATATGTATGTATGTATATATGTATATATGTATGTATGTATGTATGTATGTATGTATGTATGTATGTATGTATGTATGTATGTATGTATGTATGTATGTATGTATGTATGTATGTATGTATGTATTTATGTATGTATGTATATCGGGTGTTTTCTTAGCTGCATAAGAACTAGCGATATCGACAATTATGTTTTTCATCATGAAACGTTTAACGCAAGAACAACGATTCCAAATTGTGGAAATTTACTTTGAATAGAATTTATCTATTTGCGAAGTTCATAGAGCCCTGCGTCCATCGAGCAAGAAATTCGAAGATGAGCATTTTTATCAAAGAATTGTGTTTAGTGATGAAATTAATTTCTAGTTACGTTGAAATTGCCGTACTTCGAGTGAAGACCAGCCGTTAAGCGGTTTACACGCTTACTTTATTTCTTTTGAAATGAGCAAAGAGCTGTAGTTAGGGTATATAGCAAACATTTTGCACTTTGAGTGAGTGAAGAAAAAAAAAACAACATAGAGCAAAAATTTTAGCAGATACTAATAGAGAATTTCGTTTTCTGTCGCCCTTTATAAAAACTTTCTTCAATTTACAGATTGAAATTTGGAAATAATCCTCTTTCTTGGTAACGTTCAACCCTGTGTATATCGGTACCGTGAAATATCTCCCAAATGAAATAAATCCCAATGCAATAACTAATAATGAAATAACTCCCAACGAAAATGAAATAACTTCCAAATTAAAAAAAAAACGAAATAACTCCCAACGCCAAAATGAAATAAGATCCAAAAACTTAAGCGTTATTTCAAACCAATTATATTTTTACAAAAAAAATGAAATAACTCCCAAAAGAAATAAGTCCCAACAAAAATGAAATAACTCCCAATACAAATTATATTTGCACCCGGGCACTGTTTAACTGTTTTAACCTCTATGGTATAACAGGTACCTCCCGATGAAGGAGGTCCATAACTTTGATATCATACCATATATCATAGATATATGACCAAAGGCCGGCTATACAGACAATATTTTGTTAGCGAATCCGCTGTTCCATATACCATATAGAGATCATTGACTCATCCCGGCCTGTGTAGCCGGCCTTCGGCCGTATGGAAGGGTTTAAACTCTATAGTATAACCAACACCGGCTTCGCTTACTAAAGTTTTCCTGCATAGCAGGCCTTCGCCTGGGCGCAAGGGTTTTCTCCTCTATGGTATAACGAACACCGGCTTAGCTTACTAAAGTTTTCCTTCATAGCCGGCTTCCGGCCGGGCGCAAGGATTTTCTCCTCTGTGGTATAACCAACACCGGCTTCGCTTACTAAAGTTTTCTTGAATAGGAGGCCTTCGGCCGGGCGCAAGGATTTTCTTCTCTATGGTATAACCAACACCGGCTTCGCTGATTAAAGTTTTCTACATAGCCGGCCTTCGGCCTGGCGCAAGGATTTTCTCCTCTATGGTATAACCAACACCGGCTTCGCTTACTAAAGTTTTCCTGCATAGTCGGCCTTCGGCCGGGCGCAAGGATTTTCTCCTCTGTGGTATAACCAACACCGGCTTCGCTTACTAAAGTTTTCTTGAATAGCAGGCCTTCGGCCGGGCACAAGGATTTTCTCCTCTATGGTATAAACAACACCGGCTTCGCTTACTAAAGTTTTCTTGAATAGCAGGCCTTCGGCCGGGCGCAAGGATTTTCTCCTCTGTGGTATAACCAACACCGGCTTCGCTTACTAAAGTTTTCTTGAATAGGAGGCCTTCGGCCTGGCGCAAGGATTTTCTCCTCTATGGTATAACCAACACCGGCTTCGCTTACTAAAGTTTTCCTGCATAGTCGGCCTTCGGCCGGGCGCAAGGATTTTCTCCTCTATGGTATAACCAACACCGGCTTCGCTTACTAAAGTTTTCTTGAATAGCAGGCCTTCGGCCGGGCACAAGGATTTTCTCCTCTATGGTATAACCAACACCGGCTTCGCTTACTAAAGTTTTCCTGCATAGCCGGCCTTCGGCCGGGCGCAAGGATTTTCTCCTCTGTGGTTAACCAACACCGGCTTCGCTGACTAAAAGTTTTCTCTGTATCCAGAATAATGCATTTTTAGTCAAATGAAATAACTCCCAATCAAAATAAATTAAATAACTCTCAACAGAATTAAGTTAGGAGTTATTTCATTTGGGAGTTATTTCATTGCGAAATAATTCCCAATGAAAAATAACCTCCAACAAATTGGGAGTTATTTCATTATGAAATAACTTCCAATTTGTATGGGATTTTTGAATTTTTTTTGGGAGTTATTTATTTATTTTTTTTTTTTGGGATTTCTTTCATTTGGGAGATATTTCACGGTACCGTGTATATCGTGCAAATAGCCTTTTTATACAAATATACATGCATAATGTTGTATATCCTCGGGTTAATCTATTTATTGACTATTTTAGGCATGACCGTCTTCGTTGGGTGACACTGAACGTTTAGCGTTATTTGTGCTGGTAGGGCTATACGAGAAGACTTAGTAAACTTTGGTTTCGGTTATAGTTTTAGTGCGTAAAAAATATAGTTTAATCAGCGCAGGATTTTTTTTTTTCATTTTCGTTAAAATTGTCTACTTTCAATGGCTGTCATAAATTAACTAATACAATCTGCTCGCTCAAATCTCAAAAGTAGTCTAAGAATAGATATGTAAATACTTATGCCCATATTCATAAAAACTTAAGTTTGCTCTAACCATACTTTATGACAAATTTTCATGCAAAATTTTCTATAAAGAATAGTTCAAGTAAACTTTAATTTTTATGAATTTGGGCATTAAACTACTATTCAAATTCAAATACAATGTTGAAATGCCTCAAAGGTAATTAAAGTGGGTATTTTGTAAAATTATTTATTTTTAAATGAAATAATAATTCTGTGGGGAAAAGGAAAAAGTGCATAAGTCTGATTTTTAAGTTTTGTAGGAGAGCAATTTTGACATTTAAAATTAATTAAAAAATATAGCTTATCTTTTAACTTTACTTATGGGAGTTAAACGTATGTTTTGGAAAAACATCTTACATATACCAAGAGTACGTAAGCATTGCAATTGTTGCGGAAAAAAGGTTTATTATTTGGAAAAATGCTTGTAGTTTCTTAAGCTTTTTCCAAATGCGATTAGACAATGAAAAAAGATAAGCAAAAAGTAATTTCACTATAACTTTCTGAAAAATGATACACAATTATTAAAACTGTGCACATGGGTATTTTGGAGTAAGGAGATAACAAAAGTGCTGGTAACCTAAATTTTTGATTAAGTCGACTTAAGCACTTATTCCTTTTTGCCACAGTATTATTCAGGCTTAAGTTCTTTATTATAAAGAGTTAAAGAAAACTTGGAGACCAGCAGAAAGAAAAGCATTTTCAGGATCGCTACATCCGTCTTAGTATCTAACTGTACGGTGGTTTTAAGAGCTTGAGAACTTTTTTTAAAAAAAAAACGCATAAAATTTGCAAAATCTCATCGGTTCTTTATTTGAAACGTTAGATTGGTCCATGACATTTACTTTTTGAAGATAATTTCATTTAAATGTTGACCGCGGCTGCGTCTTAGGTGGTCCATTCGGAAAGTCCAATTTTGGGCAACTTTTTCGAGCATTTCGGCCGGAATAGCCCGAATTTCTTCGGAAATGTTGTCTTCCAAAGCTGGAATAGTTGCTGGCTTATTTCTGTAGACTTTAGACTTGACGTAGCCCCACAAAAAATAGTCTAAAGGCGTCAAATCGCATGATCTTGGTGGCCAACTTACCGGTCCATTTCTTGAGATGAATTGTTCTCCGAAGTTTTCCCTCAAAATGGCCATAGAATCGCGAGCTGTGTGGCATGTAGCGCCATCTTGTTGAAACCACATGTCAACCAAGTTCAGTTGTTCCATTTTTGGCAACAAAAAGTTTGTTAGCATCGAACGATAGCGATCGCCATTCACCGTAACGTTGCGTCCAACAGCATCTTTGAAAAAATACGGTCCAATGATTCCACCAGCGTACAAACCACACCAAACAGTGCATTTTTCGAGATGCATGGGCAGTTCTTGAACGGCTTCTGGTTGCTCTTCACTCCAAATGCGGCAATTTTGCTTATTTACGTAGCCATTCAACCAGAAATGAGCCTCATCGCTGAACAAAATTTGTCGATAAAAAAGCGGATTTTCTGCCAACTTTCCTAGGGCCCATTCACTGAAAATTCGACGTTGTGGCAGATCGTTCGGCTTCAGTTCTTGCACGAGCTGTATTTTATACGGTTTTACACCAAGATCTTTGCGTAAAACCTTCCATGTGGTCGAATAACACAAACCCAATTGCTGCGAACGGCGACGAATCGACATTTCACGGTCTTCAGCAACACTCTCAGAAACAGACGCAATATTCTCTTCTGTACGCACTCGTGTGGTTGGTTTAATGTCCAATAAAGTAAACTGAGTGCGAAACTTGGTCACAATCGCATTAATTGTTTGCTCACTTGGTCGATTATGTAGACCATAAATCGGACGTAAAGCGCGAAACACATTTCGAACCGAACACTGATTTTGGTAATAAAATTCAATGATTTGCAAGCGTTGCTCGTTAGTAAGTCTATTCATGATGAAATGTCAAAGCATACTGAGCATCTTTCTCTTTGGCACCATGTCTGAAATCTCACGTGATCTGTCAAATACTAATGCATGAAAATCCTAACCTCAAAAAAATCACCCATTATTTCATAGGTGATAGAGCTTTTTGAAAATAATTTACACTTAACCAAATATGTTATGAGAATTTAAATATGTTATGAATTATTAACCTAAAGAAAATTTTACTGTCTATTGCGGCTTTAAAAACTGTTTATTCAAACAACTTAAAGAAAATATTTATAAGAAAATTATTATAGAATTAAAATAAGTAAAGCAAATAGTGTCACGAGCACTTTCGTTTCTAAACATGATATACTTTTATTTTTATAGAGGCTATTTAAAATTCGGCAAGGACGAAATTTAACTGTTTTAGTTGTTTCTGTTATTTTATTCAAAGCAATTGCAAAATCATCATCATCATCACCGACATTATTGTCGACAAAAATATCAATTTCATTTTATGGTTTGGTACGGTTTCACTATTATTGCTTGGTTATGATGGGTTTGTATGAGTGTGTGTGTGTGTGTGTGTATTTGTTTGTGGAAAATGTATGTATATGGTTTTGTGTTCTAATTACAAAACTGTTGTCGCATGATTCTTTTATTTCATTTTTATAAAATTATTTTAGTATGTGTTTGTATGCTTTTGCATTTATGCAACGATAATATCGTATTGAAATCCACAAATACCACAAAACTAATGAAATTTTGCACATCGCAACGAAGTCGTCATAGTCATCACATCATAGGTTGAAATACCCATCACAAAGTAAAACTCAGCTTTTGCATCGCTGTGTGTCGACAAATCAAACAACTATGCAACCGACTTGTTCGTTTATTATACTGCGACCACAATTCAGTTGAAATGCAATCAGCCATGTTAAACCACCAAATAAAAGAGGGAAAATCACCCATTAACTAGTCGAACATTTTTAGATGTAGAAGGAGAGATGATAATCGTTTGTAAAAAACTAGTGCTAACGAATTAATTCATTAAATTATTCATAAGTCTAAATCCATTTATCGAAAATTATCGAAAATTATCACAATAACGGGTTTAATGTTTATTTAAAGCAGACGTTTAACTAAATGATTTTGAAGAAGAGACCAGCTTTATATTTTTAGTTTTCGTTTTAAAATCTTTCACTAGTCCTTGTAATGTTTTAAAAATTTTACTTTAACTGAGGGCTTTTATTATAAAAACTTATCTTTAAGTACCAGCTTCATAAACCACCAAATGAATTACAGTTTTCTTGGTTCTATTCTATTTAAAGTTATAACCAATTGAGCTGTTTTTTTTTTTTTTTTTGAAAGTGGTATAAGTCCATTCTTTCATATATTTAAGGGTTTGCGTTTGAATCAATTTAAAAATATATGCCAACTTTTATTAATCCGAGTGATGTTTTTTACACTATACACCTCTCAAATTTTATTATGAAACAATAATAACTAAAATTATTTGACAACATAAATGTTTTTTAGCACCACATGGACTTATACCACTTTTAGAAATAACATATTACAAGAAATAAAAACAAGTGCATAATTTTATAGACATAAGCTTTAGACCAATTGTAATATAACCATGTAATTCCACAAAGTAAAAATACAAATCAAATACAAATTTTATTCAATTGGCGCCTAATGTTGCGCAATTGTTTTTAAAATATCCCAGTTTTAAACCGAAAATTTCAGTACCTTTAAACCGGAAATTGCGTTTTCATAGTTTGTTCTCCACTTTGTCTTGGAAATAAGATATTATTTTTGCGGAAAAAAGGTATCTTATATTGGGACTGGGATACTAAGGTACCTCCTCATAAAATTTTGTTAAAATCCTTTGAGTAGTTTTTACGTGATGCGAACACAAACGAAAAGCAGACAGATAGACAGACAGACAGACAGACTGACAGACTGAAATGAGTTACTATTTTATTATATGTAAGATGTAACAATTAAAATTACTTTGTTATGATCTTTACATAAAAAAAAGATATTTTATAGGTGGTATATAAGGTAATAAACTTGAACGGTCAATATACTCAAGATTCGGCACCTGTGTCGGCTACATAAAATTTCTAAATCGTCACTGTTCATTCTTTCGACTCAGCTTGAAAGTGGAGAAAAAGCGGTGAAACCACGCGGATTTTTTTTGCCGATTTAAAGGTTCTGCATACTTTAAGGCATCTTTTAATTTTGAAAGCAGCATATTTTAAGTAATGTTGCGCAACAGATGGCGCTCTTTTATAATAATGAGTAACTCACATCTTATCTGGCTTTTAAACAACTTTTACAATAATTTTTAGAATTTTATATAAATTTTAGAATTTTATCCGTGGGATGGGTGGGTACCTTTATATAAAGTAAATACGCAAGAGTCTTAAAATTTTGTGTGGATTACTTTCAAATCAAATTCGAACAAAATATTGTCAGGACGCACACAACGTGTATGGGCACAGCTGCTCAATAATAATTTCGACGTGCTATTTACTCTTATGTCTTTATTTCTTGAGCTGTAGAAGGCAACCACTTAAAATTTGCAGAGAGTAATTAAAACTATGTTCGCGTTTTAAGCCAATATATAAAATTAAACCCAAAAATTAAAGGGTGTTCCAATAATGACGTTATCTACATGTATGTAGCCTAAGTTTTGAACGGTAATAGATAGACTCTTGAAGTTTTTACAGGACGTGTATTACTATGGCCGCTACAACTAGTAAAATTAAAGAGTGTGCCGACAGAATATGACTTTTTAACCATAATAGAAAGACTCTTGAAATTTCCACAAACTTATATTACTATGACCCCTATAAAAACAGTAACAATTAAAGGGTTTACCGACAGTGACGCGATTTGCATGTATAACGTTGCAAACGTTGTTTTTTGAACCGTAATAGGTAGACTCTTCCAATTTGTACAGAAGATGTGTTGCCTAGGCTGCTATGACAATTACTAAAAATTAAAGGGTGTTCTGACAGTGACATATTTTTCACGTATAGTGACTTATTTTTATAAAAGAATTGCCATGGCCGCTATAACAAATAACAAAAATAAAGAGTGTTCCGACAGAGAGATGACTTGTATGTAAATAGCCTTATTTTTAACCGCAATAGGTAGACTCTTGGAATTTTCACAGTAGATCTTGTAATTCGGGCGCTGCAATAATTATAATAACTTAAGGGTGTTCCATCAGTGACATGTTTTTCACGTATATTACCTTATTTTTTCAACCGCAATAGGTAGGCGCCTGATATTTTTATAGAAAGTGTATTACCATGGCCGCTATAACAACAATTTCTAAAATTTAAAGGATGTTCCAATAGGGATGAAATTTTCGCGTATATTACTTAAAATTTAGAATTAAAAGTGACCTTATAAGACATGAACAGATTAACAACTTCAATTTTTAAAGTTGTGGTAAACATAGTACGTGTGTGACTCCAACTCGCACTTGACTGATTTATTTTATTTTAAAATAGAACTCCATTGAAATTCTGAGAGAAGGTGTCTATAACTCATTAAAATTACCGTTAACTTAGTTTTTTTAAAAAATGGACTTATACCACTTTCAAAAAAAAATAGTTAAATTTTCATTGATTGTTTTTTGCCAGGAACTATTTTGTATATTTTTTTAACCAAAGAAATAAACAAATAAATTCAATGATTTTTGCACTTCATTTATTTTCTTTTTCAAATGTAATTCTGATAAAATTGAATTTTCATTGATCCATCACATGCAATTCATACTCTCACCCACAATCATATGAAAAAAGAATTGATTTTATTCTTGTACCTCGATTCTAGTATTATTTTAACTTTTGTGGTTTTTACAATTCAATATGTTCTGGTTTAAATGGTAACGTGGCTGTATCGTGGGTGTTTTTTTTTTTGCATTGGTGTCGTGACCGTAATGGTTTTATTGATGCGATTTTTATGTTTCGTGCTTTTTGGTTCAATTTTGTTTATTTTATTTTATTTCATTTAATTTTATTTTACTCTATTTTATTTATTTTATAAAAATTTGGTTCTTTCATTCGGTGTTATTTAAATTGTCTTCTTAAGATTTATTGAAGTATTTGAGTAGTTTAAGGAAGATTTTATGTTTGATTTTTGTGTTCGTATAACAAAAGTCATTGGGTATTTAGTTTGAACAGGAAGGACGAGTAATAAGCTATAAACACCAGTAAATTTTTAAACGATACTTTATTACTGGCAGCATTATTTTAGTAACTAGAAATAGTTTTCGATTTTGTCTTAAACTTTTTGATTGTTGAAGAAAAAATGCTTTTAATAGTTTGAATGTGTACATATGTTTGGCCGAAATTTCACTTGCAAGCATCTTGTAGATATTTCTTTGTGAGGCGCCCTGTCTATGTTCATCTTTACCATTGAAGTACTCTTATAATCGGTCGATATAACATTTTTACACAGGTACTCCGGCAGCTGTTAAGGCACTTTGAAAAATTAATCGATCCGGTTTTGCTAGGTTTGAAGAGAGCAGATCAAGTATTCCTTATTAAAAAGAGAAGTTAGTCATAAAGACAATAGCCTTTTTCCAAAGTCAAGATGATCCCAGCCAACAGAAGGTTGCACCACATACTTGTGTTATCATAACTCGAAATTGGTTAACCCGTTATCAGTTCAAAAATCTAAACAATCATATTTTGTGTCCTTTAGTTTTGAAGACCAAAAATGGAATACTTACCCAGATTTTTAAACAAACCAAAGTTGTTAAATTTTGCATATGTACATACATATATATTTTGTTATACAAAAATTTTCTCGTAAAAAACGAAAACTCAAGTGTGACTCTTAGAAAATATTCTTGATAGATTACGGTTCTGATATACTCTGTCCACTTTTTTACGAAAAAATTTACCCTAATATATGTACATACATCAGGTACGTTCTTAATAAATTAACCCATTTAAATGAAACTATCTGATCTTGGATATACATACATACATACATACATACATACATACATACATACATACATACATACATACATACATACATACATATAATTAAATATTAACTCATTTCTGTCTGTCTGCCTATCAGGCAGTGTTTGCATCACGTAAAAACGACTGGATGGATTTTATGATACTTTTTTTCCCGCAAAAATATCTCATTTCCAAGAGAAGGAGTGGAGAAAAAGCAGTGAAAACACAATTTCCGGTTTAAAGGTGCTAAAAAGTTCAGTTTAAAACTGGGATATTTTAAATAAGAATTTGTGACATTAGGCGCCTATTGAATACAATTTGTATTTTTACTTTGCGGAATAACAACGTTATTAACATATTTTAAACATCTTTTAGAGCTTTACAAATTTTTAGAATTTTTATAAATTTTAGAATTTTATCCAGGGTACCGTTCTATAAAGTAAATACCTAAACAATAACTAAAGCACTATAAATGTAACAGTCTTACAATTATAGTGAAACTTCTCATGAACGGACACTCACTATCGTGGTATTTTTGTCCTGTTGGTATAAATGTCTTTTTATCAGCACATTTTGTCAATTTTAGCGCTATCCGCTCTAAAAAACATTCCCTTTATTTTATTGATTTCTGCGGCCTGTGTTTTGCTAATATTGAATTTTAAAACATAAAAGAAATATAACAAGTCTGTCCGCTTATAAAATATATTTTGAACAGTATTTTTTAAAATTTTGCATGCATTTTGTATATATATATATATATATATATATATATATATATATATATATATATATATATATATATATAGGCTTTCGTGACCTTAGGAAATGATTTTGTTATCATTATTAGGTCTGTTCCAGGTGCATAACAAAACAGTCCGTACTATTGAGAGTAAAAACAAAATTACTCTCTAAATGTGACAAAGTTATACAAAGTTGCTGGAACGCAAAAAACCAAAATTGAACATCTTAAAATACTAATGCTGCTTACTTTTTCAAATTAATTTTATTTTAGTGATTTGAGACGCTTGAATTCATAATATTTTAAAAACAAATAATTTGCATTATTGGCAACAGCTCTAAAAATGGAAAGCCAAGTAACAATTGCACGTTCTCCTGAAACTTTATTTAAAAATCTTCCATTTTGCTTTTGAATAAATTTTAAATGAATCTTTCTTCCTTTATTTAAAATTTTTTGATTTTTATATGTAAACACAAAATAGCTGATAAAATTTAATTCTAGTTCGAACTTACCCAAAGAAAAAGTTCGTACAACTTTGTACAGGAAATGAAAAAATTTACTCTCTCATTTTCTATCAAAATTGCACAAAAATTGTTATCTGGAACGCGTTTGGACTAATTCGGACTAGTTCGGACTGTTTTGTTATGCACCTGAAACAGACCTATTTTCAATAATATATTTTAATAATATTCGTTTAATAGAAAATAAATTATAAAATGACTAAAACTAATCATATTTTTAAATTTCTATAGATTTTACAATTAATTACCTTTATTCTACTCGGCGTCGTCGACATCGTCGACACTTTTGAGCCGACATCACTTGGTATCGACGTTATACTCCAAATAATCTTATGACGACGTAAACCGCTTATTGATACTCCTCAGTAGAGAAATCTTCTTTAAAAAATGTAATATATGAAAGGGATTAAACGTGCTTAGTAAGAATTTTCTTTCAGTTTTTTCTATCACTTCGAGATTTCTAAAGAAATGCGGCAAATATTAGTCCCTTAATCAAGCGATCACAGTGATATATATATTTTCTTACAACTTAAGAACGCTTCATCCGATTTAGACAAACGGGTCACCAGAAGATTTAGGACAAAATTGTCTTGAAGTTTTTTAAAGTGTTGTGTGTGCAACATTTTTGGAATTATTCGGAAATTAGTTGAAAAAAAATTATTGCAACAATAAAAAAAATTGCTTTTCAAAAACTTATAAAATTAAAAAAATATAATAAACCTCAGCTATATTATATCAAAATCGATGTACAGATATTAATTGCATTCAAATTAGGCGAAGGTATCTGAGTTTACCATAAATTTAAAGTCTCGCCAGACCTGTAGTCAAACTGTTGTTATATTTTATAATCTCCATTTCTTATACTACCCAGCCAAAAAAATGATAGCTGATCGTTAATATTAGGTCGTAGTTTTGATTTTACAGTGTTGTAGCGTTATTGGATTTTTGTAATCACAGCATTGTGAATCCAGTAGAGTCGTAATTTTGTATTCACAGTGTTATGGTGGTACATTATTTCTTTGAAGAGTCGTAATTTCTCCCTTGGTAATTTTCCGTATTGGTTCGAACTTATTATTTAAATGTTTTCCATTTTGAATATAATGGCGACAAACGGAATACCAATTTAAACTCGTCGAAACAAATCGTTTTCGTATTGTAGAATAGTTGTGAATAATGCTTGTGAATTATAACGCTTCTTGCAGAAAATAATCTCTTAAAATATCAGCTTTAATATTTTGCATTTGATAAACTAATGTACTTCCTAATGTTATTATGTATGTCTGCCAACATGAAAGTTAATTACAGTAATATATAAAAATTCTAAAACGAAACTCTTGCCATAATACAATATGTCAGATAAAATGAAGTTATTAAAGTTACACTTTCTCACATTTCCATTTTTATTTGACTACTGAATTGCATGCAGAATATTAGAAAATATTATTATGCTTCACTACATATGAAATTGGTTTATGTAACTATTTTATAACGTTTGTAATTCTTAAGTATAACACAAAGGGACTAACAGATTGGACCAGCCAAACAAACAATCATGTCAATTTATATATTTTTTGTTATAAATACTTCATGATTCTTTCATAAAATAATTATTTAATAAATTTCAAAAGGAGTAATTACGCATATGTAATGTTAAGTATAAGTAAGTATAATTTTTAATACATATCATAAAAATTTATACTAAACTAAGTTCAGCCAATGCGAGAGAAAAATTTTATGATGAACTGTTGCTGTTATCATCTGTGGGCACTGTTGTCAGAATTTCAGATTTATCTGCATTTTTCAGATTTTGCCATGTAAAAATGGCTAAATGCAGATTTGAAGATTTTACACCCGAAAATCCAAAATTTATTAAAGTCAAAATATATGGTAACATATCAATACAAAGTATATATATATGCAATGTTTCGACACAATGTATCAACTTTAAAACTGATGTCCCGATTGCTTTTTTAAATCGCTAGATAAGGCATCACTACTGAAGGCTCCATGAAAATCGTATTTTGCAATTATTAAACGTTGACGCCGCGCTATTTAGGATTACTTCATCTATCTTGTATGCTCATGAGAATTTTTGACAGTTAGTTTGCGCTCAACTCTCTTGGTTAGGTTTGGCTGTTACTAATACTTGTCAATGGCGAGTTTGAAAGAGTACACACTGTCGATGTTATCAATGTTAGTATCGGCTATATATTGCTTGCAAAAACATAACATCAGAAATTTCAGTTTCTTGACTATTTGAATACGCTGAGCCCGAATTTTATAGCAGCTGCTACTCCATTTCCACAGGTGTTTAATTTCTAAAATATTCATTTCGGACCCCATTAAGTATATATATTATGGATCTTTATACATAGAGAAGAAACAAAAAATTTTTAATTAAAAATAAATTACCGATATTAATTTTTTTTTTAATATTTACGAAAAACTTTACAAAAGATTTCCAGAAAGATATTTCTACAGAACATTTATCGAAAAAAAAATAAAAAAAAATTTTACAAAAAATTTCCGAAAAATTAAAAAAAATTCAATATTTCTATGAAAATTAAAATCATGACTGTAAAACTACATATTTTTAATATTAAGAATAAATGTATGTATATTAGACCACCCATATATACAAATGTGTTATTTTTTTTCGCTCCCCGCGCATTTTCGGTTATGTAGGGGGCCAAAAATACGCTGTGCATAAAAATTTTGTTTCTAAGCCATAAACCGGCCAGGCCCCGCATTTAAGTGGTAAAAATTGCCTTAAAAAGCTGTAAAAAAGATATGTGGCTTTATTAGTCAATAACTTTTAAACTGAGAGGTTTTCGTGATTTACTTATATAAACTTTTTATACGTTATAAAGGGACAAATATTTTGTTCATACAAATTTTTAACCCACGATAAAGCGTAAGTGGTTTTTTTAGCGGTTCAATTCGAAGGTTATCTTGAAACTGAACTTTAAGTGGTTCTCATTCATTTCTGGAGGCATGTAAATACGAACTCTCTTCATCATGAGATGAAAATCTTGCAAATCCCATACATTTCATGGGTGCTCTAATGTATATAAAGTAACATATTTTTTTTAAATGCGTTTGATTCTTAAATAGATGAGATCTCTGTTTTAAAACCTAGATGCATTAATCACATAGACAACATGAGGATGCCGACTACAAACTGTCAAAAATAAATACACACGTTTATATATGTACGTTTATATATGTAAACGATTATTTTGAAGGCAGTATAATAGCTACATGGCTACGCGACCACCATTGTGGCTGTAGTCAACTTAGGCTTATTTCTATTTTATTCATCAAAAGAAAATGTCACAAAATTGTAAATTACAAGTTTTGGAGGAAATATTTATAATTTTTTGAAAAAGTCGATTTCAGATTATACGATGTAGCTGTCGTTTTAAATATCATTAGGTAGCTGACTAAACGGCGACAATTGTAGCCAACGGAATTTGTTTTCATCTAGCTGCGTCGCCGCTGTCTTCTATTCCTTTAATGCATGAATAATGAGTTTTTTCCCATACGACTAATTTTAATTTATGTAAAGAGTCAACAATATGGATAATGCTGTACATGTCTGTATAAATAAAATCACCGTGGTGAAGGATGTAGAAGATTCAGCACTGCCGAATATAGCACTTTTACTTGTTTTTATCCTAATTTTCTATAAATAAATTATAGCTAATTTACATAATGAAATTTTTCATGAAATTAGTTGCATTAACCAACGCAAAACTAGAACGTTCCAAAGAAAAAATTGCATGAAATAATTTCATCATGTAAATTGCCTATTAATTAAAAAAAAATATTTTAATATTATTTTTGTTTTTATAAAAATGTAGAATACATAGATATTATATATATAATATAATAGATAATATATTATATTGTTATATATTATACGTAGATATATTATAAAAATTCATTGGTAAATATTTAAAAAATATTCTTGCGAAATTCATTTAAATAAACAAATTGTTTTTATATATTTTTTTTAAATAAAAATGCATTTGATGACTATTTGAAAATTTTAAATAAAAAATTCAGATTTTGCAGATTTTTTGAAGAAAAATAGCTAAATTTTGCAGATTTTACATTTGAAAGTTCTGTCAACACTGTTTGTGGGTCAGCTAGATCCCTCCTTTTTAGTCCAACGTAACAACGATTATTCAGGATGTTACGTGCCAGCAGATTTGGATAAGTGTCAAGATTCGCCATACTTCGCTATTTATGTTTTAACTAAGGGCAAGTTTAGATCTTTTTGTTTATTAAAATACCAGGGAGCAGCTGTAATCATTCTTAAAAATGTTATTTTGCCACCTTTAATTTTTTCAAGTTTAAAGCCTCAGCTGAATTTCCAAATACCATGAACCCGTATTGGTTTAGGGCTGGAATTGTAAAGTATAAGCTTGCAATCTAAACTTCGGGTTGATTTTTTGCCAATAAGTAATAAAGCTTTTAAATTGTTTGGTTTCCGTGTGACTTTTCCAGGTTAAGCGTCTATCAAGATTTTGACCAATGTTTTTTACCTACGAGTTTTGAGGTATAATTTCGGTATTTATTCGAAAAGTCTCTGCGTAGTCTCTGCGTAGTTTGAATATTATGTGGATACATTTCTGTTCGCTAATTTTTATTCTTTATTTTTTTTAACAACAATTGAAATTTATAGTCTTATGAATATTGCGATGCTAGGTGAGGGCTTACATGAATACTAAAGCAGTGTCGTCAGAAAATGACGATATAAGGACTCGGTTGTTAATTGGCATATCTGAGGGCTCCCAAAATAATACGTTGAGAAGCTAGGGTATTAATTGGCTGAGGCGCGCATAAAAATCCTTCTTCTTTTAGTACAAACTTTCGTCGATAAAGTTGACCTCTAATCCATGTGGTCTTTGAAAGGTAAACTAAGGTATTACCTATTTCTTTCGTAAGAGATTTTCCCAACTATTGAATATAAATGTGGTACTATTAATGACTGTGTTTTTAAAAAATTTTGCACAAAACAAATACTTTCAATTATTTTTGAATACAACTAAACTTGGGGATCGTTTGTCATGAGATATGGTCTGTTGGGTATATAAAAAAATTAATGGCGTTTTTTATTTAAATTTGAAAAATAAAACCAAAATACTTTTTGTTTTCTACCATCTTTCTTCTCTTTTAATTCCATTTGTTGTATAAAAGCATTTTTAATAAAATTTTCTTACTCCACTTTGGTTGGTAGATTCTTGATTTGAAAGTAGTAAAGTCTAGATGTGTGTTGACATGCATATAATCTTTAGCCCCACTTGGATACATAGGGATATTGTGGGTACCAGGGAATGAACCCAATCGTGGGTTCATTCAAATCGATCAATTTGTGAAGAACGGTTCGAGTCTGAATGTGGTAGATGCTTAAGGAGACATAAACATCCCCTTGGCCGAAATATCTAACACACTACGGGAATGGTAGCTAAAGGAAACGACTCGCAGGTGATCTACATTAACCACTCGAGAACCCTCGAGAAAAACTAGTTATCACTTCTTGTAGGCATCATAACGGGGCAATGTATGGTTATGTCCGGTTCAAATTTTTACGCCAAAGATTCTTTCAAGACCTGGATTGTCTCAAGAATGCGACACTGAGTAGCCCACTAGGCTTTGTGAAAAACTCCAGATGGTTCTAATGAACCAGCGGTATTGGAGATCTATAGGGAGCACTCTCGGCCTCCGAGTGAACTCGGAAAACTGGAAAAAAACCGATGAAGTTATGGTAGCTTAATGAAATTTTTGGCACATATCTCTCTTGGCCCTATATTTTCAAAAATGAATTAACATTTTTAGAAATATTTTTATTTTTCCATTTCAGTATTTATTATTTTTTTGAATTTTAATCTATCATTTCACATACAAAATGATAAGTGTGATAGTTTTTTTCGTTTAACCTTACCTAACCTATGGTTGGTAGACGATAGATAAGATTCGGTATAGCCGACTATAGCAATCTTAATTGATTTTGTATGTATAATGAATATAACATACAATCAACTTGCAGTAAAATGGTATAAATATATGTGAATAAACTGTATTAAAACGCAACCAGTTTTGCACACGTCTATTTACACTTTACCCCTATATAAACACCAGTATATAACCACGTATTTTTCTTTAACAAAAACTTGTTATGGTTTTAAAATTTCTTATCAGCTTTCATTTAACAACTGCAGTTGTATAGGGTTAACCATACTGTGGTAGCGATCTGAAAGGTTTTCTTAGGAAAATAATTAAAAGAAACCCGTCATTAAGTGTATCATATCGCTGAAAGTTTTAAATTAAAGTAAATTTGAATAAAAAAATGTAGTCATTTATTTTCTTCGTAATAATGTTTGATTATTGAGTTAATTTTTCAAGTCAAATGAAAGGATACTTCTAGAGGCTTGGACGGTGCGAATTGCCAGTATTTGCAAGCATTGGGCTAAGAAAATCAAACATACACATCAGAGACTGATACAAAGTACTTATAAAAAAAATGTAGTCCAGTATTTACACATATTTTTGGTATTAGTTATACCTATACTTATAACATAGAAAATACCTACACATACATATTTGCAGTGAAATAAGTATGGGTGTACTCAAAACTTATAACAAACATTATTTATACACAACGAACTTAAAAATGTATAAGTAATGCATGTATAAGTAGAACTGGTTTTAGGTAGATAATGTGATGGGTATCTGTCATACCCATACTTATAACTACCTATTACTTACAAGTATGGAAAAGTACTTATAATACTATAAGTATACTTATAAGTAAAACAACTACTTTTAGGAATTGTGTGTATAAAAATGTGGATGATGTTTGGCAATATTTTGTTTATAACCGAACATTGGTTAAGTATGGAGAACCAAAATAATTTTTATATTAGGATGAAGGAATGAATAAACGTATTTCTAAATTGTAAAATAATTAATACATATAGTTACTTATATTTATAAAATACTCTAAGTGTACTTAGAGTATTTACATACTTGTACTTATTCCTACTCTGTATTTACAAGTATGAGTATAGCCAATACTTTATCCAACTTTTACTTATACTTAGTTGTATTGCGAAAAATAATGAACAATTATGCGAACACTTATTCTCTGCCTATACTTGTTGTTATTTAAGGTGAAATTGATATGAGTATGTGTGTATGGTATGTTGTTTGAGCTGTAGATATACACATTTATACATGTTTCGCCACAAATACCTAATAAGTACTAAAAATGATACTTTTGTCGTTCTCTGATACACATATGTATAATCAACATGAACGCTATGGTGGATCTTAGCTTTTGACAAATGTTATCAATAAAGCCCAGTATTCTGTACAGTTTTGTCATGCGGAATGCTGTCAAAATACAAACATAAAAAATTTGTATGAAAAAGTCATGAAATAATGTTGCAGGATTAGTAGACTGTTTTTAATGTGGTAAATCATTGAAATGTTTCTGGCAACATTTTATTAAAGCTGTGAAAGGAAGAAACTGTGCATTATTTCATGTTGAATTTTTCTAATCGCTTTTGATAATATTTTTAAAACAGTGTGGTATACTTAAAAACAATAAAATCGAAAAATTCTTCCAAATCGAGAGTTAGAGACCATATTTTAAATGTCAAATTTTTCTTGTGAAATAATAATCAAAATTGATCAAAATCAACATTTTTCACAAATTTTAACAGAGTACTAGGCTTTACGGAAGACTCTGTCGTGAACTACTACTTGATAGTCTAAAATAACTAGAGTCGAGAGTAAAGGATAATAAGAAATTACCAATTAAACATTCACGAAATAATGGGTTTGTAAAGTAAGTGGTCTTGCTTGGTATTACTCTCAAATAACGAGTGATTTTTTAAGAGCTTGAGAACTTTTTTTTTAAAAAAACGCATAAATTTTGCAAAATCTCATCGGTTCTTTATTTGAAACGTTAGATTGGTCCATGACATTTACTTTTTGAAGATAATTTCATTTAAATGTTGACCGCGGCTGCGTCTTAGGTGGTCCATTCGGAAAGTCCAATTTTGGGCAACTTTTTCGAGCATTTCGGCCGGAATAGCCCGAATTTCTTCGGAAATGTTGTCTTCCAAAGCTGGAATAGTTGCTGGCTTATTTCTGTAGACTTTAGACTTGACGTAGCCCCACAAAAAATAGTCTAAAGGCGTCAAATCGCATGATCTTGGTGGCCAACTTACCGGTCCATTTCTTGAGATGAATTGTTCTCCGAAGTTTTCCCTCAAAATGGCCATAGAATCGCGAGCTGTGTGGCATGTAGCGCCATCTTGTTGAAACCACATGTCAACCAAGTTCAGTTGTTCCATTTTTGGCAACAAAAAGTTTGTTAGCATCGAACGATAGAGATCGCCATTAACCGTAACGTTGCGTCCAACAGCATCTTTGAAAAAATACGGTCCAATGATTCCACCAGCGTACAAACCACACCAAACAGTGCATTTTTCGGGATGCATGGGCAGTTCTTGAACGGCTTCTGGTTGCTCTTCACTCCAAATGCGGCAATTTTGCTTATTTACGTAGCCATTCAACCAGAAATGAGCCTCATCGCTGAACAAAATTTGTCGATAAAACACATTTCGAACCGAACACTGATTTTGGTAATAAAATTCAATGATTTGCAAGCGTTGCTCGTTAGTAAGTCTATTCATGATGAAATGTCAAAGCATACTGAGCATCTTTCTCTTTGGCACCATGTCTGAAATCTCACGTGATCTGTCAAATACTAATGCATGAAAATCCTAACCTCAAAAAAATCACCCATTATAAGTACATTTTTGCATACATATATGTATACTCGTATAGGCGAGTTATTGCCCACTGTGTGGAGACAAGTTATATTTTATCTCTGTGAAAATATTTAAATGATGTTGTATTTGACAAAAAAAGAAAGTTCTAGATAAATAATAAAAATTATTATCAAAATCTCAATCGAAAGTGTGTTTTTTATTTAATTAAAATATCGATAACCCTTTAATAGTCAGGTAAAAAATTAGTGCATGTTAAAAAAAAATATTGAAAGGGGAACAATTCAAAGGGAGTTATTTGGAGGGTTAGTTGAAAATATCATTAGCACAACAATTATGTTGCCAATTACATTTAACATGTCACCATTAAATATTTACGCTTAATACGAGAGCACATTTTAAACTTGATTCTTAACCTTTTCGAAACAGAAAGTTAAGTTATAAGGAAATAAAGTAAACAATAAGCATATTCATATACATATCCATATGGAATTTTAATATTTTATTGAATGAATGAAACATATGCTATTGTGTAAAATCCCAGCAAAAAATTAGGCATTAGCAAAAAAAAGTACTTGCCACATAATGTCTTAATTTTGGGATTGCAAAATATAATTTTGCAATCGATTACCAAGCACCTTACATTCAACTTCAAAAAAATACTTTACAATTGAACTTGTTGTTATAGTTTAAAAGAGAACACCCAGAATATATACGTAAAATATGTCATTATTTTAAATAACTTTTACAAATTTCTATGTTATCTACTTAATTATTTACTGCCGGTTGTTTTAAATATAATTGTAAGAAAGAGTTGAAAGTTGTTTTTCTTGACTGGCTCCCCAAAAGGCATACAACATTATATATGTATGTACATACATATTGGTTTTATTGGCATTAATGTAAATGTCGTTCTCATTGTGAAAGAATTGTCGTTTGACAAGTAAATTTTGTTTTTATGGTTACTTCGTCTTATTTCAGTCGTTTATGACAAACATAATACATTTTTTTTTTGGACGAGAAGTTACCGAGAACGATAGATACATTAAGGCTGACTATAATTAATTATTAAAAAGTTGACACCTATTTTACATGAATGTCTCCATTTTATAGGTTTATCTGTATACAATTATTACATAGGTATAATAAAACCGTAACTTTTCCCTGTCTGTCTGTCTGTGTTCGCATCACATAAAAATTACTTTATGGATTTTAACATTAAACCTACCGACTGAGCTTGTATACCTATTCCTACCGCTGTCGGTCAAATTGACCGGCATTTAAAAAAGTTATCGATTTTATTATTCAATGCAGATAATGGTTTATATATTGATCAATTTACACAAAATGAAGAACTTTCATGATGTTTTACATTTTAAACATATTTTTGTTTTTTTATATTCTTTAGAAAATTTTATTCGCAAGTTTTTCATACAAACAAAACTTAACTTGTGGTAGAAGCTTCTTTTCTTGTGATATTTTAAATGCATCGTCGAACTCCGAAGCTAACTGGAATAAATATTTCTGCCTAAATATTCTCTCGTTGTTACCTCATACTCAGGCATTTATTTCACCAAGATTCAATATAATGAAAAATATCTGAAGTGGATACCTACAAATTTTGACTTCATACTTTATTTCCTTGTTTGTCTGGCCTGCAAGAAGTAAAACAAATTTTGTACCATTCCGGTATTTTCCGGTATACGTTTGTTGCTTTTTTCTCTTTCTATTTATTTTTGTTTGGAACTTAGGACAATCACTTTTATTTTTTGCTTACTTTTATACACTGTAAGATAATATTTACTTGACATTTTATCTTTTATATCTTCGGCTAACTCTGGCAACTTAGTTTTGTTTCCATGGATTGTTCCAATAATTTTTTTTTTTGCTAATAATACACTTGTGAAAAAATTATCTGTTGTTACGTTCCTTCCGTATCCTGTAAATAAATCTATTAACTTAAGAACAACGAACTCCCCAAGTGAAATTGAACATTATCTGCTTTCATCCTTTCCCAAATAGGGAAACCTAATTATTATTTACTTGCTATTGACTTTATTTTCTTTGGTACTGTGTAATTTAGAAACGCTTTGACATTTTTAGGGTAAATATCTATATTTTAATTATTTTCTTTATTTTATTCAAATAAGTAATCGTAACAAAATTGCATTAGAAACGGTTTACGACTGCTCTAATTGAGACTGTGCTCAATACTGTTGTTGTCTATTCTTTTCAATTGCAACCGAGTCTGAGATAACCGTAAGTTAAAATAGTACATGCAATAATTTAATTACCGCGGTGAACCGGTCAAATTGACCTACCGACCGGTAGGACATATACAAATTTTTCTTGGAAAAGAAAATAAAAAACGATAATAAGGAGTGAAGGAAATATTTTATGCATATTTTAAGAAAAGTCATATAGTTTTATACCGGTATTAATTATATACTTTAAATATGTGTAAATTTGACAAAATTTTTAAAACGGTCAATTTGACCGGCACTGAGGAGGTACTTTAGTATCTTGATTTAAATATAGGATACTTTTCTTCTACAAAACTAATTTATTTCCAATAGAAAGTGGATACTTATTTCTCCTGGAATAAGTCATAGTACGCAATTTTAACGATATACATACTTTAAGGCACCTTTTATTATTGCAAGCGGGATATGTGAAACATCTTTTACAGAGCTTTACAATACTTTTTAGAATATTATTAATTACTTATAAAATATTATCAGTAAAGAGTTCTTTCATGTTTATAATTTTATTTTTTTTTTAGATTGTTAATGTATTTCGCTATTATAGCTATTCCAATCCAGTCTATGTTTTGCAAAATTTCAAGAGTCTACCTGTTATAGTTCTTTAGATACACGATAATAATTTTTCACTTTGTATGCGAAGTACTTCACCAACTATTCCAATCAAATCAGAATCTATCTACCAGGTTCTATCTATTACATTTCCCATGTAATGCAATGATAAATATTTACTTTGTATGGAGAGTGCCACGCCCACATGAAATATGAAAAAAATATATAACGTTTTTTACCCACCGCATATCTGATAACAAACTGTGAAAATTCCAGGTAAATCGGTCCACTGGTGTAGGCAGTAGCTCCTCGACAAACAAACAACACATTTTGTGCTTTTATACTACACATACAGTGCCGGTAAAAAAATTGCACCAACGACATAATGTAGTTTCGGAAAAATAAATGGTAGATGAAGCAAGGAATCACGTTCCTACGTAAGAGGACCTCCGAACGCGGAATTCAACCCAAAACTTACAACTAAAACCAAGGTAGATCTAGCGTAAAGGTATGGGGTAGTTTTTCTTA
This sequence comes from Phasia obesa, assembly GCA_949628195.1. Classification (NCBI taxonomy): domain Eukaryota; kingdom Metazoa; phylum Arthropoda; class Insecta; order Diptera; family Tachinidae; genus Phasia; species Phasia obesa. The sequence goes on from OX451215.1 coordinate 68,035,337, forward strand.
CTATGGTGTAGGACTTACAAAACCACAATAATAAAATTTATGTTGGTATACTAGGGGAAGTAATGCTCCCTTATGCTTCTGAAAAAATGCCATCGGTGTGGGTTTTCCAGCAAGATAATAAACCGAAGCACACAAGATTAAAGATTTATAGACAGATATAAAAGACAGTGTCTCAAATGCAACCAACTAAAACGAAGCGCTTTGGACAGCTGTCGAGCAAATCTGCAATAAAATTCCAAAGAAAAGATGTCAAAATCTTGTAAATTCGTTGCCAAACCGTTGTGCAGATGTTATTACAAATAGAGGACATGCCAGAAGGTATTAATTAGAATATGCAAATCTTGCAATCTTGCTATTTTTTGACTGATTGTTTTTCAAGATTTTTTAAATTAAGTATAAATTTCCAAATAAAATAATTAGCGAATGTAAAATTTATTATTTTATATAATTATACAGTTTCCTAAGCGTCTTATGACAAACTTTGAAATATATCAATTTAACCTATAGGAAAATGTGTATTGGAAATATATTTTCTTAGGCTTGGTGCTATTATTGTGCTTTATATATGATGGTGTAATTCTTTCTATAGACGATATTTTAAGTTCCACCGAAATAAACTTATCTTTAGTTAAACAAAAATGCAAATATCAATTCCATGCCAGCAATGTTGTAAATTTTTTTGTAAAATTATTTGAGTCAGAAAACTTTTCCAACTTCAAGGGTTTTTTTTTTGCGAATTTATTACATTTAATGAAAATTTTCCTCAGGATTTATTTAATAGTTTTCTTCTACCTTTTGCTAACATAAATCCGTATAAATACATGTGAATACTTCAACGTTTATATCCAGTATTATTGGCGTAATCCTTTATTTCTTCAAAAAGATATTTATACGTCTTAGAGCATATAAATCTAAAAGCAATCGAATCTTTATAAATTTTAAACAAAAATAAATTTTTTAAAGCAAATACAAGTGCTGTGAAAATGTACAAATATTGTAACAATTTGCATGTATGAAAGTGTCTATATGCCACATATTTACTTATAAATTTAATTCCCTTTATAAATTTTTCTTTAGAATAATGAAAATAAACTCATACCATCTGATTTTAGAGAAAAGAAATTTCTACTTAAACAAAGTTTTTTCCTTTGAGTTTATTTATATGTTTTTCCAACATATTAATTTTTCTAAAGTTTTCCTTTTGAAAATAACACAAAGAAAACCAAACCGCACTCACACATAAAAAGAGCAACTTTTTGAAGAAAATTAGAGGCATTAAAATGAATAAACACGTTTACTTACACTCGATACACTCACGGCATACACGCAGATAGGAAGGCCTGAAAAGGATAAAAAGTCTTTAGCATTTTGCTATAAAAGTATCACGTTTGTGCATGCCTTGTCAGAGAAATTTGGTTTATGTTTATTTTTAGCTGTAGCTTTACAACTCGTTTAACCGTAATTTACCTTTAGCAAAAAACGAAATCATTTGACTACGTACATATGTGTATGTAAGTATATCTTGTTTTTAAAGACCCTCACACACCACAGTCTAATTTTTTTAAAGATAAGAAACATATTAATGCCATACATACATATGTAAAACTGTATTTGAACATGACGTGACGTAAGAGGCTTTAAAACTTACAGAGACGTCCCTAAAATTGTCTATGTAATGGAATATGCAATTTATCAGGTTTTTTTTATTTTAATCGGGGATGAGGTCGACTGATTTAGAGTTATTTGGTGTTAGGAAAAGTGTATAGTGATCGGAATTTTATGCTAATCAATAGAAGAAAAACAAATTAACTGGAATGTAAACTTAATCAGTTAACAATCGAATATTTTTTTATTAATCGGTTAGCCGAAAAAAATAAAAAAAGTAGTGGTGTATACTTATATATAATACAAATTTATATAGATATATAATACAAAAATATTCGATTGTTAACTGTTATAATTATAATTATTATAATTATAATTATAACTGTTATAATTATAATTATTATTATAATTATAAATTTTTTATATAATTTTTTTTTTCTCTCAGAGAGTGAGAGAATTAGTTTAATTTTAATTTTTTTCGGACAAAGTTTTATTTTAATTATAATTATTTTAATTATAATAAATTATAATTATAATTATAATTATAATTAAAATAAAACTTTGGTTTTTTAATTATAATTATAATTATAATTATAATTATAATTATAATTATAATTATAATTATAATTATAATTATAATTATAATTATAATTATAATTATAATTATAATTATAATTATAATTATAATTATAATTAAATATAAATAAATTAAATAATTATAATTATAATTATAATTATAATTATAATTATAATTATAATTATAATTATAATTATAATTATAATTATAATTATAATTATAATTATAATTATAATTATTATATAATAATAAAAGCATTACTGAATAATAATTATTATATTAATTATAAAAGCATTACTGAATAGCAAAGTCTTCCGTTTTGTTGTTAAATTTGTTTAACGAGTCCCGAATCGTTAAAATTGAATAGTGAATCGCACAACTGCTCTCAAATGCAAAATGATTAATAAATATACGTATAATGGTACGCCACCCCCAATGTTATAGACTCGTCTATTTTTTTGAAGGGAGAAAAAATTCAAATAAACTGCACACATCACTTTAAAACATTTATTCACATAAACAGTGAACACCCTAGCTTGTACAGTTCTGTAGATATACGTTAAATATTATATAAACTCTGTGGAGCTGGCCACGTGCACTTTATTTATGTATTAGGATTCTCTAGCTACAAGATGATAAATATTTACTTTTTAGTGGAAGTGCCACTCACACTGTCTCCATTCTATCGTCTTTGGCTAAATTATGCATCTTGGCAATAAATTTAGCCACAGAAAGAAAATTTTATTTCTAGTAACACTTTTCATATGGTGTTACTGGAAACCCGAATCCATCACAGCGTACCAGAGAGCAAAGAACAATGAAAACAATGGGTTTCTTTGGGTAAAAGTAAACCACAGAAGACTTAGACCTGCCGGTTACAGTTTTTTGCGGTACATGGGGAGTTTTAAAGGTAACACGATAAACGTAGAGATTATTATTGAAACAACTGCCTATTTTAAGGGTCTTGAGAAATCTTAATATTTGGAGCGAATAAAGATACTAGAAGACGCTGTTTAAGTGTGTGGAGCCTATGTTTAGAAATAAAACACTTTATTGCTGAAAAATTTTTGTTTTTATCCAGATAGTTAAGGAATTATCAAACTGGGCCTCGTATGTATGCATATCGATACAAAATACATTTTAATAGTTTGTTAATGATATTCTATATTTTATTTAATTTTAAGAAATCATTTTCAATTTAATATTCATTGTCAACATACGAAAATGAGAAGAAGATTAATGCCCTGGTAGCATCAAACGTGTCAACGAAATACAGAATTTTATAATACTCTTGTGTAATAAATTCTGTTTTTTATTATTATTATTATTTTTATATGTACCCAGTTTTTCATTTCCGTTTATATTGTTCTGCAAATGTATTTATTTTTTTGTTGGCAATATCACATTGGCAATATCACACACAATTTTAAATTTCCTTCAAAATGACTGTGAATATTTTATGTTTTTACAAATTCATCATATACATATGTATACATACATATGTACATGTTAAAATGTATGTACAGTGTAATCAGAATAAAAATTTGCATTAAAAACAAACACAAGCGTAAAATTAAAAATACAAAAACGGGTAAGGTTTGGCTTAAATTCTGGTACACCTTCACAGGAATTCATGAAAAGCTACAATAGATTTGTTTAATTTACAATTGTTTATCTCTTGAATAAATGTACATGTGTACATATGAATGCATAATAGAAATCTCCCCTTAATTATTTTGTAACGTCCATTAAACTGTCTAATTTCAAATGTTATTATTTACCTACGAGTATTTTTGGAATATTTTAATTCGCTTTATTTTCTGGACAACAATTTGCCATGTAAAAGTTGTAAAAATAATGTGCGATAAATGTGTTCAACTGAAACATTTTATTCTGATGAATTTTAATTCCAATATGTTTGTATTATTGTCGGAGGGAAAAAAACAAATTTTAATTTTGAGGTGATGGCTGACTTTTAAATTTTAATGGCTTTCATTAAAAACGAAAACACAAAAAAAGCAAATAAAACGAACAAGAAAACAGAAAATTTATGGTTCGTTTCATGTCATAATGTTTTATCAGATACTGGAAAATATTACCTTATCGCCAGCTTAAATGTAAAAGGGGAATCCACACAATAACCTTAAGAAATCCCAACAAAACCTTGACCTTATTCAGCAAGTGTTTTGTAAAAGTTTTCTATTTGAACTGTTCTTTTCCGTTCTGGCCTTTCTGTTACTTTGGAAATCATTAGCAAAATCCACTATACAATTTTTTTTTTTAAATAGTTGAGACTCCAGTCAAATCTAGGGTAAAACGACTAGGTTATCGATATTTTTACTCGATACGGCATCTGTCTTAAGGCATCGATACCAATCGATATCATATAAAAAGTATCGTTACTAACTCCTATCGCTCGATTTATCGTAGGATTAAAGTAAAAAGAAAAGAGCAGCAATTGCATGGCTTCAAGTATGTACTATATATTGTAATATTTCTTGTATGATAAGGTAGCTGTGCCCACACACGTTGTGTGCATCCGGACGATATTTTATTCGATTTTGCTTTGAAAGTAATCCACACCAAATTTTAAGACTTACGTATTTACTTTATATATAGGTAATTGCGCAACCATATTTTAAATATTCCCTTTTCAATTCATTTTGTGATTATTTTAAAACAGCGCCATCTGTTATTCATCGGTGCTTAAAATATACCACTTTAAAAAATAAAAATAGATGCCTTAAAGTATGCGGTACCTTTGAAGCTGTAAAAATCAGCGACTCTCATTGCTCTTTCTCCACTTTTCTCTTTTACCTCCTCACAAAATGTTTATCAAAAAATATTTTCACCTATTAAAGGTTTTAATTGGTATCACATTAATATTTAATTAAATAATTAGTTGATTCAATTATTTGTTTAATTAGGAATTTCTTTTTTCTTCTCTTTTAAGCAAATATATATTTGTATCAATTGAAAAATTAACTGAACTTTAATTTAAAACTAATTAAAACCTTTAATTGGTGCAAAACTTTTTTCTCCGTACAATTTGGGATTTAGAATAAGGTTGGTCGAACATATTTTTTATGAGTTTTTCATTAGTTTATTGCAGAAATTAACAAAAATGTGAATCTGGGTTAAATTAATTTGCTGCTGGCTTAAATTAAATAGCATTTTTCCTAGTATCCGCTTTTGGCCATTTCCTAGGTGCTGTATCCAAAAACTGAAGTCTATATTGTAGACTTAAAATTTTATTCCACTTAATGGTCCACCCACATTAAATATGAGTTCTAATGTGGAGGTTCTTAAATCGTGGTAGGCGGATCCCAACTCTACAAATCTCTAATACAAAATCTATTTCATGAATTCTATTATACAAAATCTTTTCTTGATTTCTCCAATAGTTTGGGTTGCAATTATGTAATACATTCCAAAATTTTGAAACTTCGATGTAAGACACTTTAGGAAAATCATATGTAAAATCTTCGTTAAAGTTACATAATTTTGGTCTGTAAGGAGACCACACACTGCAGCTTTCTCCACAGCGGAAATGATATGTATAATCGTCATCGTCACAACGCAAGTAACTTTATGCAATGGCCTTCTCCAGCCTTATAAATGTCGGCGAAATCAATAGAAATATATAATTTGTGTTCCGTTGTGGCAATCTTGAAGTTAGTAAAGCATTTTTATAAAACCATTTTCATTTATGGTCTCTGTCCAAATGTCAAGAGTGACAAATTGATTTGTATTTAATATTGTATTATGTTATTGTACGTCAAATTGAAACGAGTCGTTTTCACCGATACGATTACCTACTTGGTACTCGATGACGAAGTATCGATGCTAGAAGTACTCAGCATCGAAGAAAAAATATCGCTTACTTGTACTTACTCGTATCGGTGCTCACTAGTCATCTCGATAGTTCAGTGATTTAAAATTTATATAAAAACTGCGAACAAAAACTGTATCAGATCAGTAAGGTGGGTGCTACCATGTCTTACACTGACGAGAAAATTCATTGTCAGATTGATTATACAGTTTAAAAATTGTCATAAAAATGTCTTTAATTCGTTAAAAACTGGCGTCAATGTAATGACAAAAGTAATCATATAATTTTCTCATATTTTAGATTGTATATATTTTGTATTTTGTTATTAGCTAAAATATGCCAGAAGAAATAATTGTTCATTAATATTTAAAGCCTGTACTCTGTTCAGTTTTTCATGCGGATTGCTGTCAAACTACATACATACCAGAGATCGTAGAAATGTACAAGAAATTTTAATGGACACCTTGAAAACACTGTACACCTTCTATACATTGAAGACATTGCATTTATTTCGGCATGTACATCTGATATTAATGTGTGGCTATGACTGTACTTGTGTACATCTTGTGTATATGCTTTAGCAAGCAAACACATGGGTGGGAGTTGCCATATTAGTGTTTTTTGTAACTTTTGAACTAGAGACATAAAAGTGATATTGGGTATTTATTTATATTTATTATTGGTGTTTTGTTGAAGCTTTAATATTATTTAAAATTATTCTATTAACATACTACTCATTAGCCCAATTCACAATACTGTGCAAATGGTCTTGCATCGTAGCATTTGCAAAATGGTATTGGATAATTATACAACACACTAACAAAATATATAAATAAGCAACACTAGAATACCTAGTTTTTATTTACTAGGCATTTACAAATAGACAGCTGACGATATAAATTAAATTAAAAAATATGAAAAATCAAAATAACCTAAAAAAGCAGATAATCGGGTATATTCTGTAATACGAAACCGAGGGAAATTGAAATCGAATACATTTTTAAAGAAAAATATAACTTAGTTGCGCCTATTATTTTAAGACATTAACAATCAAGGAAGTTATGTGAATGGTCTTTAATCATATGTATAAAAAATACTATCAAAATGTTGTAAGATTTAAAAATTATGACAATTTAAAATTTCATTCGGATTCAATTTCACTCGGCTTCGGATTACAGAACGTACCTGATTAATTTGAACATTGACCTAGATGGACGTAATAAAATTTTATTTGATATCTACGACTGGACTGTCTGGCTGCGAAATTTTATTTTAAATAATTTAACATTCGTGACCTTTAAGTATTTCTTGCACTACAAATTTTAAAGAAATACTGTTGCCATTAATTGTAATTAACTACAGCCAAATTTCAGACAAGTTGCGTCTATTATTTTTTATATCTCTAGTGCAGTAATTTTCAATGCAAGACTACTCCCGTTAATTGTAATTTGATACTGATACTGTCGATTTTTTGGCATGATGCGTCTCTTACGAGGACAGTTTGATAATTCCGTGAATTTTTATTTCTCCAATTTCCGATGCAACACTGTTTCCTTCCGCTAACAGTTACCTTATACTGGACTACTGACGAATTTTGAATTGAATGAAGGTTTCATTAATAAGAGGGTGTGAATTACCCTCGTTGAAGACAACTTCTTTAGCAGTTTTATCTATTAAAGAATTTACTATTTGTACTTTCCTACATCGAAATTTTTACTGTAGCCAAAATTTTAATTTTTTGTTTTGAAAGAAGTGTTGCAAACTGAAATAAAAAAGCGTCCACATTTTATGGGAAATTCTTACAATAGCATAAATTTGCAATTTCAAATGCACTAGATTGTGAATTGGGCTATTGTGTTTTTTTGAATTTTATTGCTTATAGCGTATTTTTGGCTTCTCTAAAATAAGGAAAAAGGTTTCCGGTTGATGTGGCCTAAGCAACATTGAAATGCTTTTCTCGTAGCAAATAAACTGCTTTTTATTTATAAAATGTTATGGGTAATTCGCATAATATTTAATAAATAATATTTAAATTCCCCAAAAAAAATATAAATTTGTTTTATTACTATTTGTCATTGTATTGAGGACAGAATTTTGGTATCTGCCACTGATGACGGAATGTCCAACTGATGTAAAGATTAACATCATAGCGATGACAAGTGCCGCAGGTAAAAAACGAAGATATATTTTCATAGTATTGGTGCAAATTAAATCAAGGTTATGATTCTTTTTTAATCGCTGTGTTATTTATTCATTAGCAGTCCATACAAAATTATGACAATACACCCAATTCTGTTTTTACATAGTCTTTTTTTACACGGTTTTGATTTAACACGGTTTGGAAATAAAAAATTCTTTTTTTTACACGATTTTATTCCATGTAGCACGATTCAAAATCTTTGTAAAATTTAATTATTTGTTTAATTTAAGTTTTGCGAAGTATTTTCATATCAAAAATTTAGAGGAATTGCCTTTTTGTGCAAACAAGCATTTTTACTTGTTAGAGCAATTAAAATGTGTTATTATTTTGTGAACTATCAATTCATCTCTAAAAAGGACGTCGAAAATTACAAATAAAAAACTACAACGTAAAGCCATTTCTTTAGAAAACAAAATTGAAATTTTATATCGCCTTCGAAATGTAGAAGGCTCAACATTTCTTAGAAAAATGTTCTGTTTAAACGAAGTCACAGTAAGAACTATAAAAAAAATTTAAATTCAATTAGGTAATCGTTGATTTCTGGAACGACACTATTTGTTAAGTCTTCATCATACACTAAAGATGCAAAAAAAAAACGGTGCAAATACACATTATATGTATATGCATATATGTATGTGTGAAAATAAACATGATTTCTTGTTCTTAAAAAAAATTCTTGTTTATCACAAATTTTAATAGATTTTAGAGATAAGGAACCAATCACCTATTTTTGTATATGATGAATGTCTTTTTTTACACGGTTTTTTTTACACGGATTTTTCTGGAACCAATCTACCGTGTAAAAACAGAACTAGGTGCACTTTAAGATATTTCCCAAAGAAGCTCGAGTGTATTGTATCGTATTTCCATGAGAGCACAACATGTTGTCCATCTTGTTATACTCCGCCAACATCTTTTTAACTCTTTAGATTTACAGTGTCTTGGTTTTAACTCTTAATCTCTTCCGAGTGTAATTCGAGGCTCTCATTACGAAAAACCAAAGCCAGGTCTTGTTTATTTTCCCATCCCCATATTTCGTTTATTCTGAAATGTTTTTTGATTTTTAAACAACATTTAGCTCAGGTGCATTTTGACTAACTTTGAGCATGGAGTGTGACGGTTACTTCTCTATCTCTCGTTTATCAAAAAGCCAGTCTCATGCAAGCTTTTTTAGTGTTTACGATAAAATAAAATACCTCCTTACATACATATTACTACTTTGTTAGATTTAGTTGGCAGTTTAATTTTATGTTGTCGATGTATAGCTTCAAATTGTATAACTAAGCAGTTCAATGTTGTTGTGCTTAATAGACAATCGTTTTTCACATGTATGCATGTGATTCAAAACGTTTGATTTGAATACGATCGTTTTGGAATGGTATGATGAATTTCAAACTTTCTTGAGTTACAATCTCAAAATATTTGGATTTAAAATACATACCAGATGACAAAACGCAAGCAATAATGAAGAATTTAGACAAAGCTATGTTAAAAATAAATAAATTAATAAAATAATATTATAAACGTATTTTAATATATGTAAATATAAAAGAATATAAAAAGTTTATCGCATCCTTTTGGTTTGGAAAGTTAATAATTTACGGAACATTATTACGAAGAGGCGGCTGGTACCTCAACAATAATCTGTACAACTATTTGAAGTACTAGGTAACATTTGAAAAAGTTTTAAAACTATGTCTATTCCATGCGATCTGTTATTAAATTTCTATTATTATTATTATTATTATTATTATTATTATTATTATTATTATTATTATTTCTAAACCTTTTTCGAAAAGAATAATTTTTAAATTTTACTCCGGTACTTTTCTATCCTAAAAATTGCCTTGTGCGGCATCCATATAATAAAATCTTTTTTGTCACAAGTACATTTTATAGATAATGAGTTTTTATGACAATATTTTGTAGTTCGTAAATATATTTGAATTAAACAGGTGTGTCCATACATAATCATATATGTTTAAAGCTTTGAGTTAAAATAAAATTATATTTACTATTTGTCTCGTATAAAACCAATCAGCGTATTGCATGAGAAACATTGTTTATTTGTTTAATAAAATCCAAGAAGTTTGCATATGAAAAACGGCGGACACTGACCAGCGAACACTGACAGGAAGTAAACGATGTGAGAACTCAGAGGTTATGGTAGGTTTATACGACTGACAATGCAAATACACATATATTGTCAGTGTTGCCAACTTTATCCATTTCCCATCATTTTTACCCTATAAGAAATTGAGTTTAGCCATTAACATTTTTTTTAGCAATTTTCTCAAGTTTGGACATTTTTAGACATTCCTTCCTGTAAAGTCTTTTTAACGATTTTTTATATATTATCACGGGTCTTCTATGTTTAGATTTGAATGATTTTACACACCATGGTTGTGGTATGATCACAGGAACCAAATTATGTTCTATGTGATAATATATGATGAACAAATTTAAGTTGTTTGCAACATTGATTTTGTTACGATAAACAAGTTTTGGTTAAAATTGTATCATTGAATTGTTACTACGTACACAACATTATGGTTGGTTTTAATTATTTAATTTTTGCTCCACAACCAAAGTTTTATAAATATTCCCAAATAATATATTAGTTTAATAATAAACAAAATATGTTAAATTTATTCGTATACGTAGCCAAAAATTTGTTAAAAATAATTATAAAAATAATTATCCATGGATTCACCAATAAAGGATTGTAAATCCTTAAAACGGCTCAAGATTTATTTCATCACCTGGTCCATGTTTTTCTTGAAGACATCAATTTGATCGGGGGATTACTTGTCCAATTCAGCCAACACTATATTAATATAGTCTTTCAAGTACAAAGTGAAGCTTTTCCTATCCCCAAAAGCAAAACATTCTTGTAAACTGCAAATGCGACCAACATCAACGCCGGTCTCAATGGCTGAGTCGGTACCTTCTTCAGCTGAGGGATTGAAATCTTCGATTTTAATGTCACCTTCTTACTACTTTACCATAAAACTTACATCGACCAATTTCATTCTGTTAACAATTTATCGTCAGTACAAATATCCTCGTAGATTTTCATGATGCCGAGGTTTGCTAATATACTCCGATGACATAATCAAAGAAACAAAACATCCTATTGGCATATGTACGGCGGCTTAAATGCTCTTGTTGAAGAAGCTCTTGTGTCAACTGAATCTTAAATGGAAAGAAATGCAAACACTTGTGCAAAATTGTGACCAAAGTTGTTCTTTAAAGACCAAGCTGAGTACGGCGTCGAATTAAGGATTGTTTTGGATGGATTGTTTTGAACACTTTCTTGAGCAGCAGTAATGTTTTCAGCCGATCTTGCAGTACGTTGTGTTCCATGCTTGGGCCCATCACCTACAGACCCTCTTTCTTCGAAATCATTTACTACAAGATAAATAGTTCATTTTGTTCGCCCGTTGTTTCTCCCAAAAATTTTACGTAACTTTCTCATCGTCACAGTAATCGATGATTGAGTTTGATAAAATCTTTTAACGATTACAACACGTTGGTTTATTGAATTTTATTTTATAATAAATTCGCCACGTGTCTACTTCACAACTGCCAAATAGGAACTGTCAAGACTAATGTTTACCAAAATGCCGCAAAACAAAATAGTATACCTTCCTGGCGGACACCCTGTACAAATGAATTGTTTGAAATAAAGCTAAGTTGAACGAATATTTCCTACAAATTATTGTGGATTGCTACATCCCTCTTAAGCATACTACCCATCTACCTACTTTGGATGGTGTTTAGTTGTAAACATCATCTATTTAACCTTCCGTTACTAACATGCTGTCTGTCTCACTGAGCGAACACATACTGAAAGCTTTCTGTAGGTCAGAGTTGTGCATTTTCTGCTTTCGGTCATTGTTTACCTTTTGGTTGATCAATGCTTTAGTTGATGCCGTTGTGCAGAGATTCGGTTTGTGAGACCGATATTAGTAAAAGTGTAACGTTTTGATAACTTATAACTGTAGGTAAACTTATGATTGTGTTTAATACAAGCCACTTATAACTCCCGCAATGATTTTTTATACAGATAATGGACTTGGAACATCTTTAGGCTTAGATAGACGCTGTGAAGATTGTGGATAAAAAAAATAAAAAACTAAGTACAAGAGTTTTGAGTGTGGCTGATCCTGCGTTTGGTTATTGTTCATCATTCAGTAAGAAAGTTATTTCACTAAACTGAATTGTTTAGCTTTTTTAAAGTTTTTTGCTGATTTTTTATTTACAATTTGGTGCAAAAAAAAATAACAATTAGTACAGTTAAGTTTGTTCAAAATTCCCATATTTGCACCTAGTTTTGCTTATACAGGTTTAAAACATTTTAAGCCATAATTTTTAATATTTAGCGAAGTTCTGGCAACGCTGAACATCGTCAATAGACCTACAACAAATATATGTACGTACATATACACGCATTCTGACACAATCATAAATTGGCTATAAAAATAAAGTTATTATTTATGTGTATATTGTTAATAACGGCAATTTTATGATGGCTGTTATGTAAAGTTTTGCATGCATGAATTTGCATTTATTCGATTATATGAATGTATGTGTGTGTGTGTGGGACTTATACAATATTTTATGTCGAACAATGTGTGAGGTTGTCAATATTGATTTAAGGACTTATGTTGGGCAATTATTTTAACATTTATTTATTTAAGCATTTATTTGCTTATTAATATACTTGAGTGTGAGTGCAAAAATTTCGATGTCTGCACAGCAATATTGGTGTTATTAAAATAATTAAATTTTTTCATTACTTATTTATATGGTTTATTGCAATTGTGTGTTTGGGTATGTGTGTTTTTTAGTTTAAGAGACTCTAAAGGTAATTTCTCAAAGTCGATTTATGATTTTATGTTTGTTGAAATATTGAATTTAAACTTATACATTTTCGTTCTGCTAAAGTAAAGTTAAGAACTTAATTGTTTAATGAAAATAACTTTTTCAATAAAAATATTAAAAATGTTAACACAATTATTGTATAGAATAGTTTTTACATTATTGCCTTAAACTTGTCGATAATATGTTTTACTTATTTAAAGCTTAATCTTCCAAAAAAAAGGTCAGTTAAAGTAGAAAATAACTATCAAACAAGCTTTTGTAAATTGAAAGCCTACAACAACTTTTATTTATTTTTTATTTTTATTTCATGCATATTCCATTACTTAGAATAGTTATCATCCTCTTACTTAATATTAACACTCTTAAAAGGCTTGACATAAAATGGGATAAAAATATTGTAAAAACAGAAATAAGAAACTGTAGTAATAGAGCTTATAACACATGATTTGAACAAATTGTAAATCACTTAATACCGAACTGTCAGAGTCCTTGACAGGAAAAAGAAACAGGAATCACAAAAAAAACTTCCAATATTAAAGACTATGACACTGGTTGTGAGGAAACAAAGATAAAGGAAAAATATACTTTTGACTGTTGTAATGGGCACTTGGCAAAAAAACATTTTTGATGTTGAAATGAAAAAAATAACTAAAATAATTGAAAATGAAATTGTAATCAACGTCAGGGAAGTAAAGCCAAACCAACTTAAAGCCTGCCTGGTATTGTGGGTATAAGCGCCACTCGCTGACCTATAAAGATAGATAAGTCCACAGGGTATGTTACAAATTATATAAAATTCTAAGTCAACACGGTACACAATGGTTCCTGCTAGTGTAAGAGCGTAGATAAATTCGAAATTTGAAGTATTTGAGTCTTACTTTTTTTTTTTTGTTTTTTTTAATAAAAATATGTCCAAGTTGACATACATGTTTTACTTCGTTTATCAATAGATTTTATTTTTTTTTTTAGAAAATATCTTTGCATAAAGTAGCTATATATGTATGTGTAATCAAAAAAGTTGATTTATAACACCTTAAAGTTTGAAGACCTATAGCTTTAAAAGTATAAGGCCCATTATTATAACTTGCCTTTAGCTAAAGTTAGGATTTTGTTAGAACGATAAATAGTTTTTCGTTATCAAAAGTAAGATAAAAACCATTTTTAACTAACACGTACTATAATCACAAGATATAGCACTGAACATTATCCTCATTATTATATCGAAAAACAATTTATCGCTCCAACAAAATCCTAACTTTAGCTAAAGGCAAGTTATAATAATGGGCCTAAGAGTCATACTTACGTATTATACATTTTTAAAAAAAAATTTTTTCAACCAATTATTCGAACCATCTCAAAATTTAAAGAAATAATTATTTAATATTATGCTAATTACCCATAACGTTTTATAATAAAAATTCAATTTATTTGTTGAAGCTTTAATATTCTGTAATATTATTCTATTAACATGCATACTTCTCATTGTGTTTTGTAGAATTTTATTACCTATAGAGTATTTTTGGTTTACTAATGATCTGGCCTGAGCAAACAGTGAAATACGTATAGGAACTAGCTCTTTTCCCCCAACAAATAAATTGTATTTTTTAACCGACTTCAAAAAAGAAGGAGGTTATCTATTCGTCTGAATGTTGCTTTTTTTTATGTACGTAACCGCAGAACTCAGCCATTTCTGAACCGATTTTAAAATTTTTTTCTTTATTTGAAAGGTTATGCTTTCAGGTTGGTCCCGTTTTAAAAACAGTTCATTATATTAAAAATTAAAGGGTGTCCCCATACAACATACATGTTTTTTACGTGTATTAAGAACCGTAAATGGCAGCAAATTAAAATTTTAAAAAATTGCGTGCCGCTATAGCTCCCAACAGTAGAAATTAATAAAAAAATTAATTTAAAATTTAAAGGGTGTCCCCAGAGGTGACATAATTTGACCTATTTGGGTCTATCTTTTGAACCGTTATAGACAAAACCTTGAAAATTTGACAGAATGTCGATTACTATGACCGTTATAATAAAATGTATAAATATTCAAAATTTTAAATTAAAGGGTGCTCCAATAGTTTATTTAATTTGATGTATATTACCAAACTTTTGAATAGTTGTTCACAGACCGCGGAAATTTACAAAGAACCTGTAGTGCTAAGTCAGCTATAACAAAAAGTATAAAATTTAAATTTGGAAATAAAAGGGTGTCCCAATAGTTAATGTAATTCTATGTATGTGGCCAAACTTTTGAACTGTTAGAGACAGACAGCTGAAATTTACAAGGAACCTGTATTGCAAAGTCCACTACAGCAAGAATACAATTTGAAGTTAGAAATTAAAGGGTGTCCCCATAAATTACGTAATTTGATCTATATGACCCTATCTTTTGAACCGTTAAACACAAACACTTGAAAATTAGGCAGAATATCCACTACTTTCTCTGGTATGATAACAAGTATAAATATTTGGAGTTATAATGTAAAGGGTGTCCCAATAGTTCATGTAATTTGATATATATGGTTAAACTTTTTAACCGTTATAGACAGATAGTTGAAATTTACAAAGAATCATTGTAAATTAAAGGGTGTCCGAATAGGTGATGTTATTTGATCTGTGTGCCCCTATCTTTGAAACCGTTATAGACAGAGGCTTGAATGGTGTCCCCATACAAGACGGATACTGGTGAAAATAGCTTAACTTTTGAACAGTAATAGCGAGAGGCTTGACATTCAATAGTCTTTATTTTGTTTCCCTCTAATTTTGGCGCATCTTTTATTTGGTGTAAATCTAATTCTTACAGATTACTTCTTACATTTTTAGTTTAGAATTGGTGCCCTTCTATCTGTTTTGAAGTCGGTTTTTTTGCAAAAATTATATTATAAAACGTTATGGGTAATTAGCATAATATTAAATAATTAATATTTAAATTCCCAAAAATTTTAATAATAATTAAAGAAATAAGTTTTTAAGATGGAACTACAATTTTGCCTCCACTCCCCTCCACTAAGATATTATTACAGGTATAGCTATATATGTTTCACTTATTCGTCCTAAAAATTTTAGCTGCTAATACCTGCTAACCTGCAAAATATTTACAAAATACTTTCAGAACTATATTTTGGAATATACATTTTTTCAGTTTTTTGTGTATTTTGGTTGGTACATTTGTTGAATAAAATTGGATTTAGCATTGCAATATAACGCACTATTACTTCAAAAAAAAAGTATGTTAATATGAACATCCATTTTTTATAGAAATTTATATCTATTAATAAGCATTTGCATACTTAGGTAAGATCTTATACATACACATGTACACGTATATATTTTTCAGACACTTAGCGGTTATTTAAAGAGGAAAAAATAAAAAAAAAATATTGTTTAAAAAAAATTTATTTTATTACTTTTTAAATAAAAGGAAAATCTTAAAAAATGGCTTAATTTGAAGATTATTCGCTAGTTAAGAAAAATGGTTTAAATACTACAAAATTGTCTCTAATAATTGCTATTTTATAGTATTAACTCCACAGGCTCTGTTTAAATACCGATTAAAAAACCATGATTGACACTTTCATTTACAGAACTAGAAAATATTCTTTTGACTTTTTTATGAACATTTTCATTGCTTACTGCCCTATTTTAAACCAGATTTTATTACGTGTGAAAAAGGATAATAATTGTGGTTTTAAATAATCTGTTTTACAAAAAGAATTTTCGGGAATGTCAAAAAAAAAACAGGTAAAATTGTACTCATAAATAGTATTGCTATAAAAAAATAAGCAAAACATTTTCAATTGCATCTTGAAGGGAAAATTTCTCATTTAAAATTTTAAAAAACTGTAACATTTTGTAAATATAAATGATTTTATATGCCCTCTTCGATACACAAACTCCTTATTCATGAAAAGGAGATTGTAGAACATTTTGGGATGATTCATATTGTTGTTCTTTCAGAGGATGCACAGTAATTAAGAAATAAATGCTACACGACGAAACACGACGATTCCCTATCATATATCATCCTTAAGGAATAAATATAGCAAATATGTCAAAACACTGGATGATGAAACCATAAAGCTCTTAGAAAATTCTTAACATTTGTATAGTGTTTAAGGCGACTGCGAAGATTAAAATGTTGAAATAAAAAATGTTGAACCAACAAAACTGTTGTAAAATAATGTAAATATGTTTATGAGTCTGTTATAGTATAGATCGCAGTTATACTTTTTTGTTTGTATAAAAAAAACTGGAGTGGCCTACACTCAACTTTACCATACCAAATGGAAACAGATATTTTTATGGATTTATTACATAAAAAAGAAAAGTTCAAAGTATATTCGAATAGCAAAAATTAATTATTTTCGGTTTAGGGTGGTGGGTAAACTACCCCTTGCCCCTTCCCGATTATGGCCAAAATTTATACAGCTCTTCATCTCTATAAACCAAAGGCACATACTGAATTTAATTTTGATATGTCAGATCGTGTGAACTGTAGGGAGTTTTCAAAATTTGGGAGTAAGTAAACTATCCCTTTCCCGATTATTCCCAAAATTTATACAGCTCTTCATCTCCATAGACCAAAGTTACATACTAAATTTCGTTTTAATATGTCATACGGTGTGACCTGTAGAGCGTTCCCAAAATTTGGGGGTAATGAAACTACCCCTTGCTCTCTCCCGATTATGCCCAAAAACTATACAGCTCTACATCTCCACATACCAAAGGTACATACTTAATTTCATTTGGATATGTCAAACGGTATGACCTGTACAAACTCCGCCAAAATAGTGGCATACACAACAACCCACCCACCCACTCACCCGCAGACATCATCAAGAAAATAGCCAAAATGAATTCAGGAGACCTCTAAATGTATAAATCCGTCGAAATATCGACCTCAATTTTCTTCATGATTACTACTTCACCTTATACTACGTATGGTAAGGTAAAAAAACAAAAGAAGTATTACTTGGAAGTAAATATAAAAAATGACTTTTATAACTTGAAAACAAATTCAAGTATCGACTTCATTTTTCGCAGATAGCTTGTATGTTTAGTCAGTAATGTTCCCTCCTAACTTCCAAACAATCTGATGATAAATAAGAAAATTTTAGCCTCGCAAAACCCAAAATGGAACCACTGTGCCGTAGGACACTATTATGCCATCAAAGGATTCTTGCAATTAGGAAGTATTTTCTTTCATAGCTTTCTGCCACTAATAAGGCATAAATATAAACTGCTTCTTGGAAGTTGCAAAGTAGGGCCAACAATTTTTTAGTGCTTCCTAGAAGCACTAATGCAAAGTTTAAAGAAATCTCAAAGAAAATTCGCGAAATACTTCTTTACAAACGGAAGACTGTATCAATCTTTAGTTAAACAGAATATTTAACAGTTGTTCTGAAATAATATTAGGTCTCTGTATGAAAATATTAGACTGCTCACAAATAATATATACAAAAGCAACCTTTATATTGTTGTGCTAATACGATTACTCTCCGCAAATAATATATAACAATTGATTAGTTTTTTATTCAGATCTATACAATTGTCGGTGCTCAAAGTGTTACCAACTTCAGGCTACAGTTGCAATAAAATATATAATTACAATGCTCTCATTTCTCACATGCTTACTGAAGCATATGGTTTTATGTTTTTATTAGTCAGGAAAATTGAAATTATCCTTTGTAAATACTTTACTCTCAACTTTAGCGATTTCGGACTATCGATTTGTATATGTCGACCTTTATTCCCACCACAGACCCCCTAACAATCGTATAAATCAATGTTCCTCCAAAGCATCGACATTTAATATGTGTTGGCTCGTGGCCGCAGCCAGCGCTGAATATTCCAGTGCTGAACTTTCACACACAATGTGCGCTAGTATCTCGACTTCTTTCACACTGCAAGTATGGTGTTTTTCCACTTTATTTTAGCTAGATGATACTCAAAGTTTTAATAACCTGTCGCTAACACAGCTGCCTGCGAAGTTTTTGCGTGTCTGAAGAAAACACCCATTAAATTTAGCGGATATCAAACGCTGTACCAATCAGTCTATCGAGGCACTCAAATTGCCTAAATTAAATCCATGCCACTTTCCGGAATCCGAGGAGTGCCTTTAGCTTTTAACTGCTTCGATCTGCTCCATACAATAAACCCTGGAGTTCCTTTAAAAATATTCTTCACCTCTTGCGAGGCTTCTTTGTCCAAGATAAATTTGATTCTATTAAAATTAAAATTCACAAAAATCTAAGTAATGGAGAGAAGACGCTCATATGCGCAGGTGAGTCTATATTAAGACTAGAAGTCGGCTGCTATGCAGAGTTCGCTGGAAGCAAATAAGCCAGTCTTCTAGCTGAGACGATACCTAACTGGAGGTGGATCAATAAAAACAGCAATGTAGCCCCAACAAGGTTTAAGAAGATAAACGTAAACCAAACCAACCTCGCTTCAATTAACATACATTTACTGCGATTAAAGGCCGATAAAGGTAAAGTTTTTTATGAAAAGTTAATTATTTATCACCTGCTTAAAAGCCAATTTTCCTAGCAAGAGTAAAGGTGTTAAATTTGTTCGGCGCCCAGTGAACGGTCCCTATAGTAAAACTGGAAAAAAATCGAAGGAGTAATGGTAGCTTAATGAAATTTTTGGCACATAAATATCTTGGCCTACTATTTTAAAAAATAAATTAACATTTTAGATATGCTTTTATTTTTCCGGGGCGGGGACAATTAAATACCCAATTTGTAGGAATTTTTGGCTGAATTTCCTATTTTTTAAATAAAAGCTTATAGTTTTGTATTTTTAAGTCCTTTATTTAATAAGTAGTTTTTAATATCGAATCAGTGCATCTACATGCCTCATTTGAGTTCCAGACCGATGTTCAATGGTGTAGTCAAATTCTTGAAGAAATAAGGCCCACCTCGATACTTTTACCGGTACATCTTCCTTGCGCATTGTCATGGCGAATGCATTACAGTCTGTGACAATTTTGAATTTTAATCTCTCAATTAATTTTTTAAATGATTTTAATATATATTTACTTAAAACAGAAACAAAAAAATTCCTAATTAAACAAACAATTAATTCAATTCAATTAATTATTTAATTAAATATTAATCTGAAACCAATTAAAACTTTTAATTGGTGAAAATATTTCTTTTTCCGTATACTTTCTACGCATTTTTCTTGGGATTCTTCGCCTTATTCCTTACAACACTCTGCCTGCAAAATATTGAGACAGTGTGTCATCAGCTTTAATTTTTGCTTTCTATTACTGGTGAAAAATAAAAAAGTTATAGCAAATATCACAGATGAGACAACAGGAAACCGTAAGTAAAATGGTAAAAAGCCAAATATCTCATATAACTGTTTTTATATTTATTTATGTGCAAAGAAAGGAGTGTGTGGAAGTCTTAAGCAAACATCTATTAAGCAGATACATCATAATAAACAACATATACTATCATGTCTACTTACACATGCAAATAAAATAAAATAAAAAACAATGCATGAGTTGAGAACAGTTCATTTGTACGACTAGCTAAATGACATGTGTAATGTGCATACATACATACATATATTGTTTGGTAAGTAACCCAAAAAGACCTAAATATGTAATAAAAATAAATAAGAATATTAAGTTCTTTTTTTATAGGGTGTATGTATATTTTGGCTTAAAATAACAAAAATAAAATAAATGAACTTAAGTGGCTTAACGCCAAATAAATTTAGATTAGTAAGGATTTTTTTAAGAATTCATAATCTTACATTTTTTAAGAGAAAAAAATATATAGTGACTTAATATAATCATTATAGGAGAAGTAACAAAGAAATAAAAAAGACAGATTAAAAAGATAGATTACTAAATCAATAAACAAGTGTCACAGTACTAATTGCCTTACCGAGCATTCGTAACCGCCTGCTTTGAAGTGGATGATTAGTTAGTTCGCAAACATCGTAACAATCGCACGCACAGACAGAAAACACCTCAAACTTTCTTATTCTATTTTATTATCCTTTTTTTCTAAATACATACATATCTATTTTATTAAATAAAAGTGTTTCTTGTTTTTAACTATTTTTGTTTATTTTAAATTCGGCCGTTTTTGGACACAAGGTACTCATATAAAATAGGCTTTGATAAACTCCAGGCGTTACCAAAAGTACTTGACAAAAGAAGTACTTTATACATAACGATTTTATTTTGTTCCTCAATTACAAACACATTACATCACACTTAAAAATGAAATAACAACTAATAACACTATAATAATAATAAAAAAAATCTGCAACGTAATAGTTGGGTAATTCCATGTCAAATCACCAAGCCACTCAAAATGACTACTTCAGATTTTATTAAAACTTTTTTTATTTTTATTCCTTGACTCTCTGAATCCAAATATAATTTAAAAAAAATTTTATCTCTTATAGATTTTTAGATATACAGCTATAAAAGTGACAAAATATCGCTTTTTATCATATGCGCTCAAGGATTGAATATATTCTAATTCCAGTTCTATAAGCCCTAGGAAGTTGAGTAAACTCATTTAAAAGGGGATTTCATACGCTTTAATTTGATATCAATCATGAAAACAACAAATTTTTAACAAATTTTGTTCTTATATTTAAAAAAAAGTTTTATAAAAATCTTTGAGTTAGTGTCTTTTTTTTTAAATTTACATATGTTTTTTAATGTGGTTTTAAAAATTTTAGAGTGGAATCAGAAGTTATATTAACCCTAGAATACTAACGCTATTTAATACTAACGCCACGTTAATGTTACGTACTGTGGAATTTTTTCAATTAATGTGGTTATTTCAGCAATTTTTTCAATTTTAATGGTGGTTATTTATTAAGTAATACAATTCACTAAGAATTCATAAGTAAAGCAATTTGAATGGCAAAATAAAACTACATGTTTGCGATCATCTCATAGCTGAAATAAAATAAATGCTCATATGTATGTATATACAGGGTGGGCCAAAAGAAACCAAGGGGTGTAAAAGTTTAATAACTTTTTTGTTTATTAACTTTTTTTTATTTTTTCTTTCAGATTATATAATATACAAAATGGAAATTTTTTTATACTAAGTATGAAAAATGATGTCTCTTAAATGACCACCGTTATCAGCTTCGCACTGATGGGCTATTTTTAGAGCATTTTCCATAACATCTTTCAAAACTTGTAGCTGTAGCGTTCGAATTTCTTCAACAATGTTTGCCTTGAGTTCAAGGATTGTCTCTGGCTTGTTCACATACACTCGCTCCTTCAAAAAACCCCAAAGAAAATAGTCGGGTGCTGTCAAATCTGGTGATCGCGCTGGCCAAATAATTTCCGAATTTCGAGAAATTATTCGCTCTCCAAAAATTTGTCTTAAAAGTGCCATTGTGTCTCGGGCAGTATGGGCAGTGGCTCCGTCCTGCTGAAACCACATACCAGGTCTGTTTTCAAGAGCAGGACGTAAAAAATTTTCTATCATAAACCGATACCGCTCTCCATTTACGGTTACAGCACTTCCATCTTCATTCTCGAAGAACTAGGGCCCAATGACATTTTCAGATGTGATCCCACACCATACTGTACACCTGATGGGGTGCAATTGGCGTTGATGAATGGCTCTTGGATTTTCAGAACCCCAGAACCTACAGTTCTGCTTATTAACAAAGCCATTCAAATGAAAATGAGCTTCATCACTCATAATCAAATTTTCAATAAAGTTGATTTCGTTTCTGGCCAACTCTTGAAATTTAATTGCAAAATTTAGACGTTGCCGATGATCTGCGGGTTTTAATTCTTGGACCAATTGCACCTTATATGGGTATAACTGTAAATCTTTTTTTAAAATGCGCCGTAGTGACGTACGAGACATTTCTAGCTGAGCAGAACGCCTTCTGCAAGATGTTTCTGGTGCTTCGTTAACACTTTGCTGTACTCGTTCAATATTTTCCGCAGAGCGACTTAAACGTGGTCTACCGGTTCGAGGCAAATCTCTTACGCTGCCATGTTGGTGATGACGATTAACTAAGCAACGAATCATCGCTTCAGAGGGCGAAATTCTGACGTTAAAATGTCGGCGATATGCTCTTTGCGTTAAAATAATTGATCTCTGGTTTAAAAAATAAAATTCTATTGTTCTGGTTCTCTGTTCAGTTGTGAACCTCTCCATTATAAATTCTCCAAGTGTTGTCTATATAATCTGAAAGAAAAAATAAAAAAAGTTAATAAACAAAAAAGTTATTAAACTTTTACACCCCTTGGTTTCTTTTGGCCCACCCTGTAGTTATCATCAGTCCTGGTTAATGCAGTCTTTGCCTACTTTTATTTGAATCTCCCTAAATACTGCCACTCTTTTAAAAATGTGACAATATGTGGGTATTACTTCTTTGAGTGGTGACAAAATTTGCTTTCCCTTTTCTCGACAAAGTTCTTCAAAGCCGGGTCGATTTGAATAATTTTGTTCATACTTTCTTTTAATTTTTATTATAAGCTGGAAGTGCTATATTCTAAGCGCCTCTCAATTATTTTTCGATGTAATTTTTGCAGGGGGCACCAATTCTTATCAGCGAAACTGTCGTGGCTCTCAAAATCATTCTCCTCCTCTTTAACACTAACATAGCTGATGTCTCTAAAGTCGCTGGAAGTTGGTAATGCCTCAACTTCTTGGTAATGCCTTTATTATTCATTACATGAAATACTTCTACAAATTTATACTCTTATTACTAACGTCACATATAATTGGCGTACGCAAATTAAACGCTTACCACTAACACCACGTAAATTTTACGTATAGCCTTTCAATGTTCACGTTCTTAGAGCAGTTAAATGACTAAATATGCTTTGTATATGTTTTTGCGTTTGTTCAAAAACTATTGAAAAAAGCACTTATGGAATTTGGTACCGTCAGGCCAATAGATGCTTGCGATGCAGGTTAGTATTCTAGGGTTAAAAAAACTTAATTTTAACTCATTACAAACTGAAAAATAGAAATTAAAAAAAAAAAATGGGTATAAAGGTAAGAAATATTCCCTAAAACTGAAAAATATGTAGTTTTTTTGGCATAACTTCTGATCATGGTCCCACTCGCAAATTTTTATGATGTACTCACCAAGCCACATTAAAAAACATATGTATGTAAATTTAAAAAAAATTGAAAGACACTATCTCAAAGATTTTTATAAAACTTTTTTTTTAAATATAAGAACACAATTTGTTAAAAATTTGTTGTTTTCATGATTAACATCAAATTAAAGCGTATGAAATCCCCTTTAAAATGAGCTATTACTTAACTTCTTAGGGCTTATAGAACTGGAATTATAATATATTTAATCCTCGAGCGTATATGCAAAAAAGCCATATTTTCCTATTTTGATAGCGGTATAGCTAAAAAACTGTAAGAGATAGAATTTTTTTAAAATCATATTTGGCCTTTGAAAGTCAAATAATATAAACAACAAAAGTTTCAATAAAATCGGAAGTGGTAAATTTGAAAACTATTTATTTTTTTGGTTGATTTCATGCGGAATGCTGTAAAACTACATACATATGTACTTAAAAAAATTTAATGAAAATGTCACGAAAAAATGTTGCAGAATTGAATTGAGTTAAAAATTGTTTCTGGCAACATTTTATCAAAGCTGTGAAAGGAAGCAACTGGGCATTATTTCATGTGAATTTTTTTTTTTTGTAGAACTTTTGTGGAATATTTTGTAAAACAATGTGGAATACTTAAAAGCGAGATAGATAGTGAAATAAATGTATCTCAATATTTTTCACAAACTCGAATAGAGTACTAGGCTTTAGTTTTAAGAATAGTTTTTAAAAATTAGGTGATTAATTTTAAATAAAAATTCAATTTTTTTAAATTTATATTCTGCTAATTACTTGATAGAAAGATCGATTTCAATAATGAATTCCACCAAAACTCGAGTGTGAAGCACATGCTAAAAAATTTTATGAATTGAGGTAGGGAATGTGTCACACATCCGTTGAGTTTTATTAATGTTTTAATAAATATAATTCCTATAAAACAAATTCTAAATAATATAAATACCTATAGGATGGGTATGTCCAGGTCTCAATTTATTATAAAAACCACTATTTTTCATTGCTGTAAGTAAAAATTTTACCTTTCTCGTGTTCACTAATCATTATAAATAAAAAAACAAAAATATATATTTAGGCGACTTTTTTTTTAGATATTTCGATTAAATTTAATTTTTGTGATTTGTTAAAAATATTTTTAAAATTAAAAATATTGTATATATTAGAGGCAAATATTAAAAAAAAATATATTTTGGCGATTTTAGTGATTTTTCATTTTGGCAGAAAATTGGTAATTAATTTTTTACTTCAGCACTTATAGATTTTGATATAAGCGAAAGTTTAATATTATATCAATTTTATTTGAACTATTTTTGAATTAATAAATTAATTATTTTAGGCTTAAGTTCTTAATTATAAAGAGATAAAGAAATATTAGATACCAGCAAAGCAGAATGCATTTTCTAGACAGCTACGTCCGTCTTCAGTACTCTTTGTATCGATCTACCCGGTAGTTTCAATTGTTATTAGTTTTCTATTTAAACAAACTTATCAAAGAAATAGAATCGGAGAAATTTTAATTTTAATTTTAATTCTGCTTTGCTGGTACCTAATTTTTCTTTATCTCTTTATAATTAAAAACTTAAGCCTAAAATAATTAATTTATGAAAGTTTAATATTTTATAAAAATACGATTGTTGTGTATAAAAATTTATTTTATTAGACTTTGCAGTTGATCGCAAATTTGTGCATTCTAGGCTTTAAGAGCTACAGTTTTCGGGACAAATTTTTAATTTTTCAGAAAAAAAATATTTTTTACATCAACAGCTTGTTTTAGGTAACTATTCCAGTTGATCCTTATTTTGGCTTAAGATCTACAGTTTTTAAAAATATGGACTTTCACTTGGCAATCTTTATTATCAAAATTCGTGTTGGGTTGTATAAATTACCTCCATTTGAGGTCGATATTAAAGCTGTTATGGTAACAATTCGAAATAGTTTCACTTTATTGGACTTTAATCGATAAACCGTATACAAAGAGATCGTACAATGAAATGAATGAAGGAAATAAATAAAGATCGATGTATGGCAATCTGTCGTCGTTATCAGCAATTAGGTTTCTGTTATTCGACCACTTGGATACGTTATGAAACCATAAAAAATACAGTTACTGTAGTTTAGTTTTGTGGGCCGGCGGAATCATTTCACCGTACTTCTTAAATAGCGATGAAAATGACAATGTTACAGTCTTTGTTACAGTCTTTGTTACAGTCTTTGTGCGATGTTTACCGACCACTTTTGATTAAAATGAAAGAATTAGACAATACCGAGAACCTATAGAGAAGCAAGTTTAGTGCGCAATTTATCTCACGTTTCGGGGCAGTCCTTTCCCAGTCGATATCATACGATTATACTAACCATACTATTTCTTGTGGCGATACGTAAAGGCTCTGTTATAGAGCGCAAGTCACTCATAATTCCCGCACTGAAAGATAACATTGTAGCTGACATTTTCAGCAGCGGGCAAAATTTACATCTTAATATCTTTAAAAATTAAATGGCAGGCATTCAGTTATCCGCATAAATAAAAATGTCATTTACTTTTGAAAATTTTCTGTATTTTTTTTTTTCTTTATATTTTCAAAAACCTAACTTTTATTTTCTGTAGAAGTGGGTTTATGTTGGAAGATATGAAACATAAACGACAATTTCGTGGAGATCTTTTTTAGTGGGTTTTTAAGTAATTTTTCATGACTACACTTAATCTTTGCATATCCGTAAAGAACTTTTTCTAAAAATGCGAAGAGAAGACCAATTTGTGTGTGCTGTGTGGCGTCTACTTGATAAAAATCAATTAAAGCTCTTTTACATAATTCCACATGTTATTAGATTTGGCAAAAATTTTTTGTTGAATGAGGAAAATACAATAGTGTAAAAGAAAGTATAGTATAATAGATTATTGTAAAGTCAAAACGAAGAGTCAATACGCATAAAAATTAGACACTTCTGTTTTTAAAACATTTTAAAAACTAAGATTTTTCATTAGACGCGTAGTGTAGACAAGATATATTTGTACTGGGATTTGATATAAATAAAATTATTTATCTTTATTTAAGAAGATTTTTGGTAAACCCGAAAAAATTGTTTGCATGTAAAAATTTTTTTTAAGTATGAAGAATTTCATTCTACTTTTGCTTTAAAAAAAAGTTATATCAATCGTATTACAGTATAAGCGTACCTTAAGCGAAAGGAAAGAGCCGAAGTTGTTAAAACAACAGACAGCATTGATTTTGAATGAATGCGAACCGAAAATAGTGCATAATGGTAAATGAACTTATAGGCAACAGCATTAAATTTGTGCGCAATATTTGTACTCTTCTTTAATTGCTTGTGAGAAACGATATATATTATTAATTTTTTAAAAAATTTTTATTTTCAAAAGCTTTATGATATACTAAGATTTTTCCCTGTTAGAGAGATTTTACTGATAAAAATAAACAGCCATATTAATAAAAATATAACGATTTTAACTAGTTTTATACGAATCTTAATTCTTTTTACATAAATTATATATGACTGACTTGTTCAACTTATGTAAGCTTCAGAAATCAATAAGACTTTTTGTTGCTGTGGCTACAGAAATGTAATCAGTTAAACCCTGTTAAAAATTATATTCTTAGGTATACCTTTATCATAACCTAAATCTTCAGACTTAAGGCAAATACTTTTCATTATTTATTTTCGTGGCTTTCGTTTCATGATTTAATAAAAACTTGGTGTTTCTATGCATTCTATCTATATCTATACATATAATAAAAAAAGTAACAGAACCTTATCTGTCTATGTGCCCCAGGGTACTAACTTTCACTACAGGATTTGCAAAAGATTTGTCAAAGTGCTCCTTGGAAAAACAAGTCTGTTTTCTTATGGGTTATCTTCGAGGCCCCACCAATTCCCAAAGCACTGGTACCACGCGAATCGGTGGCTCCACTAAGAGCCGCCCCTCTCTGTGGTCGGTTGTTGGTAAGGTCTACTTCGAAGTTTACGTGGTGGTTGTCATATGGTCATTGTGACTGTGCAGTATATCTACTGCAACATGGGTGCCATTGCACATGGTACATTGTTGTAAAGTGTACTGTTACTACACAATGGGGGCGCTAGTCTACGATTTTATTTCACTCGGTGGTAAGACCACCGTCGGATAAGACGGCACTTGGCTAGGTGCCGACATTAATCTTGATCACATGTGTCTATATATGTGTCTGGCCGTGTGTATATCCGTCTGTCTTTGTTCACATCACGTGTAAATTACTGGATGCATTTCAATAAAATTTTTTCGGGAGGTACATATAGCTATTATCTCAGTTTAAATATAGAATACTTTTTTCACGCAAAATATTTTACTTCCAAGAGAAAATTTGATAAAAAAAAGTGGATATACACAACTTTAGCACCTTATTGTTATTGAAAACTTGGCAACACCTTTTTTGGAAATGTACATAGTAAATATGCAGAGAATAACTAGAGCGTTGTAAAATTATGAATCTTAATATTTGGTATGGATTTTTTGCAAAACAAATGGTTAATGATAATATTGATGGCACTGCTAGTAATGTTTATAATTCATATTGATGGAAAATAGTTTCGTTAAAATAATCATAATTTATTTATGTATCTTAAAATTATTCACCCTTTTTTGTAACACAGGCGTCAAAAAATATTATTTATTTAAAATCAAAAAACTTTTAAATTTTTTAAGAAATCAATATAAAAAATTATCCATAAACGTTTAATTTTTAAATAATTAATCCTCATTCAGTTCTATGACAACATACAGTGTTCGATAAAATAGAGCCAGCTTTTACTACATATTTCGAAAAAGAAAAAACATACTAAATCTTCATAACAAATTTTAAGGTTTATATTTTTGTGAGACCGAACAACTGACCAACTAATTTACTATAGACCTGTTTTAATAAAAAACTTAAAATGAAATATATACGTAAAAACATTCGAAATTCAAGACTTTAGGTGTGCAAAAAAATAGAGCCATCCACTTCAATTATCTAAAAAACACAAAATTATAAGAGATTAGTAAAATAATATAATTTAGTTATTTGCAAATTACTTCAGTACTTAGTGGAATATAATTTATTTTTGATAATGGCTGAGCACCGTTTTGGCATAGTTTCAACAAGTTTTAGGCATGTCTCAATCGAAATACTTCATACTCCTTTTACTAATCCCCACAAATGATCTTTATTAGTTGCATGTTTTCCCTTAAGAGGTGGTTTAACTATTCGCCAAAAGTTCTTAATGGCTTTAAAACAGGCAACTGAGCAGGCCAGCTGAAAACATCAATCCTATATTTTTCAAACCAATCCACTTCGATGTGTGTTTCGGATCATTGTCTTGCGGGAACACAAATCCAAGCGGCATTTCTTATTCTGCGTAAGCCATCACATAACTGCAGATTTATGTAAAAAATAGCATCCATTCTTTCTTCCACCCTTACGATAGGCCCAGTTCCAATATATGAAAAACAACCCCCACACCATAATATTTCCGCCACCGTGTTAATGGTTTTTATGGTGTATTAGGGAAGACGTTTGCTGTTTGGTGGCCTTCGTACACAGTGGCTGCTTGTCAAAGTTAAATAAATTTAGTTATGATTCGTCAGACCACAAAGTGTTTTCAAGTGAATTAAGGACAGTAAAATGTAGAAAGTAAGACTGGCTCTATTTTATGGCACATCACTGTAATACTCATGCGTGTTTTTTTCGTTATTGTTTTTCATCGTTTTTTGTTATTAATTTTGGTTAACTTTTTTATGGGATACATGACTTTTTATGCAAGAAAAAATTAAAAAAGGTATATAATCTCGTGTTGAAAAAAGTAAAAGAAAAAACAAATAATATCGTGTTGAATTTTAATTATATGTTTATTTTGATGTGTTGTCGAACACAAAAAAATTTGTGGAAAAATCGTTAATTATCGATGATATCAAATTAAATAAATGGAAAATTAATTCAAAGTTTTATTGTTTCACAAATTTCGTGATTTTATTGTGTAAAACTTTCATACTTTATGGGTTTTATACTTCAATCAAACATACATACATACATAAACGTAAACGTATAAGTAATAAATATTGTTCATACGTTTGATTGATATTTATGGAGATAAACCCACATAAAAATGTTTATTCCTAGTAATTAAGAAAATAAAGAAAATTCAATGAAACAGCGTGTTTATTTTTAAAAATATTCAATTACTTTATATTATTTAAAACCTTTTTACATGCTGTAGATACGTTTTCTATTTCAATAGACAATTACGAAAATCAATATTTAATTACTTTTTGAATAACATCAGTGTTAAATGTGTTACATTTTTATTCAAAACTTATTCTACTAAAGCCCATTATTATAACTTGCCAATAGCTGAAGTTAGGATTTTATTATAGAGATAAGTAACTTTTCGTTCTAATACCGAGGGTAAGGCTCGTTACTATAACTTGCTAATAATGTATGTAACTGATAGTTAAATTTCATTTCATTTCTAGTCTGTTTGTTTTTTTCGAAGGTGTAACGGTAGTGTCCTACACTGAACCAAATTTGGTAGGTAATTTTAGTTAACCATTAACAAAAAAAAAAAAAAATGTTGAACAAATAGAAATTTTTTTCAAATTTATATAAATTTTTTTTGATATCAAGGAATTTTCTTCAAATCAAAAAATTTTTTCTGTAAAAATATGTTTTAAAAACTTTTTTTGATTGGAAAAATATTTGATTAAAAAATTTACTAAAATTCTGTTAAATGAACAAAAGTTTAGTTATAATAGCAATATAGAATCAAAATAAAAGCAACACATAAAATTAGTAAAATTAACACCCGCAAGAAGAGTTAAATTGAGTAATTTTATGTTGATTTGACAAAATTTATTTGCTGAGTTGAATAAAATTTCGTTAAGATTTAGTTTAAGTAAAATAAATATTTCGTTTAGTAACATTGAAGAATTTTTGTTAAAATGATATATTTTTTAGTAAAATTTTTTAACTTAACCAAAGGCATGTAAAACTGAAGAAATTTTGTCAAATTAAAATTTTTACTAAAGCAGCCGTAGAATTTATTAAAATTTTGTTAATTGTATAACAACCTACTTTTCTTCAATTCTATATCCCATTTTACAGTATTTAGGTAAATTTTTGGTTCAGTGTATGTTCTTGCTGTGTTCTTATCAACAATGCACAGAGATAAAATTACATCTGGTCCACAAACGAAGAACTACAGATGCTTTTACAGGGTGGTGTCCATTTAATTTTCCAAGCACAAAGCCTATTGAGGGCTTTCCTCTGGAGAAATAATACCGCCCATACCAAGAGTGATCCTGCACCTTGAACTCGTTACGGCATGCTTTCCGTGGGCATCTTACATCCATCCAGTATTTGTGAAGACCATCTGGCCCTTCCAAATTAAACTTTTTTTGTCACTGTATATCACATATTTTTTTAAAATTTATACTTTTCATAAAATATCATATGTACATTTTTATGACGTTGTTTTATACATGGTTTAGGCATTAGGTACGCATAGTTTAGCTCTAAATATTGTCTTATTATTTGATGAACACGTTGTTTAGTAGTAATCTGAATTTTTGAAGAAATTTATTTTCGTGTTACGATTTCTCTTTAAAGAAACAGCAATTTGGCCAACTTTCATGCCGGTTTGACTCATCCCTTGATTAATCCACTTTCTTCAGTTTCACATGGCATTTTCTAAAAAATTACAAAAATTTGATTTGTTTTTAGTCATATACCTTTGCTTATCTACTATACTAACTTATGTATGTAT
This sequence comes from Phasia obesa, assembly GCA_949628195.1. Lineage (NCBI taxonomy): Eukaryota > Metazoa > Arthropoda > Insecta > Diptera > Tachinidae > Phasia > Phasia obesa. Next base: position 68,067,336 of record OX451215.1, read on the forward strand.
CGATTTTTCAGCTTTATGTGCTCATATGTTGATTTAGCACCAGTCAAAAGACAAATAATTCATTTTGCAAACTAAATATTTTAAACGGGATTTACGACACACTTTTTTAAAAATATCGGTATTACGGATGCGTTGAAAAGATAAACATAACAAACAACAACAAAAAATAAAGTAATTAGCAATAAAATAAAAAAGAGAAAGCTTATGCCAAAAACCACAACTGTACCGTTATTATAATAAAAGGTCCATAGAAAAGCAATGTTGCACATATAATTATTTGACTGAGAATACATACTCTGCGTAGATTTAAATTGTCTACCCATTTCGTTTAAGAAACAAGGCCACATACGCAAATTTGTGTTACTTTAGCAACACCCTTTAATTTAATTTTATATTTTTTGCTATATCGGTCACAATTTTTAGTAATTGATATAGCAGCTTTGGCAACACATCTTCTGAAAAAATGTCATGTGTGATAATTTTTAAAAGTTAAAATTTTTTATTTGAATAATAATTACTGAAGCAGCACTAAATAAAATAATATAATTTTTAATTGTGTTGTAACATTAAATATATAAATAAAATAAACATGAAAGTAAATGTAAACCAAGGTATGATTAAACAAATTTATCAGTTGAACTTTTTGAACATAATATATAAATTAAAGTTTTTTTTTTGTAAGTTGTTAACAACTACGCAGGGTAAAAAATAACGACTACAAAAGAAGTATTAAGAATTTAAAACCTGAGTGCAAACAAGTGCAAATGCAAAAACTACAATGGTCATGCAATCAGGAATTAACTGATGAAAGAGCAATTAAAAATCCATTGAAAACATATTTTTTACATTTATAGTCAGCAATCATTTCGTAGAATTTTACTGCTATTTTTACTAGAACATTTTCTTGCCGTTTTTATTTTAAAATCAACATGATTTAAAATCACACCCACCTACACGATTCATCTATGAAACAACCACAAATACAAGTAGATTACACATACGACCATTAAACTTTAACACTGAACTGAAATTTTCTTTCTCATACATTCTAGAATATACATACAGTCTGTCAAGATTATGTTTCGACATATTGCAAATTTTTTTTTTTTTTTGGTTTTTACCTACTCATTTCATTTAAATGAAATGAAAGGTGTTGTTAATTTTATTGGTAAAATCAGTAAAAACAAATTTTTTTTTTATTTTAACTTCAAAAATATTAACTACATAATATTAACTACAAACGATATTTCCGTTGATTCTGTTTTTTAACTGTAAAAAATTTTACTTTTAATTTCGTAAAAATAAAAGATTGTTCCGTTGTTTCTGTTTTTTAACTATAAAAATTTTAACTAGAAAATCTGTAAAAATAAATGATATTTCCATTGTTTTACAATTTTTATTTTACATACAAATAATACAACACAATTTTATTTATCTTATTCAAATTTTATAAATTGAAAATATTTCTGGCAGCATTCATCCAAGCCAAAGAACTGTAAAACCACAATAAAAGGGTAATCTTACAAGAAATGAGAAAATACAAAAATTTATGTATGAACATACATATATAATATAAACTTCTTACCTTTCTATTGACGAACCGAACCAAATTTTTAGGAAGTGTAATAATGAACTGGTTAAATGCTGTTATACTCAAAGTAGAATGCTTTTCACCTAGTGATGAACGTACCGAGTTTCTGACTGCAGGAATGAAGAAAAAATACGTGACAATATCTAAGAAAATAAAACCTTTTTTACAGGAGATGCAGAGGCTCTGCATCATTCAATGGTCAAGTCTGTAATCAACAAAGAAACAGAAACCCTTCAATTAAAATCACAACTATTAGCCAATAGAAAGACATTTCTCGTGTCGTCATTAATCTAACATACTCACAATGTTTTAAATTTATGTACGGGAATGCGTAATATTGTTGCCAGCAGTGTAATAACAACATAAATTTGAAAGTCTATACAAATTAATAATTCTCATTTAGTTTGTTTTAAAATAAGTATAAGCGCTGAAAGTTGGCAGTCAACCGGCATGTTGCAACCCCCCACAGGACGGGCACTTGAAACATCTAAAAGTCTCGGATATTATACGCAACACTCGTATAATAGAAGAAGAGTCGGATGGATTATCCAGATAATCCAGTTGATTTTTCAGATACATCTGACTTCGGTCAGGTGTGATACATTTTGTACACAGTCGTCTTCGGACTGACTGTTTCCACAGTGACTTCGGTTGACTATTCCCACAGCGGCTTCGGCTGACTGTTCCCACAACGGTCTTCGGACTGACTGTTCCCACAGCGGTCTTCGGAATGACTGTTTCCACAGCCGTTTAGGCTGACTGATTCCTATTGTAAGCAAACTATGTATTATTGTAGAAATTTAACAATAAGAACCATTGTACGTATTTACGAACCTAGATTAAGTAACCCGAACTAGTATCACCCCAACCTGCGAACTAGTTGTATCCCGAATCTACGTATCGAACCAGTAACCCAAACTAGTATCACCCGAACCTGCTAACTAGTTATATCCTGATCTGCGTAACGTACCAGTAACCCGAACTAGTATCACCCGAACCTGCGTATCCATCCAATACCAACTATTTGACGAATCAGTCGGGTTGGCATGCGTCGGTTATCGTAATTTTGTATTCGTATTGTAATTAATTATTATAGTAAATAAAGGAAAACAGATTACTTAAGCCCAAGAAGGGAATAATAATCTTTTATATTACTTAAGGTTTGTGGATCCGTAAGTAGACCCTGGACGAGACTAATAAGCTACCTCAGCCTGCGACAAAACCACGTTACAAATTTAATATAGCGAATATACTTGGGGGACTTGGAGGTTCAATAAAAAGGCTAACTGTTTACAATAATTTAAGTCGTAATACAAATCAAAATAGGCTTACATTAGACCACCCTTCCAAGATTTTAGAGAGAACATGACGTGTTTTAAGGCAGAAAGTAGCGGAAAACACTTTGGTATGCACAACAACACTTTCAAGTTAACTAAGCAAAGAACGTAGCGTGACAGTCTTCCACTAAATTTTAAGGCAAGTCTTCCAGTAGAACGGATATTCATTAAAAGTACCTCGAAAGAAACCATTCCTTATCATGCAACACAAAGAAAGGCGATTGTTTCTTGCTGTAACGCATAATTCCAAACCTGTCGACTACTGGAATGTCCTTATATAGGCTTTTAACTTCAAATTCATTTTTTTTTTAAACATCAAATTCAATTTTGTTAAAATAAAATTCAATTTCCATTCATTAGTATCCGTACAGTTAGACTGATCATATGTAAAAACCTCATTAGTTAGTTTTTTTTCCTTTCTTATCCCTATAAAAGAACAACATGTCTAATTGGTCTTCTGAGCAGAAATGAATTTTAGTAAAATGTTATGAAGAAGGGAAATCTATTGCAGAATCTGCAGGAATAAATAAATATACAGGAAATTCGATGATAAGCTGTTATAAATAAAACTGACAATATGAACTGACAATTAAAAAGCGTGATGAAAGAAGAACAATTAAAATAACAACGGAATGATTGTAGAAAATATAACAAATCGTTAAAGAAAATCCATGTGCAAAACAAAAAATATACAGGGTAAAATCTACGAACATTTTAATATTAAGGTAAGTATAAAGACCTGTATAAATAAAGCATTGCAATCGCTAAAAATAACCCTTATTCCCGCTTCTATAAATATTGACCAAATGAATTCTGCTAGCACTCTTCAACAAAGAAAAACATATACAATTAATTCACAAAATTGTCAGTATCTGTCTATGTCTCTTCATAGATAGATCTTCATAGATGATTCAGGATTGAACTATCACATGCGTAGAACTAAAGCTAAATCAATAATTAATACTGCTGCTGTTCGTACTGTAAGAGGACGGAATGTACCTCTTATAGCAGCCATGAATATACACGGAATTGTACACAAAAAGTCATTGCTAATTCGTCAGTAAATTCTAATATTTTTGTATCATTCCTCAGGGTCCTGTTTAATATACTAGAAGAAAGTAACATTACCGTAGCGTGGCTAGTTCTTGATTTTTCTTCCATCATATTCGCCTATGTTAAACCCTATAGGAAAGTTTTTATCAAAAACCAAACTTCGTGCAAGAGACCTTTTGGCTGATCATCAAAACAATATGAGTTTGCTCAATGTTATTGAAGCCTCCGTAGCAACAATTACATCGGAAGATTGCAACAACTACTATGTATATATGACAACAGGGCAAGCACTACATTAAAATCTGATTAATTTTCTAATTCATTTGTTTTAATTTATTTGTTGAAGAGATTTAATGAATTGTATTTTTGCGTTTTCTTTTCTTTTCTTTCCTTTTTATGGTTCCGTACACAAAGTGTAAAAACGTAACCCTATTGTTTTCGCTACAATGTCTGTCCGTTTGTCCGTCTGTCCGTCTGTCAGCGCCTTTTATCTCTGGAACCTTAATAGGTAGACTCTTGAAATTTTCACAGATGACGTACAGCCGTTGCCGCTATAGCAACAAATACTAAAACTTATAGGGTGTTCCAATAGAGAGGTGTTATTCACGAATATGTGCATATTTCGTGAACTGTAGGTGGGATACACTTGAAATTTACAAACAGTAATTAAAACTTAGTTCACTATATAAACGGCTATAAAAAAATAAAAATAAAAATTAAAGGGTGTTCCGATAGTGGTGTGATTTGCATGTATAAGGCCTAAGTTTTGAACCATAATAGGTAGACTCTTGAAATTTTCACAGAAGGCGTATAACTGTAGCCACTATAGCAACCAATACTAAACTTTATAGGGTGTTCCGAAAGTCACGTGTTATTTGCCTTTATATCTTTATTTCTTGAGCTATAGAAAGCAACCACTTAAATTTTACAGTGGTTTAAACTATGTTCGCGTTATAAGCAAGTATACAAGATTAAACCTAAAATTTAACGGGTGTGCCGTTAGTGACGTGATTTGTAAGTATTTGGCATAGGTTTTGAACGATAATAGGTAGACTCTTGAAGTTTTTACAGGATTAGTATTACTATAGCCACTATAACAAATAGTAAAAATTAAAGGGTGTGCCGACAGTGACGTGATTTGCATGCACATTGACTAATTTTTTAACCATAATAGTTAGACTCTTGAAATTTTCACAAATGGTGTATCACTATGACCCCTATAAAAACAATAAAAATTTAAACGGTTTTTCGACAGTGACGTGTTTTGCATGTATAACGACATATTTTTTGAACCGTAATAAGTAGGCTCTTCCAGTTTGTATAGAAGATGTGTTGCCATGGCCGTTATGACAATTACTAAAAATTAAAGGGTGTTCTGACAGTGACATGTTTTTCACTTATAGTAGCTTATTTTTTAATAGTAATAGGTAGACTCTTGATATATTCATACCAAGAGAATTGCCATGGCCACCATAGCAACTAACAAAATTAAAGGGTGTTCCGACAGAGACATGATTTGTACGTAAATAGCCTTATTTTTTGAACTGTAATAGGTAGACTTTTTAAATGTTTACTCTTGATATTGTACTTCGGCCGCTGTAACAATTACTAATATATAAAGTGTGTTCCATCAGTGATGTGTTTTTCACGTATATTACCTTATTTTTTGAACCGCAATAGGTAAGCGCATGTATATTTCTATAGTTAGTGTATTACCATGGCCGCTATAACAAAAATTGCTAAAATTTAAAGTGTGTTCTAACGGTGATGGAATTATGTCTTTAATTTTAAAATTAAAGACTCATATGACATGAAAAAATTAACAACTTGAATTTTTAAAGTTATATTAAACATAGTACGGAACCCTAAGTGTGTGAGTCTAACTCGCACTTGACTAATTTATTTATTTTTAGTTTTGTTAATTTTAAAAGAATAATAAAAATTTCCATCCTTGAAATAGAAATTCAATTTAGTGTTTAAAAGATTGAATTTGAAATTTATAAAATTGAATTTAAAGTTTACAAAACTGAATTTGAAGCTAAAAATCTATATTTTGCAAAGACATCAAAAGTGGCATTTCTGTAACGGAGGTCCATAACTAGTAAGGGAGTTGGAAAAATTTGTTCTTAAACACAAAGGATAAATGGTCATCTAATTTGCAGGGACAATAAATATAAAATTTATACTGATAGAAAGCCGAATTTCAAGTTTTATCAGGATAATGACTCCAAACATAAAGCTCTTCAGATAGGGACGTGATTTTCTCAATCTGTGGCAAGGTACGGTATAATTCAGCTCAGAGTCCTGACTTAGTTATACAATTGAAAATTTGTGAGCTTATCTCAAAATAAGGTTACAAAAAAGCGTTCCAGAAGCCAACATGAGCTTAAAGTTGCAATTTTGAAGGAATAGAATAAAAATCTAATGGAATGTTTGCAAAAGTTGGTTTATTTAAACAAAGAAAGTCTCCAAGCCGTGGTAGATGCCGATGGTTGCCACACAAAATACTGATTGTCTTACAATTCCATACCCATCCCACTTTATTTTTTCCATATTATCTTAGTATGCAAAAACACTTTCTTGACAACAAAATTCCAGAAGTTTTTCTGTTCTCAATATTGTTTCATATCCTTATTTTTTCTATAATTTCTTTTTTGATGTTATTTGTAAGCTAACATATAGATAAAATTTATTTAGCAAAAAAAATAATAAAAATAATAAAGGAAACAACACTTTCTATTATAAAAATCAAAACCCAAAACTTTTTTTACTATGTGAAAACATTGCCTTGACAGACTATACTTAATTTTCATACCCAAACTCTCGCATACACACAAACACACACACAACTGAAAGAACAGTATGTATTTATATTCACATATTCGCTGTGTTCGTGTGTTTTAGGGTTCTTATGTAATCATTCATATACTTATGCATGTAAGTTATAGTTGTAACACGCTATAAAGCGATTTTGAAATCAAGAATCATTATATGCGCTGACGCTTCCTTCCTTTTGGAATTATTTCTCTTAACAATGAAACTACTATTTACAATTTTTTAAGGCCAGCTAGAATATTGTACACTCCCTCAGAATGTTCTCATACAAATTAGCTGTTTAAAGTTTTTCGAAAATTTTAAAATTTCAGAAATAATATAGATTGTTTGTTGGGATATAAAATATATATTGTATTTAAAAAAATAATAAATAGTAATTTACATAAATCAGGTATTTTTCAACAATTATAATTATGATCTATTGTTTGTTTGTCGGAAAGTTATATGTTGCCTGCACCAGTGGAATTTTTACATTATGTTATCATATATAGGATTGGTAACACGTGGGCGTGGCACTTTCCATACAAAGTTAATATTTGTCATCATGTTACTTGGGAACTGTAATGTGTATAATCCTGAAATTGTGTGCAAGTACCTCCCATATTATTTAGAAAAAACTATCTGAATCGAAATAGTAGGCGCGATACCTCCCATAAAAATAAACAATTATTGCAGCGTATCTAAAGAACTGTAATAGGTAGACTATTTAAATTTTGTAAGCCCACTATTAATATACATAGTTTAGCAAAACATAAACTGGATTGCGATAGTAGGCGTGGTACCTCACATACAAAGTGATAAATTATTATCGTGTACCTATTATCCCACATACTAATGTGCATAGCCTAACAAAACACAGACTGGATTGCGACAGTGGACATGGTACCTGTTTTGTGTTTTTGAAGTTAGAGTTTCGTGATTAGAACTGGGTAACCCCACACAAAGTAATTATACTATATCTAGAGAACTGCAATACCGATTTGACTAGGCTTCTTCGAAAGTAACGTGCGTTTTTGAGTTAAAGTTTTTTCATACTTTAACTTCTAAGTATGTTTTGTGAAAGAGTGTAGCGAAGCGCATCGGATATAGGTAGTTTTTTATAACCTAACAGCGCATTCTGAAAGCCCGAGTAACTTTTAAATAAATACGAGTATGAGGTAACCAGACCTCATAAGAGTTTAAGTCGGGGCTAACGAAGCCAAATTGGAAGGTTAACTTTATGGTATGGTAGCGGAAGAATACTATATAGGAACGGTAGCATCCAAAGCCCCAGCGATAAAGGTATACGCAGCGCCTGTACTTGTAGCCAGAGACTGCAACAGGCGCCTGACTCTATAGAAGCTGCCGAATTAATAGGTAATCTAACCGCATTCCCACTGCTCGTAGCATATGGGTGCAAGGCATTCTACATCAGTAATATTTTCTAAAAAAATATCCACTGACTCAGTTAATGAAGATTACCTTCTGGCTGAAATATTATCAAGTAATTCTAATCTGCCGGAAAGCAATCAACTACATACTGTCCACGATCGAATCAGTAACTATACCAATTTTAACGAGTGATTTTTTAAGAGCTTGAGAACTTTTTTTAAAAAAAAAACGCATAAAATTTGCAAAATCTCATCGGTTCTTTATTTGAAACGTTAGATTGGTCCTTGACATTTACTTTTTGAAGATAATTTCATTTAAATGTTGACCGCGGCTGCATCTTAGGTGGTCCATTCGGAAAGTCCAATTTTGGGCAACTTTTTCGAGCATTTCGGCCGGAATAGCCCGAATTTCTTCGGAAATGTTGTCTTCCAAAGCTGGAATAGTTGCTGGCTTATTTCTGTAGACTTTAGACTTGACGTAGCCCCACAAAAAATAGTCTAAAGGCGTCAAATCGCATGATCTTGGTGGCCAACTTACCGGTCCATTTCTTGAGATGAATTGTTCTCCGAAGTTTTCCCTCAAAATGGCCATAGAATCGCGAGCTGTGTGGCATGTAGCGCCATCTTGTTGAAACCACATGTCAACCAAGTTCAGTTGTTCCATTTTTGGCAACAAAAAGTTTGTTAGCATCGAACGATAGCGATCGCCATTCACCGTAACGTTGCGTCCAACAGCATCTTTGAAAAAATACGGTCCAATGATTCCACCAGCGTACAAACCACACCAAACAGTGCATTTTTCGGGATGCATGGGCAGTTCTTGAACGGCTTCTGGTTGCTCTTCACTCCAAATGCGGCAATTTTGCTTATTTACATAGCCATTCAACCAGAAATGAGCCTCATCGCTGAACAAAATTTGTCGATAAAACACATTTCGAACCGACCACTGATTTTGGTAATAAAATTCAATGATTTGCAAGCGTTGCTCGTTAGTAAGTCTATTCATGATGAAATGTCAAAGCATACTGAACATCTTTCTCTTTGGCACCATGTCTGAAATCTCACGTGATCTGTCAAATACTAATGCATGAAAATCCTAACCTCAAAAAAATCACCCATTACTTTTTCGCACGCGTGCGGTTCAAGAGGTTATAAAAGACCTCAAAATTATTAAATATCTTCAAATAGAAGTATTTGATCTCTGAAAGTTGAGGTACCTTTGGAACTTTCGTAAGTGGTTAGAAAAGCTGTGTCGTCAGAAAATTTCGATGTGAGAACCTGATTGCTATTTGGCATATCCAAGCCACAGAACATTATAAAATAAGTCCTAATAAACTGCCTTATAAAATTCCGTTTATACTCCGGGTTTACAGTTTAAATGTGTTGCTCATTATTGCTTGAACGATGCAAAAAATTAACGAAAGGTTGAACATGAAGTATCAAAGTCTATCACTTTTGCAGAGGAATTACTTTCATAGATTGCAACGTTATAGTATTCGGTTTTCTACAAAAAAAACTGATAACATGTACCACAGTGCTATTGTTGATCTTTTATGCGAACGTTAAATTTTTTATAGTCTTTTATTACCTATATTATTACCATAGCAAAAGTCTTGAAAATATACAGTGAAATTAACTCCACTTCTCCACATTCCCTTTGACCAGTTATTGGTGAAGCCTTTAGAAGCTATATGCTGACTGTGGTTTTGGCATAAATCGAAGAAAGAACGATTTAGTACAGTGTATTGATGCCCCCAAACAGAAGCCATCATTGGTGTGGCGGATGTCTAGTCACTCTCGCAATCCTAAACAAGGGATGTTAGCATGATGCTGCCAGCTATGTTCTAAAATTGCTACTTAATTAAGGAGAAAATTCAGAAACTGACGTAAATCTCTATCACAATTTTCATTCTATATAGTGACAAAAATACCTGTTAAGCTCTTGGCTTGCTTGCAGAAAACACTCAGAGTTCTTGGCGAGAACCAAATCCGAAACCCCCTGACTATAAGACTAGCGCAAAAATAATCCTTTACTTAATAGCCTGTCTTCATCTTGATATTGTATATGTTTTTATACAAACGCACTTCCACACTACATCTTCAGTCTTCGTTGTTTTAAACATCTTGAAGTTTTGGAATGTTTATCATCAGTAAAATCAATTGACTTTGATTTGCATGATTTAGATCCTAAATTTAAAGTCTAACCTCTTGTCCTATTGCATAAATTTATATAATTCCGTTCAAATAAAGTCTACTTTTCCTCATGATTGGAAACAATCTAAAATCATTTATATTCCCAAAACTAACAGCGACTTTACGAGGATGGCCACTCATCCGTACTTATCCAAAGTCACGGAAAACCTTATAGCCAAACAAATCAATCATTACTTCAAAATTAAAAATGTTTTGAAAAAAGCAAAAAGTTACAACCGATTTTTCAGAAAACATCCGTTCGTTAAAAGGTTAAACCAACAGAGATAATGGTCACAAACATTTTTCTTTCCCCAAATGTAATATATTATTTCGTTAGATACCAGAAATACAACTACCTCCCTAGTGGCAAAATTAATAGTTACATTTCACTTCGCAGTAATGTTGCAAATATTTCCATGCAAATTCTTCGTCTTACAAAAACTATTTGCATTATGTTGTAATTTTTAATATCCTGCTTTTATTCAAGAACAAATACCTGTTCACTTGCAAACACATATATGAAATATTAGTGCCTTAGGAACCCGGCAGTTAGAAAAGTTGAAACTGTAAATTTGATCTTGTTCTAATGAGTTTTGCAACTGAGTTTATTTATTTTTTTAAACAAAAAAATTAAACAAAAAAATTTAAATTTTTTGCATGTAACTTAGGGCTTTTAGGAAATCATGTGACGTTTTCAATGAATAAAAATAATATACGAAAAACTATTTAATATTTTAACAAAATAATGACATTATAAAGCAAAGGTATATCAAGGTATATAAAGCAAAGGTATATCAAAACAAGGTATATCAAAACAAGGTATATATTACAAGGTATATTTATCTTACTAGGTAGTGTAGTCCGCCCAGCTGATTTATTAGTTCGACATGTCAAAAGTTGTATGTGTTCAGAAATTTTATAGTGTAGAAGTGAGAAAGCAATAAAACACATACACGCCTTCTCAATTTTCTTAAATGTTTTTTGACATTTCGAACTACAAAGCAACAACAAAATGCCATGTTGTTCTTGTATTGTTGTATTTGTTGTAGAGATGCCACTACCTAGTAAAATAAATATACCTTGGCATATTAAAAAGGTATACTCATTAGTACAACAACTACAACCACATGTATTTTGTTTGTGTAAAAAATAGCTTCTTTGTCATAAACAAAATATTAACCTCTTCAGGGACCTTGGCACATTGTGTTAAGGAATTAAGAGGAATTAGCAAAAAGTTTTATCACAGGATTGCATTCCAATTTTGCAATATGTATATCAATTTCGAATTCTTGAATTCTTTTTAACTATGAGAAAGAAAAAAAGATGTTTCTTCTTGAGTTTAAAACCTCATTGGGCAGCTCACTAATACAGATAGGTAGGTACAATTTCTGAAACAGATTAAGGTTATTCCAAAAATTAGACTAGATTCTATAGCACACTATCCTTGAAAAGTTGAGCATGAAAACCCCCACGATGTCATGATAAAAACTCTACGAGACGAACTCACTACATGTGTGAAAAGTGTAAAGAACCCGTAAGGTAAACAACTAGTAATTAAATGAAAAATATAATCAATGTTTTTTTCACTTTAAAAAATTCGTCCCTGAAGAGGTTAGAACAAACGGAAAACAAAACAAAAAATACATTTTTAGGGTTCCGTACACAAAGTGTAAAAACGAAACCCTATTGTTTTCGCTACAATGTCTGTCCGTCTGTCCGTCTGTCCGTCTGTCCGTCTGTCCGTATGTCCGTCTGTCCGTCTGTCAGCGCCTTTTATCTCTGGAACCGTAATAGGTAGACTCTTGAAATTTTCACAGATGATGTATAGTTGTTGCCGCTATAGCAACAAATACTAAAACTTATAGGGTGTTCCAATAGAGAGATGTTATTTACGAAAATGTGTTTATTTCTTGAACTGTAGGATGGATACACTTGAAATTTACAAACAGTTATTAAAACTTAGTTCACTATATAAACAAGTATAAAAAAATAAAACTAAAAATTAAAGGGTGTTCCGATAGTGGTGTGAAATGCATGTATAAGGCATAAGTTTTGAACCATAACAGGTAGACTCTTGAAATTTTCACAGAAGGTGTATAGCGATGGCCGCTATAGCAACAAAAATTAAAACTTATAGGGTGTTCCGATAGAGAGGTGTTATTCACGAATATGTGTTTATTTCTTGAACTGTAGGAGGCATACACAAAAAATTCACAAACTGTAGTAAAAACGTAGTTCGCCTTATATACAAGTCAAAAAAATAAACCTAAACATTAAAGGGTGTTCCGAAAGTGGTGTTATTTTGAGTTATAAACCCTAAGTTTTGAATCATAGTATGTAGAATCTTGAAATTTTTACAGAAGATGTATAATTTTGCCCACTATAGCAACAAATAATAAAATTTATAGGGTGTTCCGATAGAGTGGTGTTATTTACAAATATGTGTTTATTTCTTAAGCTGTAGGAGGCATACATAAAAAATATGGAAGCAGTAATTAAAACTTAGTTCGCCATATAAACAAGTCTAAAAAAATAAACCTAAAAATTAAAGGGTGTTCCGATAGTAGTGTGATTTGCATGTATAAAGCCTAAGTTTTGAACCGTAACAGGTAGGCGCTTAAAATTTTCACAGAAAGTATATAACTGTGACCGCTATACTAGTAAATACTAAAACTTATAGGGTGTTCCGATAGAGAGGTGTTATTCACGAATATGTGCTTATTTCTTGAACTGTAGGAGGAATTCACTAAAAATCTGCAAGCACTAAATTAAAATTAGTTCGATATATAAACAAGTCTGAAAAAAATAAACCTAAAAATTAAAGGGTGCTCCGATAGTGGAGTGATTTGCATGTATAAGGCCTAAGTTTTGAACCATAATAGGTAGACTCTTGAAAATTTTACCAAAGGTGTATAACTATGGCCGCTATAGCAAAAAATATTAAAACTTATAGGGTGTTCCGATAGAGAGGTGTTATTTACGAATATATGTTTATTTCTTACAAACAGTAATTAAAACTTAGTTCGCTTTATAAACAAGTCTAAAAAAATAAACCTAAAAATTAAAGGGTGTTCCGATAGTGGTGTGCTTTGTATGTATAAGGCCTAAGTTTTGAACCATAATAGGTAGACTCTTGAAAATTTTACCAAAAGTGTATAACTGCGGCCACAATAGCAAAAAATACTAAAACGTAGGGTGTTCCAAAAGTGACGTGTTATTTACGTTTATGTCTTTTTTTGAGCTGTAAGAGGAAACCACTTACAATTTGCAGACTGTAATTAAAACTATGTTTGTTTTATAAAGAAGTATACAAAATTGAACTTAAATATTAAAGGGTGTTCCAATAGTGACGTTATTTGCATGTATATATCCTAAGTTTTGAATGAATAGGTGGAATTTTCATATTTTTACAGGAGGTGTATAACTATGTCCACTATAACAAATAACAAAAATTAAAGGGTTTTCCTCCAGTGACGTGATTTGCATGTATAAAGCCTTATTTCTTGAACCGTAACAGGTAGACTCTTGAAATTTTGTACAGAAGATGTGTTGCCACGGCCGATATGACAATTACTAAAAATTAAAGGGTGTTCCGACAGTGACATGTTTTTCACTTATAGTGACTTATTTTTTAATCCCAATAAGTAGATCTTTAGTATATTTATAGAAAGGAAGTTGCCATGGCCACTATAATGAATAATAAAATTAAAGGGTGTTCCGACAGTGACAAGATTTTATAAACCGTAATATAAAATCCGACAGTAGATGTGTCACTTCGGCCGCTATAACAAATACTTAAAATTGAAGTGTGACCATTAGTAACGTGTTTTTCACGAATATTACCTTATTTTTTTAACCGCAATAGGTAGGCTCCTGATATTTTAATAGAAAGTGTATTACCATGGCCGCTATAAAATCAATTACATATTAAAATTTAAAGGGTGTTCTACTTATGATGCAATTTTCGCGAATATTACTTTAATTTTAAAATTTAAGGGTGTCCCATAATACATAAAGAAATAAACAACTGGAATTTTTAAATTATACTGAACATAGTACGGAACCCTACGTGTGTGAGTCTAACTCGCACTTGACTAATTTTTTTTTTAATTTTTTTAGAACAATTGAAAATTTTTTTAGAACATTAAATGATACAAGAAGAGACGGGCAGAAAAGTGCAATGTCCTGTGGCCGAAGTCTTCTTAAAATTTAATCGGTACAAACACTATTTCAAAAGAAATAAATTAAATTTAACTATTTGTTCACTTTTTGGTTTGTTTATTTCTTTAAAAATAAACATAAAGCACAAAACAAAATCGGAATAAGGCGAATATAATTTTGACAATCAAGAAAAACTATATGATATCGAATTCGTCATTGAGTTTACCTGGTATGAATTTGCCTTGAGGTATATTTTGTATGTTATGTTTTAAAAACAAAGTCTCTTTGTAGATTTATGGAAATGCAGTAACAAGCAAACTAATATAATCAAGAAGATATGCTTATTAAAAAATAGGTAAAAAAATCGTGAATAACAAGTTTTCTTATTGATTTATTGGGGTTTCATTCTTGACGAAATGACAAAGATTTACCACATAAAAATTATAGGGAATCCCTTTGGAAATATCTTCTTTTCTTTCTGCTGGGATAGTCCTTAGCCTAAAAACGTTTCATAGAGAAAATTTTATTGATTCTATAAGGGTGTTTTGGATTTGTGTAGCACCTTGGAATCAATTAATTTGTTAATTGATTCAAACATATATTTGTTTAAAACAGAACAAAAAAAATATTCCCAATTAAACAAATAATTGAATCAATTAATTATTTAATTAAATTTAAATCTGAAACTAATTAAAACTTTAATTGGTGAAAATATTTTTTCTGTGCAGAGACTTGAAGCTTTACACGTGTAACCCCTATGCTAATTCAAATAGCCTTCCAAAATGCAGAGCTAAATAGGACAGTGGGCGGGGTACCTCCCATTCAAGGTGAGTAATTATTATCCTGTATCCAGAGAACTGCAATAGGTAGCGCCAGTAACCACCATATCAACATTGTTTAGCGAAACACATACTGAATTGGGAGTAAACAATTATTATCGTGTTAATACTTATAGTCTAGAAAAAACAGATTGGATGGGAGCAGTAGGCGACGTACCTTGCATATAAACTAAAACATTTTTGATGTGAGAATAGAATGAGTTTTAGAGTTAAAGGTGGCTTTTCTTTCAAGTGGTTTTTGTATTTTTTGTGGATGAGTGTAGCGAAGCGCACCCGGGATATTAGTCATCTAGCCAAGATGATACTTACAGATTGTGCCTGGAGAAGGCTGAGACGGTAGCGCACATTGTGTGATTGTCCAGCACTGGCTAGCGTTAGACTTAGGCCCACTGGTAGAGGCTTGTTAAGTGTGGATGCCATGGGAGACCTGAGCTTTGAACGTAAGCTAGCAATTACTAGAGACTGCGTGATGAGAAAGAAGGCCAACAGTTAACAGCCGTCAGTCGCCAACCACTAATGTCAAGATTAAAGGCTGGTTGTAGCACGTTACTATGAGGGTATGGTTGCGGTAATAACATTTCGGTTATCTATAATCATATATGACGGAAAAGGGGACCCATTAGTGAAGTGATCTGCTTCGATATTCCCCTACATTAAAATAATAATTCTTGCAAAAAAAAACCGACTTCAAAACAGATAGAAGGGCACCAATTCTAAACTAAAAATGTAAGAAGTAATCTGTAAGAATTAGATTTAAACCAAATAAGAGATGCGCCAAAATTAGAGGGAAAAAATAAAGACTATGGAATGTCAAGCCTCTCCCTATTACTGTTTAAAAGTTAAGTTATTTTCACCAGCATCCGTCTTGTATGGGGACACCATTCAAGCCTCTGTCTATAACGGTTTCAAAGATAGGGGCACAGAGATCAAATAACATCACCTATTCGGACACCCTTTAATTTACAATGTTAAATTAAAGACCTGTTGTTATAGAGGACTTGGTCACAAATATTCATTGTAAATTTCAACTATCTGTCTATAACGGTGAAAAAGTTTAACCATATATATCAAATTACATGAACTATTGGGACACCCTTTACATTATGATTCCAAATATTTATATTTGTTATCATACCAGAGAAAGTAGTGGATATTCTGCCTAATTTTCAAGTGTTTGTGTTTAACGGTTCAAAAGATAGGGTCATATAGATCAAATTACGTAATTTATGGGGACACCCTTTAATTTCTAACTTCAAATTGTATACTTGCTATAGTGGACTTTGCAATACAGGTTCCTTGTAAATTTCAGCTGTCTGTCTCTAACAGTTCAAAAGTTTGGCCACATACATAGAATTACATTAACTATTGGGACACCCTTTTAGTTCAAATTTTAAAATATTATATTTTTTGTTATAGCTGACTTAGCACTACAGGTTCTTTGTAAATTTCAGCGGTCTGTGTACAACTATTCAAAAGTATGGCCATATACATCAAATTAAATGAACTATTGGAGCACCCTTTAATTTAAAATTTTGAGTATTTATACATTTTATTATAACGGTCATAGTGGTCGACATTCTGTCAAATTTTCAAGGTTTAGTCTATAACGGTTCAAAAGATAGACCCAAATAGGTCATATTATGTCACCTATGGGGACACCCTTTAAATTTTAAATTTATTTTTTTATTAATTTCTGCTGTTGGGAGCTATAGCGGTACGCAATTTTTAAAAAATTTAATTTGCTGCCCTTTACGGTTCTTAATACACGTAAAAAACATGTATGTTGTATGGGGACACCCTTTAATTTTTAATATAATGAACTGTTTTTAAAATGGGACCAACCTTGAAGCATAACCTTTCAAATAAAGCAAAAAATTTTAAAATCGGTTCAGAAATGGCTGAGTTCTGCGGTTACATACATAAAAAAAGCAACATTCAGACTAATAGATAACCTCCTTCTTTTTTGAAGTCGGTTAAAAATAGTTACATATCGCACTTGATCAACAACTCAAAATTTTGAAATTTTCACATTTTGCAAGAAATCAACTAACAACATCAATATCTATCAACTGTAAAAATTTCAACGTATTCTGATTACTCTTTCATCTCGAGACCTACATATGAGACCATTTTCGTGATAGTGTCTTGAGTACCTTCACATCACCAAAAAGGTATTATTTTGAGTAAATACCAAAGTTAAAAAAGAAATACTTCGCATGTTTTTATAAAAAAAGGTATTATTTTGATAATAATAATAATATGTTCGGATTTTTAAATTATTTAAAAATGTAACCACAAACAGTTTTTCACCACTACTGAAAATTTTAAAATTATGAGTTAATACTCTCTTGTTGATCAAGTGCGCTATATATATACAAAAAGTTTTTTTATACGTACTAAAGCTGTAAAAATAGCTTTGGAATATGACATTTTTATAACTAATTCCACTCTAACCTAGATATTATAGGATTTTACTCAGTGGTTCTCTCAGCAGTGTTATAAAAATCTATATATAAAGCTGTCACTATAAAATAAAACGAATTCTTTATAAAATATTTAATTTAAAAAGGAAGAAAATTTCTAAGAATTATCTTTTTCTAATGTATTATTATGCAGAGAGTATTAAGATAATTTGTACTGACATTTATAAGTTAAACTCAGGAGTTTATTTATAAATAAAAATAAACCACAGGGCTTACACAGCATTTTTGCACTTAGATGTATGTTTGTTATTTTAGTGAAATATGTTCATTTCGACTTGTACTCGTTTGCATGTGTATATCATTTAAAGGGCTAGATATGTTAGAAACTTTGCTTGTTGGCTGTTGGCCTTTTTATGACTTTGCCACTGTTATAAAACACTTTGTACTTTTTAAATGTCTGCTACGTGCATACGTAGATGCTAAAACATTTATCAATGGTGAAAAATCTTTTGGCTACAAGTTTTTTCCTACAAACGTTGAAAAAAGTTAACTGAAGTAAAATTGCAACAGACAAAAAAAAAAAATAAAATTAAATTATAACAAATAGCAGCTCACTCGCATTGTTATTGCATGGTTTAGGTTAACTCGCACGGCTAGTTGTATAGGTACAACCAAACTCAAGTTGCTCAGGAGAATGATGATTATGATCATGGTGATGGTGATAGCACCGGTGATATATAAACGTATACGTAACTGGCGTTGTTGTAAGCGATGTTAGAAAACCCGGCAAACAACAATAGAAAAAAAAAAAATGAAACAAAGTAGACAAAAGACATTCAAGTTAGAAGTTGGTTCTATTTCCCCATTTTTCCTTTTTTTTGCTTTCATTATAGCCACATGATAAATTACCATACAAAGGTATAGTTGTGTTGTAATATTTTTTCTTTTTTTTCCTCATAAATACGTTTATAGAGAAAAATTTCTGAATATTTTTTTTTCTTTTTTCTGTTTTAATTTTATGGTATTTAACGTTGACTTTTGGTTTAACTTTTAATCTTTCTTAAAGCTGTATATAAATGTATACACCCAAATAAAAAATTGCATTCAGCTTTAGTGAGAGAGAAAGTAAAAGTAAATTTTCTTTTAACCTGAACCAAAACTTAAAAAAGGATTTTGTTGACAAGCATATAATTTTAAAGGAAAATTAAATATTTTACATAAAACTTAAAACTAAGATTGGGATTTAAAAAGTTAAGTTCTTTTAATGTAAAATTAGTTAAGGCAAATAGGAAATTTAGCTACTAGAACAATAAAAGAATTTATATTATTCTCTCGTATATATGTATATTACGTCTGATTTCTAACTTTATATGCATCTTTAACATAAGTATTACAAACTTTCTTGTCAACGTCAATGAATATTAACAACTTAGGAACTAGTGTTGGCAAAGTATTGCGCAGTGGGTACCGAGTATCGACTGTTTGTTACTTTTTTGGAGTACTCAATACTCAAAAGTAGTTATTTTATACTTTTAGGAACAAATTGAATAGAAAATTCAACGACTTTATTGAAAGTCTCATTAACAGTGCGTTTCTATCATGTAAATAAAGTATTGAGTACTATTGAGCACCCATTTGATAAGTATTGAGTAGTATCGAGTAATTAACAGTAGTAGAAATTGTCAGCAATATTAGAAACCAATTACACTAATCAATCTTGTTTTTTTAATATCCAGGATATCCAACAACAGAAACTGCTGTTGGATATTCTGATGACCCCCAGTATCAAAAAAAAAAAAAAATAAAAATACTGCGTGATTTTTAACAGCTTTCCCTTTTGAAATATACAATTTTATTTTTGGTAAAAAAATAAAAATAAATCAGTACACATGTTAACAAAATTTCTTTTGAACACTATCAACTGATCTTTTACAAGAGTTCCTTAAGTAAACGACATTAGGTTGATGTCTTTATAAACTCCAAAAGTAAGGGTCACAACTCAAAATACTAAAATTTTCTGGAGAGACAAAAAACTGTTTATTTGCAAATGCAACACACTTAACATAAAAATAGACATCACTGTATATTTCCAGTTAAAGAAGATAGTGATGTGAAAGAAATTTTTGCAGTAGTTAGATACATGTACTCTGAATTAATTTATGGAAAAAAGTCCGTTTTGGAAAATTTCGAGTTGTGACCCTTTTGTATTTAGGGTGCAATATGTCATTCCTACCTTCCCTATTGTCATAAGATTTGTATAAAAACTTTCTCCCAACTCCTCACTAAAATCGCCCAAAATTTTGTAGAAATCGGTCTAAATTCGAATACAGGTAGTATATTTTTATGCTCATATTGTGTATAGCGATCGTAAATAAGTCATCCACCCCATCAAGAATACTAAGTTAAGATCGGCCAAAAATTAAAAGGAAAATTTAAAAAAAGTCAATTTTCTCCCAAAATAATAAAGATAACCAAGACATTACGCATATTTTTTGTAAATATTTTTAAGGCCTATCTAAGTTTAAAAGATCTGAATATTAGAGTTCTAAATAATCTCTTTATGACATTAAAAAAAATTACTCCGGAGATACCCAACTTTGAGGGCTAACCGCCTGCGTCCTACACTTGAAAATAGCTCCGCTTTTCCTCTGAGTCATTTTAAAAATAAAATGTTTTTAATCCTAGAATTGCCTTGTTAGTCGATTTGACTAACAATAATTTTACTTTGTTTGATGTTTCATTACTCTGTTCTCACATATTTACGAGTATAACACAAGTCGTTCACTAGAACACAATGTACGCAGAAGTGCTTAGCTTTCAGCAGTCGAAATGACTTACAAAAAACTTAGTGTGACTTGTTTAAAACCTCGAAGATTTGTATAGTAATATATTTTTTTTCGAGATTTATAATGGTCTCCAAACAAAACCTCAACACAGAAATAGAGTTTTCCAAACAAGTAAGAAGATTATGATAAAGAAATTTCTACAACCTAAACTTATTGATATACTGTATTGTGTTGTGCTGAAAGCTTGGATATAGCTTTTGGATTATGTTCATCTAATGAAGAACCAAACACTGAGGACGATGATATTCAATATAATATTTTACATGAAAGACTTACAACCATCTGTTTTATATATCAAAACCATGTTTGTTTGAAAAAAATGCTACAACTGGTCTGCTAAAACTGTTTGCAAAAAATGCTACAACTGGTCCAACATTAACCCATAGATATAATTTAGTATATTTATGATGAGTAGCGACAGTTCAATGCAGAAACGAAGTGGAATCATTAGGCCGCTCTTAAATCTTTTTATCGGATAATATAATACAACAGGTCGTACTGTGGGTAACAGTGGTATTAGGAAATAAATAAATTTGAAGCCTCCGCAACTACAAAAAGTATAAAATTACTGAGTGAGTATTGCTAAGAATGACAAAAAAGTGTGTAGTATTCGCAAAATTGTGAGTGCGCAAATAATTTAATTATTTAACTTTTTTGTTGTGATAACAACAAAAAATTATATAATTTTAAATAAACTGCCATTGCATTTACCAAACTTGTTTTGTGTAATTTCTGAATCATTTGTTAATAATATGTTGCAAACATTTAATGAATTTGATAATTGCAATAAATTTAGAATAGAAAAGGAATGCGATTCAAAACTTCCATATTTAACTTAATAATTAGAAAAAAGAACAAATTGACAAATGATTGGTATCAAAAACCCACAGCTTCGGGTAGAATTATTAATTATTATTCTAAACAAAATAAAAGAATAATTATAAATACAGCAAAAAGTTTAATAAAAAGAGTCTTAACCATTAGTGACAGAGAATTCCACAGAAAGAATATAGATGAAATTAAAAAGATATTAAACGAAAACAATTTCCCAATTCAGCTAATTAATAGATAAATAAGGCAATAAAAAAGTAATAGAAAACCAAGATGGTATATAGAACGTATAATACATTAAATAGATTATTTAGCAAACCAAAAGATTAAATAGAAAAATAATATATGTCAAATTTAGTGTATAAAATACCTTGTAAAGGAAATGACTAAGAGAATTGTAATTGTAAGTATATGTAGGTACAACGAAAAATAAACTGATAACGAGAATAGCTGGACATAAATTAGACCAGGGATACGGGGAAAACATCGGTTTGCTAAATCACCATTGTCTTCCCACTATTCAAAAAGTAATCACTATCCCAACTTTGAAAATGTATCAATTCTAAATTTGCAAAAGAATTATAAACGTCGTTATATATAAAATATATTATAAACATCGTTATATGTTAGAAATTTTACAATTAATTAAAGTTCCGATTGAAAAAAGAATAAATTTTAAAGCCGATACAGAAAATATTGCACAGAATTAGAGACATTTAGTGCATAAAAAATAATAGTGTAAAAGAATCTTTAATTTTTTTTTTTGTAACTTTTCCGGTGTAATTTATGTACATACATATACATATGTATGTATAAATGTGAAATTATTTTGGATTTTCAAAAAAATGTTTGCATTTTTTTTAATGTAAGAAATTTTATGTAGATACACTTCACTTCACATGAATAGGTGCAGTGTTTTAGCAATTGAATTTCTACCGTTAGAAGGGCAATAAATGCAGAAGAACACTTAAAACGAATTAAATTGCAGAAAACACCACTATTAAACCAGCAAACGTAAGCAATATCGGTTGGAATTTTGTAAAGAACTCCTGACTTGGAAGAGTGAGTAGAATAAAGTAGTTTTCTCAGATAGGATTTTGATAGACCCGATGGTTTCAAATACTATTTCCATGATTTGAGGAAGGAAGAACGTTTTTTAGCCCGTCGCCATAGTCGAGTAGGTGGTGTTATGGCGATATTGTACTATAGAGCCATAGACTAGTAATTTAAAACCACGAAAATACCAGCAAATTCATATAAATCTATTCTACAAACCGTGTTTCTAAAATTTCAAGAGTTGTATGGACCCATCCCATGGACTTTCCACACAGCAAGGATTATTAAAACGTGGATTAGCGAGCAAAATGTTGAATTGTTGCCATGGCCATCATACTCCCTGGACTTAAACATAATGGAAAACGTGTGGGGATGATTATCTCGAAAAGTGTACAAGTCTGGACGGCATTTTTTAATTGCTACAATAAAATCGGCATGGTCGCAAAATTTCCTTACAATATTTATCGCAACTGTATAACTCTTTTCTAAATATAATCTATGTATGTGGCAATTTTGTCGAAAGGCGGAAGTACACATTATTAAAAATTTATAAAAAATAAAATTGATAAACAAAACTTTATTGTTTTCCTTTTTTTTACTGTTGTAGTGTACTTCACAAGTGCACAATGCATACACCATCATGAAACTATCAATATTGATGACCACACAGAAATTGAGTGACACACATTTGAGTATCACAATAGATGAGTGTATTTCAATGCACATTGAAATACACTAATTTGTGATTGGTTATTAGTATTGGTAACATGATCCTACACAAATTCCATAATACTGAATAGAAAGTAAGAATGAAAGAAATAGATAATTGTACAATTGTAGAACAGTTAAGAATTATTTTCATGTTTTGTATATAAAGGGCTTAGCGCCACAAATAAAACAGACTTGGATTTAAGAACTCAAATTGGCTATACCAAGCCGTTGTTTTTAATTTTAAAGTTTCAAGATTTCGGCAGTTCTTTTGAACGCCTATAGTTGAGCTGGAACCCTTTCAGCTGTTTAATATAAATACAAGGGCTACAGGGAAATCAACAAAATATTTAAAATACATATAACATTACATTACATGGCGATCCTGCAAACGGACCAGATCCTCTGATCCTGCAAACAGACCAAATCCTCTGATCCTGCGGACTACAAAGACCCTGCAAATGATCTTGCGACCATTAATCATGCGATCATACCCAATTCGGACAATAGATTCTGTTCAACAAAACAACGAGTTAAATTAATTTAGAACAACCTCCAGAAAAACAAACAGCTATTTATTTATTATAACAACTTAATTTAAAACAAAAATTAATTTATTATTAAAATGGATAAAAACATTTTATCAGTAACCGGTTCAAGAAGAATCCTATCAGTTTTAAGGAAGAGACGAAAAAAGAACCTTCTATGGCAGAAAAGATTGAATGGTTAGCCGAGCATTGGAAATTAATAGCAACTGACATAAGAGAAAACCCCAGAATAGAAGAAAAAACAGTGCGAATGATTAGATAGGATGAAAAATGGGAGAACTAAAGTATCGGGACAATAAAGGAAAATATGGAGAAAACCCACTTTATTTTAAAGCTCATCACAAAATGGAACATTTACAGTAATCATAAAAAAAAATTTTAGACAGCTTTTCGCGTAGTACTATAAAACTATGTAAACTATTAATATGAGTATGAATTTAGTTTTTATAAAAAAAATTAAAGATGTAAATTTAAAAAAAAACAACACTGCATTTCGAAATGGAAACATTTAGTTAAGCGTAAAAAAAATAAACAATGCTATTAAAAGTAAAAAAAAAAAAAAAAAACACATTGTAAAATAAACAAATAATTAGTTTTTAGTACATTTAAAATTAAGAAAATATTTTAGTTAGCTCTTCGTAAGCATAAAAAAAAAAATATCACAACAGTAGAAATAGAATCAATGGGAACAATTGAACTTAAGTTAACAGCATCGGAAGAAACATGCGAACACACATTTCAATTGTTAAAACAAAGCTTTCCAATAGAAACAGACGGTATATTAGGAAGAGATTTTTTTAAGAAATATCTATGCAAGATAGATTATGAAACATTTACAATTGCCCTATTTATAAACAATGACACTATTGTAATTCCTATGCAAACGAAATCAATTAACACCTCAGAAATAACAATACCACCAAGAACAGAAATCATTCAACCCATTAAATTAAACATAACAGAAGATTGCGTCATATATAACAATGAAATACAAGAAGGAATATTTTTAAGCAATTCAATCGCACCAAAAAATGGTATGACACACATAAAAATATTAAACACAACGACCGATACAGTAACTTTAAAAAATTTTAAAATACAAACTGACCCACTTTCAAACTATGACATATTATATTACACAAAAACTAAGAATAACGAACGTTTTGAAGAAATACTAAAAGAGCTAAAATTAAATGAAAAAGATGATTACGCAAACAAAACACTAATAAATATTTTTAGGAAATATCAGAATGTTTTTCAACTAGAGAATGAAAAATTAACAGTAAACAATTTTTATAAACAGAAAATCATAACCTCAGACAATACACCAGTTTACATAAAGAATTATAGACTACCACATGCACACACTGACGTAATAAATGAACAGGTTGAGACAATGCTTAATGATGACATAATAGAACCATCAGTTAGCCCATATAATGCACCACTCCTTTTAGTACCAAAGAAAAATATTGAAGACAAAAGAAAATGGAGACTGGTAGTGGATTTTAGAAAGCTAAATGATAAAATCATCAATGACAAATTTCCACTAACTAGATTAGAGGATATTTTGGACAAATTAGGCAGAGCCAAATGGTTTTCTACACTTGACATGACAAGCTCTTTCCACCAAATCGAATTGGAAAAAGACTCAAGACAATTAACAGCCTTTTCAACTCCACAAGGACACTATCAATTCAAAAGACTCCCATTTGGACTAAAAATTTCTTCAAATAGTTTTCAAAGAATGCTTACAATAGCATTATCAGGATTAGAATCAGAAGCATTTCTCTATGTAGACGATATAATCATATACGGTTGTAGTTTGGACCATCATAACCAAAATTTAATTAAAGTATTAGACAGACTTCAGAAATACAACTTAAAACTGAACCCAAAGAAATGTTGTTTTTTAAGACCAGAAGTAATTTACCTAGGACACTTAATAACAAAAGACGAAGTAAAGACAGATCCAGCAAAATATGTCGTAATAAAAAATTATCCAATCCCAAAAAACGCGGACGAGGTTAGACGATTCGTTGCATTCTGCAACTATTACCGAAAATTCATTCCTGATTTTGCTGAAATTGCCAAACATCTAAACGCATTACTAAAGAAAAAGACAAAATTTCTATGGACAGACGAGTGCCAAAACGCTTTTGAAAAACTAAAAGACAAACTAATGAATCCACCATTGCTACAATATCCAAATTTTGATAAACCGTTCATTCTCACGACAGACGCTTCAAACTACGCGTTAGGAGCAGTTTTGTCCCAAGGCGAAATAGGCAAAGATTTACCAATCTCTTATGCCAGTAAATCATTACAGAAACATGATTTAAATAAACCCGTAATTGAAAAGGAGCTCTTAGCGATTCATTGGAGCATAAATTTTTTTAGACCATATTTGTACGGTAGAAAATTCATAGTAGTAACGGACCATAGACCGTTAATCTCACTATTCTCGCATAAGAACCCATCATCTAAAATGACTAGAATAAGACTAGATTTAAGCGATTATGATTTTACAATAGTTTACAAAAAAGGAAAGATGAACACAAATGCGGATGCACTCTCTAGAATAGAAGTTAATTCAGAGATGTTGAAACAAATGATACCGCAGGAAAGTGATGAAAAAGAAAAGAAAATATTAGTAACAACGAGGGCAATGAAAAATAAAATCAACGAGGCAAATAAAAGAGAAAAATTAAGAATAAATAATGAGGCAAAAAGTACGAACAAAGAAAATAAAAGAATAAAAGAAACGCACGCAGATAAAATTAAATTGGAAAACTGTACTTCTCAGGAGCCTGATCAACTTCAAATATGGGAATGCACCTCCATTAATGATATAAAGAATATGAAGCAATTGCAATTTAATAATGTTGAAAATATAAAAGATATCGATATAATTATAAAAAAAAAATATAGTGCACATAGGATGTGACGAAAATTCATTCGGAACCAGTTCCATGAAGAAATCACATGCCAAGGATATAAGTAATAATGAAAATAAGCTAGCAAGATTCAGTGATAAATCAGCGAAACTAGATTCGATACTGAAGAAACTGATATCTAAAATGAAGAAAGAAAATATTAAAGAATTAGCGGTACCGAACAATGATAAAATATTTAAAGAGTATACAAAAGAAGAATTAAAAGAAGCCTACAAGAAAATAAATACAAAAGATAAAAGTCCTCAACTAAAAATATTAATATACAATGCCCCAAAAAGAATAACAGATGATATTCTAAAATACAAATTAATTGATGAATTCCATAATACCACACACGCAGGCCACTTAGGAATTAGAAAAACGGTCATAAAACTAAAACAAAGATACATATGGAAAAACATGAACAAGATGGTCAAGAAATTTGTAATGTATTGCGACAAATGTAATATAAACAAACAAACAAAACATATCAAAGAACCACTTACACAAACAAACACACCAAACAACAGTTTTGAAGTGATTTCAATTGACACCGTAGGACCCCTTCGGATCTCAAACGAGTACCGATACATACTAACCATGCAGTGTGAACTGACTAAATTTGTTATCGCGCATCCTATGTCAACCAAAGATGCTCTTACAACTGCCAAAACATTAGTTGAACAATTTATTTTAAAATACGGACAGTTTAAGGTACTTAAGTCAGATAGAGGAACTGAATTTACGAATGAGTTAATGAAAAACGTATGCTTACTGTTAGACATCAAACAAACATTTTCGGCACCCTAACACCATGAAACTAAAGGGCACACAGAAATTGAGTGACACACATTTGAGTATCACAATAGATGAGTGTATTTCAATGCACATTGAAATACACTAATTTGTGATTGGTTATTAGTATTGGTAACATGATCCTACACAAATTCCATAATACTGAATAGAAAGTAAGAATGAAAGAAATAGATAATTGTACAATTGTAGAACAGTTAAGAATTATTTTCATGTTTTGTATATAAAGGGCTTAGCGCCACAAATAAAACAGACTTGGATTTAAGAACTCAAATTGGCTATACCAAGCCGTTGTTTTTAATTTTAAAGTTTCAAGATTTCGGCAGTTCTTTTGAACGCCTATAGTTGAGCTGGAACCCTTTCAGCTGTTTAATATAAATACAAGGGCTACAGGGAAATCAACAAAATATTTAAAATACATATAACATTACATTACATTCAAGTGACGTAAATATAATTCACATTTTTCTTGACAAATTAAAAGAAGCACCGATTAAATCTAATCGAACTTTTTCGACTTTTTTGTTTAGACTATTTTTCTCAATTGTTAAACCTTTAATAAAAAATACAACATGATCCCCTCGATGAATCATCTTGAGAGCAGCAAGCTTAAATTAATTGCTAAGCCACTGCACCTATTCATGTGACGTGAAGTGTATGTAAATATGTATTAGGTATAAAAATGTTTTTATTATTCCCCTGAAGGAAATTTGGGGCAATTGCCCCCATGTCACCACTTTTGTCAACTATTATGGTGACTTTTTGGCGACATTGTCAACAAATCGTCTACATTTATATATTTGAAAAAAATATGTTTATTTTAAATATTCAAAAAATCGATATAAATTGTGTTTCAAATCATCAAAACGGCATAAAACCTTACTGGAAATTATGGCGAAGTATAAAGTTTTGCTAGACAGAATTGTTAAGTAAAATATGGCTGCTACAAACCTTATTTTTCCCAAGTAGGAGTGAGTAAAAATTAAAAGAACTGGACGCTATTTTAGCCATTAGAAAAAAAAGAGATTGCGTGATTATCCATATGTCTTTAAAGTTTTAATAGGTAAACAGTTTGTTGTTTGTTTTAAGTTTTGTAATATTTTGACAATTATTTTTTTCATAATATTTAGATGTTATTTCATTTTTTGGATAAAACCATTCGAGCATCATTTCAGCGGCAAAAAAGGAAACTTTTTAAACAAATAGGTCGAGACAAAGCCAAATCAAACGGAAAACAAATGGATGCAGACACTTCAAACAAAGATTAATTTTTAACATTTTTTAACTGAAATTATTTATAATTTATAATCATACTCTTAACAATCTTATTGAATTGTTCGTAATAATTAATTTTTACTTTTTTAACATAAATTTTTTATAACCATAGTCTTGTATTGTTCATATTAACATATGAAAAATTTAAATTTTTAGATTTTATGTTAGATAATTCTTGCAAAAAAAAACCGAGTATAAAACAAATATATGTGGATCAATTCTAAACTAAAAATTTAAAAGGAAGTAATCTGTAAGAAATAGTACTCAAATCAAATACTTTTATACTTGTTGCTCTAACGGACATAGTAATATACGTTCTGTACATTTAAATGTCTATCCATAACGGTTAAGCAGATAAAGCCATATACGACAAATTACGTCAGATATAAGGACACCCTTTATTTTTTTACACTTATTATTACTAACACAGTAATAAACCTTTTCCAAAGATATGGCTATATAGCTAAAACAATATCACCTAGGGACACCCTTTAATGTACAATTTTAAATTAAACACTTATTTTAAAGGACAGATTCTTTGTAAATTTCAAATGTCTGTCTAAAACGGTTCAAAAGTTTGGCCATATTCATCAATTTACATCAACTATTGAGACAACCTTTATAATTTTAAATATTTCTAAATGTTATTATACGGGACATAGTAGTGGAGATTCTGTCTAATTTTCAAATGTTTGTCCATAACGGTTCGAAAGATAGGGCTAGATAGGTAAAATTATATCAATTATGGGGACACCCTTTAGTTTCCAAATTTAAATTATATACTTGATATTATAAAGGACTTAGATATACAGGTTCTTTGTAAATATCAACCGTCTCTCTGTTACGGTTCAAAAGATTTGCAATATACATGAAATTACATCAACTATTGGGACACCCTTTAACTTCTACTTATAAATATTTAATTTCTGATTATAAATATTGAACATTCAATATTTATAATCAAGTGATTGTCTACAATGGTTCAAATGGTTCATATATTTAAATTGACGTCACGTATGGGGACACCCTTTAATTTTTAAGTTAATTTTTTATTAATTTCTGTTATTGGCAGCTATAGTAATAAGCAGTTTATTAAAATTGTAAAAGGGTGCCCTTTACGGTTCATAATACACGTAAAAAACACGTATGTTGTATGGGGACACCCTTTAGTTTTCAAAAGTCTGAACTTCTTTTAAAATGGGACCAATCTGTAGGCATTTCCTTTTTAATAAAGAAAAATTTTTTAAAATTGGTTCAGAAATGACTGAGTTCTGCGGGCACAAACATAAAAAAACCAACATTCAGACGAATAGATAACCTCGTTCTTTTTTTGAAGTCGGTTAAAAACTGTTATGAATTAGTACTTTTTAGTCATTTATTTATTTTTTAATAAACACACAAAATTTAAGAAAATATGCATTTTCATTGTCCAATCTATTTCAGAAAAGTACCAAAAGTGTAGACTAGAATTACTAAAATGTACTAGGGAATTACTAGTTCCAATGTCTACATATGGTTCTGGGGTATAATGACACTAGTACTGGTGACTGTGTCAATAGTAACTCACTACAGATTCACTATTGACATTTCCTGCAGGGTCGTAGTAACATTTTATTTGTACTTGAAATTTTGTTTTTGAATGTTTTGAAATGTTAGTTTTTAAATTTGATTGACAATAAATATTTTCTATCATTTCAAATATTTTCATTCATTTAAATATTATAAAACTATTTTTATGTTCTGACGATGCTACCCAATGGTGTAGCGAAATATCGATAATAAAAATTAAAATTTTCCCCCAACAAATAAATTGCATTTTTATTAAAAAACGTTATGGGTAATTAGCATAATATTAAATAATTAACATTAAAATATTTTTATAAAAAAGACCTTGTGTTTAAAAAATAGAATCAAATTATATAAAATTTTATTATTAGTTATTTAGTATGTAAGTCGGCTATGTAATACCATATATTGAAAAAAAAAAAATAATTTAATTTTTGTTTATTACTTCCACACTTAGTAAAAAATTATTTTTTTATTTTGTTTTATTTAAATAAATGATTCATTTTAATATAAAATGAATGTTAGTTATTTCGACTGACATAGCACTCTAACGGGGCTATGTCAGTTGTTTTGGTAATCTATGAACTATGAACTAACTAAATATTAAAGACAGCAAAAATAAATCATTTTGTTTATGTATTATTTATAATATTTAAAAGCAAAGTTCCTTTCTATTCATAAGTTGAATAAATTTAAATTTATGGCTTTGATTTTTTTGTTCAAAATCATTTAAAAATAAAAAGCATAAAGACAAAAATCCTAATATTTTTCCCATAAATAATAACACGTTTTAACTCGTTACACTTTAGTTGATACATCTTTGGAACAGTATTCTCATAAATCCAACTTGTAGTATTTGCATAAGACAAATCCGTAAATTTTCCTTAACGGGTTTCTTATTTATGACACACTTTAGTAATTATATTGTAAATTGATGACTTATGTAGTTATTAGATAGTGAGATGGTGTGAGCGAATCGAAAACTTCGTTTATCTCGAAATCCTATTTTTTGCCTTATGACATTTTGTTAGCAAATGAGCGTTACAAAAATAATGTTTAGTTTAGAGAAATGTTTTAAATAATGAAAAATGGTGTAGAATAATGAAAAATAATTAAAATGATATACATAAATTACCATTTATATTTTAATTTATGTCATAACACAAAAATTTAAATAATTAAAATATTAATTATATTTTATCCCAATTGTTACTCTTCTTTTAGCTAAACAAATATTATTGCTTTTCTAAGAATTGAATTATTACTCTTAATAGAAGCAGACAAATAATTTTAATTACAAACTTACGAAAAGACTTACGGCGCCTTTTAATTAATAATAATAAAGGAAAACAATTAAAAAAAAAACTTTTTGACAATAAAGAAAATTTATCGCAATTATTTTTTTTTAAATTTTTAATCTTAAGAATAAGATAAAATCGATACTATTATAATTAAACTTTGTTTTGATTTCAATTTTAAATTAAAACCACAGATGAATTTATATTTCATGCAAACCAATTTAACGCAGAGTTCTCTTTATTTAAATTCCTTACAAGTATACATAACATAATATGAATTTCATCTTGTATGTCTGCCTCTGAGCATTAATACATAAATACATATGTATGTATATAAAATGCATATAGTTGGCTTAGATAATGATTGACGTAGTTGCTATATAATAGGCACAAATTGAGTGACGTTCCAAAAATAAGTGGTATTCAAAAAAGTCTTTAAGGAAATGCATTAACCCTTTGACGGTTGGCGTACATTATAATGTACGTCGCTTTTATCAATCCGTTACTGATTTGTATATAAGCATAAATAAAATTTTTTTACAGTTATCTGTTTGTTGTGTTGTTATTATTTTAATTCTTAAAAGGCAGAAAAATTAGAAAACAACTTGAGATCAGTTTTGCATATTTTGTCTCGTCATTATCGACGCAGCGTATAATGTGTTAAGGTTTAGTTAGTTGCAAATTAAAAACAAGAATATATTTAATTCAGTGTTTTTCATTACAAAAGTTATATTTTTAATGTATTTTTTATAAGTATGTAAACCAAATAAACTTTAAATCTATAAAAAAAATAATTTTTGCAAAACAAAACCGACTTCAAAACAGATAAACTAAAAATGTAAGAAGTAATCTGTAAGAATTAGATTTAAAGCAAATAAAGGATGCGCCAAAATTAGCGGAAAAAATAAAGACTATGTGAATGTCAAGCATCTACCTATTACTGTTCAAAATTTAAGCTATTTTCACCAGCATCCGTCTTTTATGGGGACACCATTCAAGCCTGTGTCTATAACGGTTTCAAAGATAGGGTCACATAGATCAAATAACATCACCCATTCGGACACTCTTTAACTTACAATTTTAAATTAAAGAGCTGTTGTTATAGAGGACTTGGCCACAAAGATTCTTTGTAAATTTCAACTATCTGTATATAACGGTTAAAAAGTTTAACCATATATATCAAATTACATGAGCTATTGGGACACCCTTTACATTATAATACCAAATATTTATACTTGTTATCATACCAGAGAAAGTAGTGGATATTCTGCCTAATTTTCAAGTGTTTGTGTTTAACGGTTCATAAGATAGGGTCATATAGATCAAATTACATAATTCATGTGGACACCCTTTAGTTTCTAAATTCAAATTGTATACTTGCTATAGTGGACTTTGCAATATAGGTTCATTTAAAATTTCAGCTGTCTGTCTATAACAGTTCAAAAGTTTGGCCACATACATAGAATTACATTAACTATTGGGACACCCTTTTATTTCCAAATTTAAATTTTATACTATTTTTTATAGCGGACTTAGCAATACAGGTTCTTTGTAAATTTCAGCGGTCTGTGTACAACTGTTCAAAAGTATGGCCATATACATCAAATTAAATGGAGCACCCTTTAAAATTTTGAATATTTATACAGTTTATTATAACGGTCATAGCAATCGATATTCTGTCAAATTTTCAAGGTTTTGCTTGTAACGGTTCAAAAGATAGGCTCAAATAGGTCAAATTACGTCACCTATGGGACACCCTTTAAATTTTAAATTTATTTTTTTATTAATTTCTGCTATTGGGAACTATAGCGACACGCAATTTTTAAAAATTTTAATTTTGTGCCCTTTACGGTTCTTAATACACGTAAAAAACATGTATGTTGTATGGGGACACCCTTTAATTTTAATATATTGAACTGTTTTTAAAATGGGACCAACCTGAAGGCATAAGCTTTCAAAGAAAGAAAAAAATGTTAAAATCGGTTCATAAATGGCTGAGTTCTGCAGTTACATACATAAAAAAAAGCAACATTCAAACGAATAGATAACCTCCTTCTTTTTTTGAAGTCGGTTAATAATATAAAGTGAAATGGTTTACACATTGTAGCGGATTTTACTTTAAAATGTACATCTCCAAAACCCACTTTAGAATAAAAATTAGTCCACATAATTTTTTACACATGTTTATTGAAGCCCTTTTAAGCAATTAAAACTATATATTTTTCAATGGCCAGAATTAATTCCCATGTCAAAGGGTTAAATATGTATGTGTGTATGTGCATAACTAATGAATATAGAGCATTTTTATACCCTTCACCACCGGGGGAAAAAGTTAATATAAGTTTGTAAATATTAATTTTGCATACATAGGAAAGTATCTCCAACTTTCTCTCAGTCTGTCCGTGTTCTTGTTGAAATCACTTTTGCCAAGGCCACAGAAGAGGATATAAAATTGAAGCACAACGTGCTATCAGGCATAGTTTCGAAAATATTTTTGTTAAAAATCAACAAAAACAGTATATGCTCTGTTAAGTTATAAGCCTTAATTGAGTACTTAGATAATTAAGGGTTTATTTGAGCTCATTTTACCATACGAGAACTCCATTACAAAATCGAGCAATTAGTGCATATTTTTTTTTTGGATTATGCCAAAAAAATCTAGTAATGGCAAAGGTACTAGACCAAAGCGCCAGGGTGTGATGGCCATAGTTTCCTTCAAAATCTGTATCGTGACCTATACCTTGGTGTAGGAACTGAGACTCCAAATTCAGCTAGGTAAAATTAATAAGAGTTTAATGGTGCTCCTCCAGTGAAACAAACTTGAGTTTAATAGTTCTCCTCCTGTGAAAAAATAAGTTTAATGGTTCTCCTCCAGTGAAAAATTGATTTTTTAAAAATGGTTCTCCTCCAATGTCCGACTTATTTTATTAAAATTAATAGATAATACACGATAACCAAAACGATTACACGTGGCTTATTAAAGCAACCACTAATACAGTACAACATACAGCTATACTTGGAACCCAATCAGCCAGTGTGAGTGAGACGTAAACCACTCAAAGGCCGAGCAACAAGGATGGCCTGATTGACTTTAAACGATAATGACAATGACGCGCTCACGTGTTCCCCAACCCAGAGCTTCTTTATGACCGATGTTAGTACATAATTGCGTCACTAATTGAATATAACATGAAATGCAACAATGTTGTATGTTTACTGAGAAGTATGTTCAGTGAGTAAAATCTGTGCATATAATAAAACAGTAACTCATTCCCTGTCTGTCTATCTTTTTGTCCACGTTTGCATCACGTAAAAACTACTAGATGGATTTAAACAAAATTTTGTAACGAGGTACTTTAATATCCTGATTCCAATACACAATACTTTTTTGAGGAAAAATAGCTTATTTCCAAGAAAAAGTGGAGTAAAATCTTTTATTTTTGAAAGCGGGATATTTTAAACACGGTTGCGCAACAGATGACGCTGTTTTAAAATAATGACAAAATATGAATCACTTACTGCCAAATAGCCAATTGAATAAAATTTGTATTTAAATTTGAGTTATTCGACGTTTTTCTTGCTTAATTATTTAAATTTTTGATGTTTGAATTAGTTGAAAGTAAAAATATAACTAAAATAAAAATATCTTTTTTCTAAAAGAAAGTGGAAAGAATGCCGATTTTTTTTTACCGATTTAAAGGTACGCATACTTTAAGGCATCTTTTGTTTTTAAGAGATGGTACTGTTTTCAAATGATCACAAATAAGTTAAAAGCGGGATATTTTGTATACAGTTGCGCAATAGATGGTCATGTTTTAAAATAATCACTAAATATGAATTACTGCAAAATAGCCAAAAGAATAAAATTTGTGTTTGATTTGTATTTTAATTTTGTGGAAATTCATTTTTTAAATATTTTAAACACCTTTTACAGAGCTATTTACTATTTAGAATTTTAGAATCTTATATAAATTTAAGAATTTTATCCAGGGCTGGGCATCTTTATAAGAGTCTAAAAATATGTAGATAACTTGAAAAATCGAACAAAATATTGTCAGGACACACACAATGTGTGTGGGCACCGCTAGTATACTTATATAATAAAAAAATTATTTTTTTGTAAGTCATATTGTTGTGTGTCATATGACCGTATTTATTTAATCTACCCACGTCTTCGACTAAGATTTTTATTTCTCTACGAGAGATTTTCGAAATAATAATGGAGTCCTTGTATAAATTGACCTCGTATAAATAACTCTGTGAAAGTTTAAAGTGTCGAGCTATTACAGTTGAAAACCGTGGTCCTTTTCGTAAAATCGCGTCACCATTGGAGCACCCTTTAATTTTTAGTTTTATTATATTAGTCATTATAGCGGAAACAATTGTACATGTTCTGTAGAAATTTAAGGTGTCTTCCTCTTACGGTTCTACAAATAAGGCCATATATTTAAAAATCATATTACTGTCGGTACAGCATGTAATTTTAAGTAATTGTTATTCATCTAAAAAATGTTTAAGAGTCTAGCTATAACGGTTCATAAATAAGGCCATATACTTAAAAATCATGACACTATCGAAACATCTTTTAATTTTAGGTAATTGTTATTATAGCGGTCATAGCCATAAACCTTCCGAGAAAATTGCAAGAGTCCACCTATTGTGGTTCTAAAATTAAGCCATACACATGCAAATTAGTCACCGACGGAACACCTTTTAGTTCTTAGTGTTATTTTCTATACTTGCATAGCAAACACAATTTCAATTAATCTTAAATGACTGGATATTATAGCTAAGATTCAAAAGATAATTTCACATACTTGGAAATCACGCCACTATCGGTAAACTCTTTAATTTTAAGTATTTTTTTGCGGTCATAGCAATCCATCTTTTGTGAAGGAGTCGTCTACCTATTATGGTTAGAGAGATAGAGGGCGCTGACTGACATTGTAGCTAAAACAATAGGTACGGCATTTACTCCCAAATTATAATTGAATTATTAATATTAAAAAATAAATGGTGAAAATTTTAACTTAGACACTAGCAGAATGTAATGCATTTTCTAAACACCTGCGTCCGTCTTTTAAATATTAAAGTAAAAGTATCAAACAAGAGGATAGGTTGAGGTGCACTCTAAAACACTTTTGTTGAAAATTAGGTCGATAATAGTAGGCAACACTTTACCGAAAATATTCGACATAAAATTAGACAACTATTTTTTTTATTGATTTTTGGGCAAAATATGTTTAATTATGTTACACAAATTGTGTCAAGGCATATTAATCAGGTAGCCTCACTACTGAGGGGAAATATTAAGGCGAAAATAATAATTTTTTTTATATGTATTTTGACAGTTAAACTTACAATTTTTCCCCTTAAATAGAAGTTGAACTATCAAACACCATATAAAAAAATTCAAAAATGTTCGCCGTAATATATCCCCTTCGCAGTGAGGCTACCTTATGAATGTGCCTTGAATTGTGTTTTTTTTCCTCCTGATACGTGTTCATGTCATTTTTCAAAATTGTGACTTAAAAAAAATGTATAAAATATTTATGTATGTTTTTTAATAAATTTATTGCAACTTAAGGCCAGTATGCAGCTCGCCTGAATTTCAGTTTCCCATAAGAAGTATGTGTAAAAAAAACAGCCTGAATTTCAGTTTTGAAAATTTTCAGTCAACTTTTCGTTTGGCAGTACGCAGCTAAAAAGAAAACTAAACGAAATTTTCGATTATTACAGGGATGTTCTAACAAAAAGTGTAGACTTTTTTTCTTCAGCTGAAACAAAAATTAATGTTCAGGCAATTGTTTGGTAACGGAATTTATGACATTTCATGTTTTTTATACATTTAAAATATCTTTTGTTCATTTCTGTATTGATATAATGTTATTGTGTACAATAAACAATAAAATTTAAAAAACACGGCTACATGATTTTTATTTCTACAAACGACCACATGATGAATTTTACTTTTGTAGAAATAAAGGCAAAGAAATCAAACCTGAAATTCCGTAGAGCTGCGTACTTGGCTTTAACAGGAACAATTTTAATTAATAAAAAAACGAAAAACAAAGATGTTTATATATGTAGAACAATATAACCATAACTCATATTGCAAAAACTTAAACTTCTTCACAAGCACATCATCATCTGTTTCGTCGGACTCTTGAATCAGACTAATGACATTAAGGAAGTTTTTATGTGCGCTGAAATTATAAAGCAAAATATTTATTTACAACGTGATAAATTTGCCATTGAATTTCGTATTTCTATTTGTTGGAAAAATAAAAATATACATACGCCTTTTAATTATCTGCAATCAGCGGCTGGTCTGGTATAAAAATATACTTTTTGAAATCTATCTCAGCTCCACACGTTACACAAATATTTTTCAATATTAAAATTTTTAAAAAATATAACCAAATCGATTTCAATTTACAAAATACAAAAACCTCTAAGAAAACTATATTTTTTATGCTTCTTTTTTCTTTGACAGCATTGGTTAAACAATTTTGTTCTTTGTTTTTAGACAGATGTGCCTATTATTCAAAATTTTGTTGGTATTTATACATACATATATGGCTGATTTTATAAATACTTTGCTTAAAAAAGTATATTTTCAACAGCATTATTATATTTCTGCTTAAAATTAACAAAATATATTTTTTGTTACAAATTACCACAAAATCAAAATAATAATAGACAATAAATTTTTTTAACAACAATTTAGACACTTGCTCATTTCACAAGCTTAAAGTTTATTAAAATACACTTTAACTTAAACAGCTTGTGAGCAGGCTTTGAAATTGCTGTTTTCTTCAAGGAATTATATAAGGGGCGAAGTAAAATAATTGGCTATGCTAGCTTCAAACTAATTCGCCTTAATAACACCAGAGGCGCTGCAATACTGTTCTAAAAATAATCATATCGTGCAATTGCAGTGCTCCCAGAAACGAAGCTTTACTATTACACTAACGAACTGTCTTATCTACTTCTATCCCTTTCCGAAGGAAGTAACACATTTAATACAGGCATTAATAGCCTGAGTGTTACTTCTCTTTAAAATAAAAAAATATTTACAACACCAAAAACACCATGTACGACATGTACGACAGACGCCAAAAGCAGTTATTAAAATCTCACATCCAACATTTAAAAACACTTCTTCCTTACCTTTTCTGATAGTAATTTGTAATATTTTTTTAATATTGAAACATTTTTTTTTTTTTAATAAATACAATTTTATTTTTTTTTTTAATTTAAAAAAATAATAGAATTTTTGACAGCTGCTATTCACAAAAAAGTAAAGCAAAAAATAATTAACTTCGCCGTGCTGCCTAGTAAAACAAATTCGTCTTGTTTTTCTTCATCAAAAAATAACAATACTCAAAATATAATAAATATTTTCGGAACCAACGTTACCATTTTTGGATTTTTCCTCTCAAATTTGGTCGAACTTTTTGGGATTTTTAGAATGATAGTCTATAGCTAATTTTGGTAAGATTGAGAAAATATATTACTTTTGAAATATTTTTTATTATAAAAAATAGTATTTATTCAACATAAAGAAAATAGAATAGCACACAAAAACCAAAACTTAACTGATTAGAATCAGATAAATAAATAAAAAAGCATTTATAAAAATTTTAATTCGAAGAAATTTTTGAATGAAATTAAAAATATTAAACCTTGTATTGTATTAACTAACCAAAATTACTCTAAAGTCGATTTGATGTGTGAATATGGCAAAATTTTACAAATAATTACGTCTTCCATAGTATTTTCTACAGAAAGTTTGACTATATTGTTCCTAGTTTAAATATATTGTAACTTTTACTAATTGCATGTGTATGCATTAAGATAGGATACAAATTTGTTGTAAAGGATAGTAGATTAAAAAATGGTGGAATAAAAATTTCTGGCAATGGCAACGTTGTTCAAAATAATAAAATTAAATTCAATCATGCATGGGAAGTAGTAATTACCAATAAAGTACAAAATAATTTTTACACAATTTGTAATTTTAATATAGATTGAATAAATTTGCGGTGTAAAAGCACTATAAATATATAACATTAAATATAAAACTAAAATAAAGACACCGATGATTACATATAACGAAAATTTTCATAAGTTTTTCAATAAAATACTTAGTCCCAGGTATGCTCTCGATACAATATTTTCAAAACAAATGAAATGAAATAGTATGTTTATAACAAGGTATATTTATATTACTAGGTAGTGGCGTCCCTACAACAAATACAACAATACAAAAACAACATGGCATTTTATTGTTGTTTTGTAGTTCGAAATGTCAAAGAACAGGTGGCAGAAGCATAATAAAATAAAACAAAATTGAGAAGAATTTGAATAAATGTATATTTGTTTATTTAATTATGAAGAATGGCTTTTGCGTTGCGAACAATCAAATTTATTTACTTATTATTTAATTTAAATTGATAAAGTGGAAAAATTTCCAAATAATTTCATTTAAGATAAAAAAAAAATTATAAATAAGTGGTACAAAGCAGCTGAAACGTGTGCAGTTTGGTATATTGTATACGGACGAAATTGTACTTATCTAAACTATGTACGTGTTACTAGGATACAATTATTTAGCGACGTATGTCTGCCACAGATGTACTGTTTGCCGAAACAAGGAAAGGTGTCGTCCCAAGCTGTATCCAAGCCAAGATGTCATTGTGCTGGTAATATGACTGAATGGCCATTTGGACGTTTGATTTGGCAAATTTATTTAAATTGTAATCACTCATATGTAAACAAAACAAGTGAAAAAGTGAAAATAAAAAGTAATAAGAATATGAAAAACGTAATCTTTTTTACTTATATTTATTTGCAAGTTTCATTTGAAAAACATTAAAGAATAAGTTAAGAAAGTTACGTCTGAGATTTGTGTAATCTTATTAAATAATGAAAGTACTTTGTTTTGTAGAAAATATAACACAACTAGCTATCCCCGGTGCGCTTCGCTACATCCATCCACAAAAAATACAATAAAAACACTTGGAAGAAAAGTATGACCAACCTTTAACGCGAAAACGCACGCTATTCTCACGTCCAAAATGTTCCATTCCAACCTGTTTTTTGCTAGAATATACGTATTAACACGATAACTGTTTTTCACTTTGCATAGGAGGTACCACACCCTCCATTCAAATTCAGTCTGTGTTTTTCTACACAATGTATCTCATTAAGGGCGTTACTGATGCAAAATTCCAAGATACAAGATAATAATTTTTCACTTTGTAT
This sequence comes from Phasia obesa, assembly GCA_949628195.1. Classification (NCBI taxonomy): domain Eukaryota; kingdom Metazoa; phylum Arthropoda; class Insecta; order Diptera; family Tachinidae; genus Phasia; species Phasia obesa. The sequence goes on from OX451215.1 coordinate 68,108,285, forward strand.
GGGAGGTACCACTCCTTCTATTCCAATTCAGTCTGTGTTTAACTAAACTATGTACGATAATATAGAAGTTACAAAATAAGTACCCTATTTTATCATCCGTGCATCTAATAACAAACTGTGAAAATTTTAGAAAGATCGGTTCATTGGTGTAGGCAGCTATAGATTTTCGACAAACAAACAAACATACAAACAAACACATTTTGTGCTTTATATATATAGATTTGATGTCAGTAATAAACATTCTTATTTATTGAGTGACAAATTAACATACATGTATGTAATTTTTATAAACTCATATTTTATGATTTCAAAATTTTTACAACAATTAACACAAGATAAAAGCAGGTAAAACACATAAAAACAGATAAAACACTTAAATAGGAACACAATTTGAAATAAATATGTAAAAGATAAATTGAAATAACAAAATAGCGCTAAGAAGTTGAAATATGTATGTATATAAATTAAAAACTGGTAGGAATAAATAATAATAATTAAAAAAAAAAAACGTTTACTCCAAAGATTAAAAAGTAAACATGGTTCAAAATTCACGGAAAATAAAATAATTATTTAAAAATAATTATTGTGCAGTGGCTTAGGTTAAATAATACCATCTGAAATAAAAAAGATGCATTAAATAAAATTAATTAATAATTTCAAGAATTTACTTACTTTTTCTTTGTTCGATTGCTTGGTTTATAACAAATTTTTCAAAGCAACTTACCAACAACAAACATAAACTATTGTAAAATAAGTTGACGATAAACCCTATAACATGATAACAGGGTCTTGTGAATTCAACAACTATATGTGATCCCAAATTTTATGTAATATTTCAATAATATTTTAGAGTGCAGAATGTAATGAATTTTCTAGACAACTACGTCCGTCATCAGTACTCTTCCTATCTAACAACTTTGTGTAGTGAGCATCATCTATTTAACCAACCAAACTCAGATAGGGGAATACAAGAAATATCGCATTCTATCATCTACCGTCAGTTGGTGGGAACGAAGTCTATCACTACATTCTAAAATAAAATTTTCCCAATTTATTCTTTAATATTAATCGCCGAATTTGTAAATAAAATTATTCTTTTTTAGGCCTATAATATAACCTGCCAATAGCTAAAGTTACGATTTTGTCGAAGGGATAAGTACTTTTTCGTTATCATAAGTAAGCTAAAAATAACCTCACCCTCATTATTATAACGAAAAACTACCTACATCTCCGATAAAATCTTAACATTAGTTATTGGCAAGTTATAATAATGAGCTTTAGGCCCATTATTATAACTTGCCTTTAGCTAAAGTTAGGATTTTGTTGGAGTGATAAATAGTTTTTCGTTATTAAAAGTAAGCTAAAAACCACTTTTAACTATCACGTACTATAAGGAAAAGTTATAGCAATGAGCATTATCCTCATTATTATAACGAAAATCTAATTATCGCTCCAACAAAATCCTAACTTTAGCTAAAGGAAAGTTATAATAATGGCCCTTAGAGAGATAAAAACGAACTTAAGCTTGACTTCAAAATTCATCTGTATGTGACTAATTTATAGTTTATTTTAATTTTGTATTCACAATTAAAATATTTGTTTGTAAAAACTAAAACCTTTTTTTATTTTGTGAAGGCACGAGTGAGCAGAAAAAAGTTCATATTACCTGGAAATTACAACTTAACGTTTAATTGCATTTAGATAATAAATTCAGAATAATTAGCAATACTGGTTCAAAATAAAATAAGTTATTTATATTCTAACTAATGTACAACATTTATTCGAACAATAATTTCGGTATCCTTGATTCAGTTTTTCAACATAATATGCATGTAAAGATTTTGTTGTTTGACTTCCTTTTAACACAAGTTAAATACTAATGTTTTAATGTTAATATACATAAAATAATTTTATAAGTCACACATACGGAACATATAAACACATACACAAACATGACAATTGCATGTTAAACACACACACACACATACAAACACAAACAGTTGTAAAAGTTGCAAATTAATAAATTTATAACATTCTTTAGTTCTTTTTTTGTTGTTTGTTGTTTCATTGTTTTAATGTAATTTTAAATTTAGCAAGATATTTTCTTCTTTCTTAGTGGAAGTGTTTTTATCTTAAAAGAAATTTTTATTTTATTAAGTTTACATACATATATATATGTAGACGTGTTTTAGATGCATGTACGAAAGATGTTCATTTGTATCTTTTGGTTTTTATAACTTAAACAATTTACAAACTCTTTTATACACACTGAAAAACTTACTTGTATTGCTATTCGTTTTTATGTATTAAAAACATTCCTTTCGTTGTTAACACTTTGTAAAAGCAAATTGCTTTTGGCAGAGATTCATTCTATTATTATGTACTTTCATGCAAAATTATTTCGGTTAAATTTTTAAAAGCCCTTATCCTGGCACATGGCCTTACTCTACTCTAAAAAGTCCAATGTTTGTTGTTTATGCATTTGTAAAAGGCTTTTTTTTAAAGTTGAAAGATATTTTCCTTATTGCGTTATGTTAATATTTATGTGATGAAAATTATGTTTTAAATTAGTCACATGTAAAACCTCTTTTAAATCCATTTTTCCTACGAATTACACCACACTGTCAGTCCCGCTAGTAAATGACTGAAAGAAGTTTTATAAACAAAAACCTGTGTTAAACCAGGATATCTGCTTAATATAGCCCTTTTAGTTATCAGTTAGCTAAGGCCTTCTGTAAGGCCTGATTTTCCTTAACTCGTACCTCTCGACTTGATTTCTGCATACCCGTACAATCTTACTAACAGTTGCTTCTTAATACTGCGACATCTTATTGTATTAAGATCTTAATAGAGTTACATTCTCTGTACATGTAAAACCACTCACACACTTTAAAAACAAAAGTTTCTGTAATTTGTTTTATTAAAGGGGTTATGTTCAAAACTAAATGCCTTACACTCAGGGTTTGAGAGGAAAAAATTTTCGATTCTATTTTTTCTTACAAAAGAAAATTAATTAATGGGCAAGTTTGTCAACTTAAACTCTTAAATTTTATTAATTTGTAATGTTGACTAAGGCCCATTATTATAACTTGCCTTTAGTTAAAGTTAGGATTTTGTTGGAGTAATAAGTAGTTTTTCGCTATAATAATGAGGATAATGCTCATTGCTATAACTTGTCCTTATAGTACGTGATAGTTAAAAGTGGTTTTTAGCTTACTTTTAATAACGAAAAACTTTTTGCCGCCCCAACAAAATCCTAACTTTAGCTAAAGGCAAGTTATAATAATGGGCCTAAATGTGGTTAAATAAAGGGTTCTTCAATAGAAAGCAGGGTTTTGGATTTCTCGTACTTTTTCATTTCCCGGGAAATGGGAAAAAAATCGCATTTCCCGGGAAACATTTAAAGTTTCATAAAGCTTAAAAACAAAGATTAACAAAGTTAAAATTTTAAAAATCATGTTACAGAAAATATGTAAGAGATAAAAAATATATATTAACACAGGCTTGTTCTAAAAAAGGCGTTTTATTAAAATAAATTTAAATTTTATAAAATTTATTTTTTTCCCACAAAAGTTTTTAAAATCAGGTGATTTTATATCGATTAGCTAAGTGAATGTTTTTAGCAGATCTTTGCTGTCATCTTCATAATAAATTATAGCTAGCCACACACGTTGTGTGCGTCCTGAAAATATGTTGTTTGATTTTGCTTTGAAAGTAATCCACACTAAATTTTAAGACTCTTACGTATTTACTTTAAATAAAGGTACCCATCCCCAGATAAAATTCTAAAATTTAAATAAAACTCTAAAAATTATTGTAAAAGTTGTATAAAATATTTTAATAACAATGTAATTCTACAAGGTAAAAATACAAATCAAATACAAATTTTGTTCAATTGGTTATTTGGCAGTAAGTAATTTATATTTTGTGATTATTTTAAAACAGCGCCATCTATTGTGCAACTGTGTTTCAAATATCTCGCTTTCAATTCATTTTGTCATTATTTTAAAACAGCGCCATCTGTTGCGCAAACAGGTTTAAAATACCTCGCTTTTACAAACAAAAAGATTCCCTAAAGTATGAAGGAATCTTTAAATCGATTAATAAAGTCGGCGTACTTTCACTGCTTTTTCTCCACTATCTCTGGGAAATAAGATATTTTTGCAGAAAAAAGTATGCTATATTGGGATTAGAATACCGAGATACCTACTCACAACATTTTTTGAAAATCCATTCAGTAGTTATTACGTGATGCGAACACAAAAAAAAAGAATGACACACAAACAGAAAATAGTTACTATTTCAGTATATGTATAGATTATATATCTTAAAGAATGCTGATTTTGCAACATTATATCCTTTTTTTGGAGAATTTTCTCTACTTTCAAACTATCAGCTGATTAAATGTTTAGAAATTACATCATCCCCTGCCAAGCTTATGAAATTATGTATGCCTGCAATCTGTAGAAGAACCCTTAACTTATATATTAGGCCAGCGCGCCATACCTTATCGAATGTTTGGGAAACGTCGATAAAAAGTGCAGCACAGTATTTTTTTTCTTCAAAAGTCTTCTTAACTACGTTAGCTAACCTGCAAGTTTGTTCGATTGTACTATGTTTTTTTCTGAAGTCGATTTGATGGTTCGGAATACATGCTTTGTCGCTTAGAATGGGGTTATCAACATCCTCTCAAACAGCTTTTACATATTTGATAAAAGACGTATAGGTCTGTATGAATATTCTTTTGTGTTGACATTTCCTGGTTTAGGAATCATAGTTGTTACCGAAACCTTCCAATCTAAAAAAAAGTACTCAAGGCGAAAATGGCATTGGTAAGTTATGCGACGTTATTCGCAAACTAAGTAGCGTCAGACAGACTGTTAATATAATATTTGCATGGTAAGGTAGGATTAGTGTTAAACCCCATTTATCATTTAGTTAGGGCTTTTGGAGTGTTGTCACCTGATTTATTTGATTCAGATGGAGTTTATCCTTGCTGATAATTAAATTATCTGATTTATTTGCATTCTGAATATGGTTGTTTACTTTAGTCCACTATTTCTCAGAGGCTTATCTTGTTAAACCAATTTTCCAAGAATTTGTTGACGGTGTCTGGCGGTATCTCTGTTATTGATTATTTGGATAACATTGGACTCCCCAAGAAAACTTCATCGCCATGACGGCTCATAAAGCGCTAACCGAACTTAGTGCTCAAAAGATCGTTTGTTTGATGAGTAATGTGGCATGGCGCTCCATCCTGCTAAAACTTTTTATAGCACTTTTACATCTTGAGTATTTTCCTCCAGATTAGAAGGTTACTTTAATAACTATGATTCCTAAGCTAGGAAAAGACCACACAAATGTAGTTTCATACAGAACTATAAGCCTTTTATCAAATATGTCAAAGCTGTTTGAGGATATACTAATAACTAAGCAGAACCCACACTGTATGATTGGAAGTATGTCGGAGCGTATGGGAATCTCTTGTCGTGAGTGTTGCAGAAGTTGTATAGATGAAGAGGAAGAGGAATCAGTTCAACACCTTCTCTGCTACTGCCCGGCTCTTAAGGAACGCAGCCTCAAATTTTTGGGCCAAAACAAGAGCTGTCTCAGGGATGCAACACTGAGTAACCTGCTAGGTTTCGTGAGAAGCTCCAGATGGTTCGCACGCACTGGAGGTAATGGAATTCTATAGGAAAAAATAGGGGTGGATGGTCGTCGGGGCAACACAATGGGCCTAAAAGCCCTTCGAGTGAACTAGTCTTTGTATGGGCAGCCCGTTTAACCTAACCTAACCTAACCTAAGCTGAAAAAAGGCCTGTGTTTCTCAAGCATTCGACAAGATATGGAATGATGGCCTAATATATAAGTTAAAGTTAAACTTGCCCGTAAACTTATAAAATCTGTTAAAAAGGTATATATCCGATCGAAATTTCATACCTACATAAGGATCTTTTAAGCTTACCTTATCCAATTCAAGCCGATGGTATATTAGAACCCATTTAGTACTTATTACATAACTCGGATATAGATATCGTCATATGAATTCATAAAAGCCCTAAGTTACATAAACATAACAACGTTATTTTTAATTGTAGGAGTATAAAATTAAGCTGGAACATGGAAATTGATACAGGCCATCATAATCAATCAAAAAGACGATTTTGAGTTTTTGTAACTTAGGGCTTTTTTGAAATCACATGACGATATATAATATCGTGGAAAAAGTCGCTTTTTTATTGTTCTGTGTAATTACACTGCAATTTTGTTGAGTCTAGAATATTTAATATTCGTAATTGTTGTACTATAAAACCCAGTTACTCTATTTTAATTTTTGAATTTAAACTGAACATTTTTACACTCTAAAAACTTTCTTATCTTTATGGTTATTTTTGTTGGAAGTTTTTGTTTTATTCCTTAAAACTTTAATTTCTTATAATGGGTGATTTTTTTGAGGTTAGGATTTTCATGCATTAGTATTTGACAGATCACGTGAGATTTCAGACATGGTGCCAAAGAGAAAGATGCTCAGTATGCTTTGACATTTCATCATGAATAGACTTACTAACGAGCAACGCTTGCAAATCATTGAATTTTATTACCAAAATCAGTGTTCGGTTCGAAATGTGTTCAGCGATGAGGCTCATTTCTGGTTGAATGGCTACGTAAATAAGCAAAATTGCCGCATTTGGAGTGAAGAGCAACCAGAAGCCGTTCAAGAACTGCCCATGCATCCCGAAAAATGCACTGTTTGGTGTGGTTTGTACGCTGGTGGAATCATTGGACCGTATTTTTTCAAAGATGCTGTTGGACGCAACGTTACGGTGAATGGCGATCGCTATCGTTTGATGCTAACAAACTTTTTGTTGCCAAAAATGGAACAACTGAACTTGGTTGACATGTGGTTTCAACAAGATGGCGCTACATGCCACACAGCTCGCGATTCTATGGCCATTTTGAGGGAAAACTTCGGAGAACAATTCATCTCAAGAAATGGACCGGTAAGTTGGCCACCAAGATCATGCGATTTGACGCCTTTAGACTATTTTTTGTGGGGCTACGTCAAGTCTAAAGTCTACAGAAATAAGCCAGCAACTATTCCAGCTTTGGAAGACAACATTTCCGAAGAAATTCGGGCTATTCCGGCCGAAATGCTCGAAAAAGTTGCCCAAAATTGGACTTTCCGAATGGACCACCTAAGACGCAGCCGCGGTCAACATTTAAATGAAATTATCTTCAAAAAGTAAATGTCATGGACCAATCTAACGTTTCAAATAAAGAACCGATGAGATTTTGCAAATTTTATGCGTTTTTTTTTTTAAAAAAAGTTCTCAAGCTCTTAAAAAATCACTCGTTATTATAAAAATAAAAAAAAATAATTTATACTCCCACTTTGAAATTTTCTTTTGCATCTTTAGTAGCAAAAGTATTCTGAGAGTATTAAAACAATGCTTTGCCTTTAACACAAAAATTCTGCAAAATATTATTTTTTTTGTCATAAAATGTATACAAAAAAATTTAACTTAACAGTTTAAAAACAAATAATGTTTACACATTTAAACATCATGTTTTGAATAAATTTACTCGTTTAAAAACATTTTCACGTTTAAACACAATTACGGTTTTATGAATACATTCATAATCCTTTTTTGAGAAAAATTACTTACGTCTTACCCCAATATTATTTAAAAAATAATTTATAATTCATTAAGCATATTTTTCTATTAATTAACACTTTATTTACATTTACACATAAGCGATTTTTTTTTACACAAGCAAATCTAATATGTTATCCCTTAATTAATTGTTTACTGAATTTACAAATGAATATTGTGCAATAAATTTTAATCTCACTATATACATGTATATGTATTACTCGTAAGTATGCAAAATGTTATTGTAAACAATAAAGAGAGAGTGCTATATTCAGTCGAGTCGAATCTTATACACCCATCACCATAGAGATGTCAAATATTGACTTACTATTTTATATTTCCAAAATCACAACACTATTTATTCAGTTTTTACTCTTATGGTTTTCAATTTCATTTGTACAATTATAATGTAAAAAATAAATCATTAGATGATGTTATTTGATCTATGTGGCCCTATATTTGAAACCGTTATAGACAGAGGCTTGAATGGTGACCCCATAAAAGACCGATGCTGGTGAAAATAGCTTAACTTTTGAACATTAACAGGGAGAGGCTTGACATTCCAATAGTCATTACTTTTTTTCCCGCTAATTTTAATGCATGTTTCATTTGGTTTAAATCTAATTCCTACAGGTTACTTCTTATATTTTTAGTTTAGAATTGGTGCCCGTATATCTGTTTTGAAGTCGGTTTTTTGCAAGAATTATAATAACTCGATACTAGTTATCAATTGTGTACACAATAGTACTACTATTATGTTAACTACTTTTGTTAACGTAATAGAAACTAAATGTAATTGAGAGTTTTAATGAAGTCGTTCAATTTTTTATTTAATATTTTACTAACACTATAACTATAAAAGTATTGAGTACTCGAAAAATTATTAAACACTCGGTACTCGATACCCACTCCTCAATACTTTGCCAGCACCAGTCTATACCAAAAATAACTTGTAAGGAAAAAAAAAAATCACAATTACAATTCCATCTTGCTAAAACTAATTTTAATCATAAAATTGCATTATTTCAAAAAAAGTTACACTTTTTACATCACTTATATGTAAATACTGTGTGGTATATAGAAACAGGAGAAACGTTATATCTAACATACAAATTTTGAAAAATTTCGTGTTTTTTAGTTATAATTTATTTTTACGTTCTCCTGAAAAATATTGTAATAGAACTAAAATTAGGGTCGGTTGCATTTAAGCTAACAATGTTAAAATATAAAATTGAAAAAAAAAATTATCAGTTCTGAAAATTCGTATTTAAAAACAGTTTTATTATTAAAAAAATAGCACTTTTATGTATTTATTTAAAGTGCAGTTAAAGCCTTAATTTTATAAGAAATTATGCAAATATATACTTTTTACAAAGAAGGCGCCCCTAATAGAAATATAATCTAAATGGTGTTAATAGAGCATTCTGTTTTCTTTTTTTCATCTCTTCTACATATTGTAGTTTTTATTCACAACGAATTTGAAAATCTAATTTTGTGGTTTTTAGAATTATACAAAACATATTCGCAACAATAGCAAAAAACAACTAAAATAATAAAAACATCATTGAAAATATGAATGAATTAAATATAGATTTAAATTTCAAATTTTATTTAATGATGAATGAATATTTAAACCATAAAAATAAAACAATATTATTTTACAAGCAAAATAATACCGAATGGTTAGATAAACACTGGAGTGGTATAAATTAATTTTTAATTAGAAAATGTGTGCATGATGTATTTAGAAACCTTTTTTTTAATTCAGATACACCTATACGGATAGTTACAGTGCAGACTGCTAACTGATCATTAAAATACATGTTCTTCTATGCCATAGTCACAGCATAGATACCTTTTCAAGCGGATAAGTATCATTTGATATACAAATGAGTTTTTGTATACAAATGTGAGTTATCGCCGCTATCTATTAGGATGTGCAGTTTAAACTAAAAAAATGATACGATAGAAATTTTAAACATATACCCATAATATCCGTATACGCATGTGTAACAGCAAAAACCTTGTTGTGCCTAGCTCATGTTTAGTAGGACATGGAGACTACCTATACTCTTGGTACGCAATTGCTGTCTCTCTTAAAGTGCAACAGCACAATGGAATTATTCGCCATTCTTGCGACTTAGGTCAAAACAACAGCCACCACATTACTATCCGAAAGGCCTCACAAATAACTGATCACAGAGATTGGATAAATCCCTATGGCGCCATCGGTTCCAGTGGTACCAGGCAAGTCTCGTTGGGGCTTATATGTTATTTTCATTCCGTAAAGCCTCGGGAACTGGTATCCTTAAATACCCGGAAAGCATAGGCATGAAGGTGTTACAAATCAATAAGACATTATGTCCCCGGGGTTATTTTTTAGTGTCAGTATCTATTAAAAGTATAATATTTAAAAAATTATTTAAATTGTAATTGATAGGAGTCCTATGAGCAGTAAATATATTATTAGTCAATATACTATAAATAAAATAAAACAATTCAAAAACTCTTTTTTACCACAACGCAAAGAAAAAACATGATTATGGTATGGTCACAGGAACCACATTATGTTCTCTGTAACAATATATGGTTGCGATGAACACATTTTAGTTGTTTGTAACATTACTTTGGTCCCGGTAAAAAAGTTTTGTTTTAAATTTTATCATTAAATGGTTACTACGTAAAAAAATGCAACATGGTTGGTTTTAACTATTTAATGTTTAATTCAGAACCAAAGTTATTTCGTAGACTAAAAGATTTTTAAAAATAAAAATTATTAGTTTATATCAACGGAATTTATTTTTTTGTGCTTTAAAAAAATAATAAAAATGTATAAACAATTGCTTCGGGAATTCAATTTAAAAATAAATATTTAATTATTTCTTGTTCGCTGTTGAATTGAGCGCGTGGCAATCCTCTTCTCTGGATACCCGCAATTCGAGTCCTCTCGGTGTGAGACTGTAATTTATTTTTAACTTTTAGACCAGAAGAATTAATAAAACCTCGAAATCATGAAAATCAACAGGGATAATATTACTGATGATGAAATATTCGCAGGTACAAAACGAAATTGGTTGGTGATGTAATTTACCATGTGACATTAAAAGATTCCTATACCTGAGCTGTAGAAGCTGATGAGAATACAAACTCAACCGTTGAGACCGGCGTTGATGTTGTTCTCAATCACAGTTTACAAGAATGCTTTCGGAGACAAGAAAGACTTTACTTTGTACTTTAAAGACTACATTAAAAAAGAAGTTGGCTGAATTGGAAAAGAAATCCCCCGAAATTGATGTCTTCAAGAACAATTCTTTAATGGTAAATCCATGAACTACGATGGTATGGGTCATGTGCGAATGTCGTTAAATCGATGGCATATGTGTTCCCTCCCTTGAAAACGGTTTGGAAGAAGAAAAATGCTAATTAAATTTTTGTATCTATGTATTATTAAAATCATCTGTTTTTATATAAAATCATTAATAAAAAATAATTTTGTATTTTAAAATGTAAAAAAATTGGCACATCCATTTCATATGACATTTCATATTTTTTAACCATACTATAATCGTTAATTTAACCATAATATTATAATGTTCAACAATAATATAGTTTCACTACAACCATAGTATGTTGCTCTTAGATTATTTTTTCTTTGCGTGCAAGGAAAAGCTTATTAATTTTGAAGATTTTGGCTCTTACAGTTCTCATCAAAATTATAAGCGCTTTGCTTGAATGAGAAATGGCAGGAGTCTGAAACTATCCCTTCCATTAGTAAAGACTGTACATTATTAGCAAGCAAACTTACAAAATTCAAAGGGCTCTTATAATTATTTGGATAAAAAGTGCTTGGTTTGATGCTCATGCGGATAATTAATATGTCGTGGCCGCTTGGGCTCTTTAGAGTAAAAGCGTACATTCCCACACCCGTGCAAATACGGATATATTTAATTTATTTTTATTTATTAAATGTAACAATACAATTACCAGCCAGCAAAATATTATTGGATATTGGTAGGCAGTAAAATAAAACTCATCCCTTTCTAAAGCGGTTCTCATAAGCGCATATTAGACGCGCATTCGAGAATGCTATGTTTTTAAGACAATAATAAAAAACTGCATCCTCGGTCGCTTACGAAGATGCAGGTATGTAATCGAAGAAGTTTTCTTTATAAAATTTAGTGAAACAAAGAGACCTCTCTCGCTTACGCGGATGCAGGTATATGAGTGAATAAGTTTTTATAAAGAATTTTAGGAAGAGACCTACCAAGTGGAACATCGCAACAAAAAAAAACTCATGCTTTCCTGAAGTAGATTGGAATGGAGATTCTATTTCTCTCTCCCTTACAAATCTGCTTCCAAGTAAACGTAATTTTTTGCTACGAAATTATATTCTAACTTGATTTATCGAGCACAACAACGAAAACTTTCACTTATTGAAACGAAACACCCAAAGTATTGACTGATAGACTGATAGCATACTACCTACTAGCTAAAAGGAGCATCAAAATTTATACATAAATATATATGCTCTGAATGGATGTTGGAACAGAATTATTTCAAATAATACAATATTCAAACAATCTTAATATAATAACCACGAATCTGTTGTATAATTTGAACCCTAACCTATATTAATCAATTAAAAAATAAATGAAAGTTTTCAATGTTATAAAATACAAGTACTATAATAGTATATAGTATATATATAATATCAAGGTAACGTTGGCATTTCAAGATACAAAAAAAAATTCAAAATCGTCCAAGTGCGCAAAAATATGGTTGAGGTAACCATAATCTAAGAGCAATATATTACGATTAAATTATATATTATTATTATTAAAAATATTATACAACTATGAAATACCATACGATATAGGCCATTTTTTACATTTTTGATAATAAAATACACAATTATTCGTTTGTTTTAAAATAATTTTTATACATAAATTAGCAAACAATAATAATCACTTTATATTATAAGTATAAATATATAAATTCCCTAAACACATTTTTAAAAATTTTGTATAATTTTTTTTAAGCCCAATCTCCACAAGGAAATAATATTTGTTTTAAGCCTTTTTTTGGTTACGTACGAATAAATTAAATTTTTTACTTTATTTATTATTAATACATTATGATTATGGTTATTTATTTTGTTTCTCAATGTTTTCTGGTATCAGAATGGAAATTTACGAATACCTTACTTTCAGTCGGCAAGTATCGTCTTACCTCGATTTTTAAACTTGGGCAGATATAACTGGAGAATCAGGGACCTGCCACTAACACAGTCAATCATTTGTAGTAACCCAGAATATATCCAAGCTCCTTCTTGGTCTTTCTGTCTAAAGTTGAAGCGTCATTTGAATTATCTTCTGATCATTCACCCACTATTGTCTATATATGGAACCAGCAAAATATTGTGTTACCAACAACTAGCACAAGCATTAATTGGTTGAAATATAGAAAGTATCTCAGTACTCACTGTTCGCAAAATATACCGCTAAGAACACCAGAAGACGTGGATAAAAGTCTTATTAATTTTAATCAAATCCTTAAATCAGCTGCCCAACATGCAACAGTAACCCGACAATGAGCTAGATACAATCAAATTTACTTTGTAGATGTCGAGCGGCTCTGGGTTGAAAAAAGGAAAATTCGAAGAGAGTGGCAATCACACAGATCTCCTGAACTCAAATCTAAACTTAAAGATTGCACGAAACGGCTAAGACAGCTACTAGAGTCTCGAAGAGTAGCATCTCTAAAAAATTACTTGGAAGACCTCGACGCAACTGCACAATCAGATTATTCATTATGGCGCGCATGTAGAAACCTTAAAATACCGGTCGTACGTAAGCCTCCCTTGCGAATTTCTTGTGGAGACTGGGCAAGAAATGATACCGAAAAAGGCAATTTATTTGTTGGACATTTGAAAAAGTTTTTCACTTCAAATATGTGTACTGATATATTTGAGTTGCCACCAGCAGAGACTAGTGCCGAAGTACCCCTAAGATTTGAATTTAGCGATATTAAAAGGGCATTAGCGGATTTAAACACCAAAAAATCCCCTGGCGTTGATAAAACAAGTAACAAGTCAGTACTTTCCCACAGAGTGGTAGGTCTCTATGATTCCTAAACCAGGAAAAGACCACAAAAGTAGAATCATACAGACCTATAAGCCTTTTATCAAACATGTCAAAGTTGTTTGAGAGAATTTTAATAACTAAGCTGAATCCAATTCTTAGTGCGAAAGGATGTATTCCGATCCATCAATTCGGCTTTAGAAAACAACATAGTACGATCCAACAAACACACAGATTAGCAAATGTAATTAAAACGACCTTTGAAAAAAAAAATAATGTTCTGCGCTTTTTATCGACATTTCTCAGGCATTACATAAGGTTTGCCACGAAAACCTAATATTTAAGCTAAAGCTGAACTTTCTCTTAAAAGATTATTTAACGAATCGCAAGTTCCTACTAAAAGAAGGTGACATTTTAAGCTCGCCACAGCTCATTGAAGCCGGAGTTCCCCAAGGTAGTATTTTGGGACCAATTTTATATTTACTGTACACATCAGATATGCCAATTAGCACCCTATTCCACACATCAACTTTTGCAGATGACACAGCTTTTTTAAGTATTCATAAAAGTGCCCAAGAAGCATCACAACTTTTACAAGACCACATACTCAATTTGGAAAAATGGCTAGAAAAATGGAGCATAAAAGTTAATGATTAAAAATGTACTCACATAACTTTTGCACTGCGTAGGGACTCATGCCCTCCTATTCGCATAAATAACCAAATGATACCACAACTTTCAGACGTTAAATACCTGGGTATACATCTTGACCGTCGCCTTACTTGGAAAAGCCACATTGATTTCATGTTAACACAAATGAAACTAAAAGCAGTACAACTAAATTGGCTTATTGGCAGAAACTGTACAAGTCGATCGTCAAACCAATTTGGTGTTATGGGATTCAGTTATGGGGCACTGCCTCAGCTAGCAATGTAGAAAAAATTCAAAGGCGCCAAAATAAGATACTACGTATGATTACATCTGCTCCCTGGTATATAACAACTTCGAACAACCACAAAGACCTAAACATGCCATCAGTTAAAGCAGAAATAGCAAAACACGCAGTTTTTTAGACTTAAGATATGAGTAATTATTGTTAGTTCAAAAATATTAAAAATACATAAAATAAATTATGCAAAAAAAAACCTTTTTATTTTTGAAAGTGCGATATTTTAAAAACTACTGCGCCAGTTGAATAAAATTTGTAATTCATTTGTATTTTTACTTTGTTATTAAAATATTTTAAACACCTTTTACAGAGCTTTACAATCATTTTTTATAAGTTTTAAAATGCTATCCCGCGATGGATACCTTTATATAAAATAAATACATAAACAACAACTGAAGCACTATAAAAGTAAGAGTCATTCAATTGATGTGGCATACTTTCAAGAGAAAATCGAGCAAAATATTTCCAGGACGCCCACAACGTGGCGGACAATGCTAGTAATATATATAATATTTTATTGCAACAGTAATATTTAATGCTTGTAGTCTATTAAAATTAAATTGGTATTTTCTACAAAATTTTACTTAACACAAATATTTTGTTGCTTGGCTATTATTTATTTATCGCTATTATATAGGAAAGCATTGGTATTTGGATCGCCTGCTTACAAAATTTATTCTTTATTCAGATTCAAATATATTGGAATTGCTTTCATCGCTTCACAAGGCGTTAGCCGACTGTTAACTATAAGACGTATATCGTTTTGCAAATTAAAGTCGTTTTTTTGTTGACTTTACTGATTAGTGGTTTCTTGGCAGCTCTTATAGCAATAAAATATGCTTCATTCAATTACGGTGAGCTGTATGAACTCCAATAGAGATTATTCTAGCACCATCCATCACTACCTTAATTTCTTTCTATTGAGTTTTCAGGCGAAAGCGAGATAAAATGCGACATATGCTTTGTTTTTCCATTTATATTAAAATAGCTGTACCCGCCACGTCGTAGGAGTCCTAACAATATTTTCACATATTTATACAATAATAAAAGTAATAGTGCTTTTGTTATGGTTTATATATTGACTTTATATAAAGGTACCCATCTCTGGGTAATTAGCCAGGAACAAAAAATTCTAAAACTTATATAAAATTCTAAAATTATTATTGACTTTTGTATATAGTGTTCTATGGTATGTTTAGTATTTTAATGTTTTAAGTTAAGTATTCTCTTAGCACTTCTGCCGCTTAAACTGAGCATTAAGATGCCCTCGAGAATTAATGAGAAAAGAATACAAATTGATTTCAATTCTGATTTAACTCTGAATTTTATTTTCAAAAATACAAGCTTATATACTAAATTAATCTATAGGTCAGCAATATTTTGGGGTACCAACAAATCAATAGTTGATTTGCTGTTCCCACGGTCTCAGCAAATTTTACTTTGGTTCTCATAAACCATTGGCACGTGAAAAACATTTTTGCTTTAATACAAATTTCATATTACAAACATTCCTATGCCAACAGTTCACTAAACTTAAATAGAGTTCATATTACAATTTTATTTCTCATACAAATTATTTTATACAAACAAAAACTTAAATATTTATTATTGCTGACATAACATAAAATACTAAATTTGGTCAGTGGCTTTATCAATTGAAATTCTTAAAATACTTATTGTAAACAAAAAATGAATTTGACTTTTTCAAGTTCAAAAAAAATGTGTAAATGAAATTCTTAAATTACTACAGTCTTACTCTATATATGTATCTATTATACTACAGTACTAATTCTATATATGCATACACTACACCCTTACCCTTTTAGGTTTGGGTATTATTAAAAATGAAACCAAGTTAGAATCAAAAATTAAACATATGTACATATATATGCGTATTTATAAAGTGTATTTTAAGTATTTACTTTATATATTTCTTATTCATATTGTTACATATTAGGTCTTATAATTCTTTATATTTCTTATCTACATATTTGTGTGTTGATTTAAATATTTTTTTAGTAAATTTTTATGCACTATTTTTGTTTTTGATTTATCAATTTCTATGACTACATTTAAATCTTCTATGTCTATTACTTTGTATGGACCTTTGTATGGGGGTTCATATTTCTTTCTATTTAAAACTTTAACTAAAACTAAATCTCCTATTCTAATATCTATCCTATTTTGATTCTTTTTAGATTCTAATCCTCTTTTCTTTTTTACTTCGAGAATTATTTCTCTTGCTCTTTGTAATGAGTGATGAAGTCTAATCTTTAGTTCATTTAAATAATTGTCAGTATTATAAATTTTTCTGGTGTCCTCTAAAATATCGTTTGGCAGTCTAGGAAGTCTACCAAAAATTAGTTCAAATGGTGAATAGTCTGTATCGACATTTGGTGTCGATTAAAAGCAAAAGTATAATATGATATCCACTCATGCCAATTATTGTCATTTACAAAATTTAGAAAATATTCGTTCAGGACACGATGATTTCGTTCTATCGTGCCTAAAGTTTCATGATGGTAAGGTGTTGAGAAATTTTGTTTTATTTTTAATAATACACAAATCTCTCTCATCAATTCATTGGTAAATTCAGTTCCTCTATCTGTTTTGAGAATGTTAAATAAACCGTATTTTAATACAATATGTTCTATTAAAGCCTTCGCGACTGTTTTGGCATCTTTTGATTCAATCGGACAAGCAACAACATATTTTGTCAGTTCGCACTGCATGGTAAGTATGTATCTAAATTGTCCGGATGGTCTTAGTGGTCCAACTGTGTCCATTACAACAGTATCAAAACCGTGTGAGGGTGTATCTGTTATAGTAAAAGGTTCTTTTGTATTTTTTATCTGTTTATGTTTCTGGCATGAATCACATGTTGTTATGTACTTTCTAACCATTTTATTCATATTTTTCCATATATATCTTTGTTTTAGTTTGGAAAGTGTTTTCCTAATTCCAAAATGTCCTCCGTGTGGTGAGTCATGAAATTCTTCTATCAATCTATATTGTGTTATATTATCTTTTATTTCTCTTGGCATTTTGTATATAATTATTTCTATATCGTTTTTATTTATATTGTTATATATTTCTTTCAATTCTTCGGCCGTTATATATTTAAATATTTCATCATTATCGTATAGTACGTACTTTCTAAATTTCAATTTCTTCAATCTCAATAAAAGTTTCTCCATAAATGTTCCTGAAAACATAGGATTTTCGCTTTTATTGCATATTATGCGCGTTATTTTATCATTTTTCCCTTTCAATTCTTTTTTCAATTCTTGCTGCAGATTATTATCATATATAAATTCAATCTTTTGGGTACCCTTAATATTATTTATTGACGTACATTCCCACATATGGAGGTGATCAGTCTCCTTTCGAGATATGCAGTCTTTTATAATATTTTCTTTTCTATGAACGTTCTTTTTATTTTTATTTTCATCTTCATTATATTTATTTTTCATTTCATTATTAATTTTAGTTTTCATTTCGTTGTTAAACATATTTCTTGTTATTGCCAAGGTTTTCTTTTCTTTTTCATCAATATAGATTGGAATCATGTCTCTTAATATTTGTGAATTTATTTCTACACGCGAAAGAGCGTCTGCGTTTGTATTATTCGCTCCCTTCTTATATATTATATCAAAGTCATAATCTGCTAGTTCAAGTCTAATTCTGGTTAATTTTGAAGACGGGTTTTTATGTGTAAACAAAGCAATAAGAGGTCTATGGTCTGTGACTACGGTAAATTTTCTACCATATAGATATGGTCTAAAAAATTGTATTCCCCAATGGATACCTAATAATTCTTTTTCAATTACTGATTTATTTTTCTCATGTTTATTTAATGTTCTACTTGCATATGATATGGGTAGGTCGTTTCCTATTTCACCCTGTGAAAGAATTGCTCCCAGAGCCACGTTTGAAGCGTCTGTCGTTAAAATGAATGGTTCGTCAAAGTTCGGGTATCGTAATATAGGCGGGTTTTTTAATTTGTCTCTTAGAGTCTCAAATGCTGTTTGGCAATCTTCTGTCCAATTGAAAGTTACTTTCTTTTTTAATAGATTATTAAGACAAGTTGCCGTTTTGGCGAAGTCTGGAATGAATATTCTGTCGTCTGAGTTTTTTGGAACAGGATATTGTTCAATTACTTTGTATTTTGTCGGGTCGGTTTTTATACCATCTTTTGTAATCAAATGTCAAGTCTGCCATCAAAGTGTTAATCCGTTCTTTGTAGTTAAGTACATTGCCTTTTTGTTTGGTATTCTTTAATTCGAAATGTATGCTGCTTGCCGTTCTTGTGGATTTGAAATGCTTTGTTAGAACTGTTTTAAGTTCTTCGAAAGTTGTAGGTGTATTTTCTATAATAAGAATATCCCTGACTCTGTTTATTAATTTTATCGCCATTACATATTTTATTAGTTTCTGTTTTCCTTGCTCATTTAGTTCATAATGAACCATTTCTATCATCGAAAGGAAAATATTAACATGTGAAACATTCCTAAAAAATTTTGCAAAAAATATCAATATGAAATTATGATTTTTAAAGGTTCTGATCCAAAGTGCTCTGATTGGTTAAACAGAAATAAAACAAATAACAAATATTGGGAAAATGCTTAAAAAAAAATTCTTTTGACATAAGAGTAATTTTTTCAAATATTTGTATCTTTTTTTTTTGAAAAATGTTAAAAAAACGTACAATTTTAATTATTTATATATTTGATGTGTTTTTGTGTAAGTGGTCTTTAGTTGGAGTAAAATAGTTAAGCTTAACATAATTATTTTAGATAAATCAATTTTAAAATGATAAAAAAAGGCTTATGGCAAAAATTTAAATTTTGACTTGATTAAAAAGAAACGTGTAACTAAAATTGGTAAAAATTGTTGGAAAGAAAAATAATATTATTATTATACATTACAAAAAAAAATATTTTTTGTTTTAATAAAAATCTTAATAAACAATGGCAAAAATTATTATGTTTGATTACACAAACTTACAAGAAGAAAGTATATTTTTAAAGAAACCAATTATATTATAGTTTCTTTTTTTTTTTTTGTAAAAGAAATTAAAAGAAGAAAACATTTTGTCCTTTAGAATATTTGAATTAAAATTAAAGTTATATTTAAAAAATTAAAAAAAATATTTTGTTTAAACATAGTTCTTAGTATGGAACATTTGAGAAAAGATAAGAAACACTTTCGCCATTGTGTGTTCTTCGCACAGCTTCGGCAAACATCATAGAAACATCGATGCATTGGATTTTGGGACAATCTCTCATGTGACCATTTTGAGGTATGGTATTTGTTACAACCACAGCCTCGCTAAATGTCCTACAAGTTTCCCAAATTTTTTACTCAACTCTTCTATTGACTTTAGTTTTTCTTGTATAGTTTCATTTGTGTATTTTCTTGCTATGGATTTTCTAGCATTTACAATTAGTTTTTCTAATTCTTCAAAAATTTGTTCCATGAATGGTATTTATTTCTATAGCACATAAAGAAAAAAAAATTTTTTTTTTTTTTTTTGTCTTGTTAATTATACATTTTGTACAGAGTTTCTTACAACTTGTTTCTTTATGTAATTCTGTAAGAATTTAACTATGACTACTAGTACAAAAATTATCAGTAAAATTATTATCAATTCTTGATCTATTGTTATCTTATTGGTATTTATAGCATTGGCATTCGCATGGCCTTCTACTTTTGCATCTGCGATGCCCATTTTGAGTTGTTCTAAAGTAAACTTTATTCTATCTTCCTCGGTTAATTCAAAAGTATGTAGTTCTAGATTCATTACCTAAATCAAAAATCTAAAAAAACTACTGTACTTTTTAATTTCATGTTCTTTATACTCTAATTCTAATGTTTTTTGGCTTTATCTTATTTCTCCTTCTATTTATATAATTTTGAAATTTTTTTTTTTTTTTTTTTTTTTTTTTTTACAAAAAAAAATTTATTTTAAAATTTCTGCCATCCTTTCTCTCTTAAGTTGTTTAGTTCCGCAATTAAACTCTTCTTCTGGTTGCCTTTTGCTATGTTTATCACGTTTTGCAATTCCGTGCAGGCCTTCTCAAAACGCCGCTTCTTTCCTCCTCTCTTCTTTGGTTTAAAATTTCTGTTTCGCTCCCCAAACTCTCGCACCTGCTCTTTATATTTTTGTATCCTTTCTTTGTACTGTTCTATTGTAATTCTTTTTGGGCCTGCAGTCTTTGGCGTCGCTACATATGGAGGTGGTGTCTCTGGTTTACTAATAACTGGTATTGGTATGTATTCTTCTTGGGGTAGTAGTAAGTTTTCCCACTTTTTGAATATGGCATCTATTTCTTCTTGATTGCTCATTAAAAATTTATTATTTCTTTTGCAGTACAGAGAAAAAAATGTATTTTTTTTTTTTTTGTTTTGTTTTTTGCAAAATAATTTTTGAAAAGTATCTTTTGTTTTCAGGAAAAAATTTTTAAATATTAAAATTTCTACAGGATCTACTCAAAACTGGCAGGATCGCCATATGGTATGTTTAGTATTTTAATGTTTTAAGTTAAGTATTCTCTTAGCACTTCTGCCGCTTAAACTGAGCATTAAGATGCCCTCGAGAATTAATGAGAAAAGAATACAAATTGATTTCAATTCTGATTTAACTCTGAATTTTATTTTCAAAAATACAAGCTTATATACTAAATTAATCTATAGGTCAGCAATATTTTGGGGTACCAACAAATCAATAGTTGATTTGCTGTTCCCACGGTCTCAGCAAATTTTACTTTGGTTCTCATAAACCATTGGCACGTGAAAAACATTTTTGCTTTAATACAAATTTCATATTACAAACATTCCTATGCCAACAGTTCACTAAACTTAAATAGAGTTCATATTACAATTTTATTTCTCATACAAATTATTTTATACAAACAAAAACTTAAATATTTATTATTGCTGACATAACATAAAATACTAAATTTGGTCAGTGGCTTTATCAATTGAAATTCTTAAAATACTTATTGTAAACAAAAAATGAATTTGACTTTTTCAAGTTCAAAAAAAATGTGTAAATGAAATTCTTAAATTACTACAGTCTTACTCTATATATGTATCTATTATACTACAGTACTAATTCTATATATGCATACACTACAGTTCAAAATGTACCGCTTTTAAATATAAAAGCTGCTGTCAAGTTTTCAGTACCTTTAAATCGTTCAAATTGCTTACTTTCACTACTTTTTCTATATTTTCATTTGGAAATTAGATAAGTTTGGGAAAATAAGTATTCTATATTTGGACCGATATACTAAGGTACCTCCGCACAAAATGTTCTTAAAATTCATTCAGTAATTTGTACGTGATGCGAACACAAACAGACAGACGGACAGATAAAAATTCCTAATATGACTGCTTTGTATTTCATTTCGATTACTGTCTGCACTAGCAGCAAAATTTAAAAAAAAAAACATTTCATGAATAGTTTTATTATATTTATAGATGTAAGTTCAGTTTCCTTCATCTAGAGTTTTAGTAACAGCAAATTTTTCTATCAACTGATAACTCCTTCTAATATGAATTTAGAAGTGATACCGATTTGCGTCGAAAAAACCATGCCTCTTACAATGTTCAAGTTAGACATAACGCAAAAACAAGTAGCAGAAAATGACGCCAGTTCTTTGGACACTGGACAGATCTCGATGGTCTTCCCATTTAAACCCCATGCAAGCCTTTTGGACTGGTGCCCCATGTACCCCGGGGGGGGGGGGGTCTAAAAATCAACAAGATAATTTTCCCCTTTGAGCGGATACATTTAGTAGTGTAAAACAAATAACAAAAGATGTGCAAAAAAAAAACAAATGAAATATTTACAAGCAAGTATCATATCACACAGCTCTTCTCCTTTTACTCATTACTGTATCTGTGAGCAGTTAAATTCTCTATATATAAATTCTGACTAATTACACTTAAACATTTATTTGCTTTATTCTACTTCAGTGGTATAGGAAGGAACTTCACAACAATAGGCAAGTAAAGTAGTTATTTCTTTTACAATTTTTACATATAAGGCTGCTGCATATCCTACTCTAATATTTGTTGTAACATGTAGAAACTGGCTTCCACTATTCGCCAGCTCTCTATCCCACCCACAGCAAGCTGCAGAGTATAATGTGTATATAGATTAATATATGCATACATACGTTCGTATATAAAATGCCAGATACTTTTAATATAAAACCACAAATTATATATGAAAAGCTTTTTAATGGATTTTGAAAAATCATATTTAATAATTGCCAAAATAAACAAAACACGCACACACACACACACAACACACATAAAACAACAGCAAATATAACCTTATTTAGCAACAAAACTGTTCAAATAAATACACACCCAGGTGGTGGTCTTAATATTGGTTTACATTACCAGATATTCATTGTAGCATAAAGTACACAGTTTACACAGCAAACATATTGCTGTGACTTTATTTTAAACGTGAATGTAGTACAGTGATTGAAAGCTGTTTGATAACTGCAAAACTTTAATTACTAATAATACAAAAACACTTCTTAAGCAAAATTGATGTCATCTTTTTAAGAATAACAAACTTTAACCAAATCTTGTGTGGCGTCACTAAGACCACAATATTATTCTAATATTAGAAGAAAAAAAAAAAGAACTTAAGCAATTATCACTGATATTTGCTGTGATGTATCCTATATATTCTTCGAAGTGTCACGGTAGGCTAGTAGGTAGCGTACTGTCTTATTAATCTGGGGGTTGTAGGTTCGATTAACACTAAAGATTCTGGCGGTTTCACTGTGTGAAGGGCTTCGTTATTAGGCTCGGTAAATTAATTGTAATTTAGTTAATTAATCGGTAAAATAAATAAATTAATTATAATCATAAATTGTATAGCTTTTATTATTATTATTAATATTATTATTATTATTATTATTATTATTATTATTATTATTATTATTATTATTGTTATTTAATTTTAATTTAATAATTGTAAATAATTTTAAGCAGAGTATTGAAACCGACTATGGCAGGATGCCTTGGTGGGCTAACACGTTAGGGCTAGTCTATCAGTCCGGGGTTGTCGGTTCGATTCCTACCAAAGACTCTGAAATTTTTCACTACAAGTTGGCAGGAAGATCAAGAAGGTGCTTGGATATAATATGTGACTACAAATAGTTAACTGCGTTAGTACAGGTCACGGGCTCTCAAGTATTATCTGGCCAAGCTAAAAAACGAGATAAGACGATAGTTTCAGGCTGTGCTTGGAAAAAGGCTAACATAAAAAGGGCTTTGGACTACGGGCAGTCACATATTATATGGAGATGCTGTGGAGAACTAGCCTTAAGTAAATGTTAACAATTACTATAGACTCTGTGATGAGGAAGAATGTCGACATATAACAGTCGCCAGTCTCAAATCACTACAGTCGAGAATAAAAGGCACGTGACTCAATGAAAGTTAGGTATTCGTAAATTTCCAGCTGGATTTCAGAAATCCCTGAGGAAAGAAGGGGGTCGTAAAGGGACCCATGAAGTTAGTGGTCTGCTTCGGTATCCTTCCTACAACAAATAATAAATAAAAAACCGATTATGGCCAAGAGAACGAAATTGAAAATAAATCAAATTAAATAAATATATAATTTGTAAATGAATTTTAATATTTAATAAATAAATATTATTTAATAAATAAATATTACATCAGTACAGTAATGTTGTTGATATTCTATAATTATATTTTTTCCTTTGAACAGTTTTTAAAAAATTACTAATAATAGAAGTTTTAATAATAAAAACATTTACAACATTTTCAGGCTTAAATTCATTTGTCTTCTTCGCTATATCATTCTTCAGAAGTCCTGTCTGTCTACTCCTGTCTCCCTTGTGTAGTACTCACATGTAAACCTCATCTATTTAATCAACCAATTTCAGATAATAGGTATAATAGATAGATAAAGAAAGAAAGATAAAGTTGTTCTTTAATATTTACAACCCTGTATTGCTTGTTGCTTTAGCCAAAATTAAATGAAATTTTCTTAATTTTTTTTTTTTTGTTGCGTAATTGTAATTAAATAGGCAAACGAGTTTTTTGTAATACCTTTTACGTCCGTAATACTGCATCGATTTTGGAAAGACTTTTATGGTTTTAAAGCTTTTTCTTAACGGATGTGCACAATCTTAACTTTATTTAAATCGGTTCAGTACTTTAGCAGTAATACCACTATCAAGTTTTTACTAACACCAATAAACAAATATGTATGTATGATGTACATGATGTTCTCTTAGCTGCAAGTCAAAAACACAAGTAAGTTTTACGAGAAACACGTGCGTTTTCGTGTTTAAGCATGGCCATACTTTTTCTTCCAAGTGTTTATTTTATTTTATTAAAAAGGGGCAGCGAAGCGCACCAATGATATCTAGTAGTAATTATTACGACTGGTGAAATTGAGAATATTGGTGAAATTTTTAGGGGAATTCATGGTAAAAATAAAATTTTTTAACAAATTTAGATCTTTGGCGAATCTTACTTTTATTATATAAAAATTTTAGGTTGTTGGTGAAATTTTAATATATTTTTTATACAGTTTTTTTGGTGAACTTGTGAATTTGCTGCTAAATTATTATTTTTTTTGCATATTTTTTGTAGTTAAATACACTCTAAAACACTTTTGTTGAAAATTAGGTATATAATAGTATGCAACACTTTACCGAATATTTTCAACCTAAAATTAGACAACAATATCCTTTTGTTAAATTTTGAACAAATAAGTGTTTAATTGTTTTACACAATCTGTGTTTAATTTTTTCTTCTTTGTTTCTTTTGAGAATTTTTTCCTTAAATAAAGATGCACAAAATATATTAAATTACGTTTATTATAATAAGCTTTGTAATATAACAATTTGTAATAATATTTACTATATTACTAAACAGTTTAAACATAGCATGGCAGGAGAGAGAAATGCATTTTCATATTTTAACAATATAGACCACAATTGAACACATTCTCACCTAAGTGGCTGCTCCAATTGTCGAAATTGCAAATCATCCATAGGAGTATCACTGTTTGATAGAGATTTTAGGCTAGAGGCATCACTACATAACACTTAATGAGACTGTTCCTGCTGATTGATACCAAAACGGAATTATTTATACCTACATGGTAAAAGTGCACTACATAAAGCTTAAGAAACGGTTCCGCATGCCTTAAAGTCCGTTAAACAATTTATTTACGGCATGAGACATTTCCTGCTCGTTTTCTCTCCGTAGATTGTTTGAGTTAATGTCATTGCATTTTTTTGTACGGCATTACTGAATGTTGCCAAAGATTCTGTCAGCATGCCACAGCCAAGCGTGAATTTAAGGAGAAAATGAAAAACTCCAACAACTAAATAAGCAACACTAGTCCATTGGTCCAACTAAAAAGATCAAATTATTATATATATTATTGATATTATTATTTACAAACACTTTTACCACTAGAAATTTAAATTTTATAAATAATTTTGTGTGTTAACTGCTTTTGCAATTTAACCTGTCTGATTCTAATACTGTAATTTATAAGATATTGTACCTTGTTGTGTTAGAAATCCAAATTTTAATAAATTAAAAATAATTAAACAAAATTAATATGGAGAAAATTAAATGGAGAAATGGAACTTTTATGATTATTTTTTTTTTTTTTTTACATAGAGTTGACTTTAAGCATAATTTGTCAAATTATGATTTGACAAATTTTTTGTAATTTTAAGAGAAATATCGATTTCATTTGTTGAAGTTGTGTATTTTTGTTAATTCCCTTATTTTTGGCGAAAATGTGAATTTGGTGAAATTACGAAAACCTTGTTAAATTTCGATTCTTGTAAATAAATATATATTTATATACTTTTTTTTATAAATTTTCAGTTTATTATGAAAATAAAATATTTTGTAAAATTGAGATGAAAATATGATTTGTTAATTCCTCTATTTTTTCTAAATTTTGCATCAATGACTTTGATCACTTTCATCACAAGTTGAATGAGGAAGCACAGAAAAATGCATAGATGCAATTGGGACGGTAAGATGAAATTCCAAGAAGACGATAACTGCAGACTGTCCACGGAAGGAGCTGAAACATTAGAGCATATAGGGTGTGAATGCCTATGTTGTCATACACATATTATGTGGTCAGATATATTTTATATGCGCATGTAATGGGGACTCTTAAACAAATGTTAGCAACTACGAGAGATTCTATGATGAGGCAGAAATCTAAGAGTAATAAATTGTTGTTGAATTTGACAATTTTTTAAACTAATTTTATCTGACGTTTGTTAATGTCAAATTATATTATTAAAACAAATAATTCGAAACATAGTTGTATTATTATTAAAATATATATTATATAAATCGTACTAGTGTGAGTCGGGCTCTAACACGGAGGCTTCCGTACTAAGTGCAATATTTAACTTTGCATTAACTTTACGCTTTATAATTTACGATAATTTGAAGGAGTGAAGTCTATGATTACAAACGTATGAGTGATATTGAATGCAACTTTTACAGAGTTTATTAAATATCAATCATACGTCATGCAAACTTTTTAAATAAAACTTTTATATAAAAAGTTTTTTATTGAAAGCAGAAACTTATATCGTTAAAAATATCTATTTACCTTTCAGCAGAAAATCGTAATTTTATAGTTGATATATTTAAAATTTAGAATTATCCATTTAAATAATTTTTTTTTAATTAATAATTTTTAATTATTAATTCAACATATCAAATAGTTTAAATAAAAATAAATTTATTTAAATAGAATTTTTCTATAAAAAAAATTTTCTAAATAAAAAATCTATTACTACTATACTAAGGGTATCAAAGCGGACCACTAATTTTATGGGTCAATTCTCGACTTCCTTCGGTTCTCAACTTTTCAGGCAACCGATTGGTAATTTCCGGCTACCTTAGTTTCTCTTGCTAACACTAGCCCGTATTATTAACTTTAGTCGTCAGGTAACAGTGTTTCTTCTTCTTCACTGTGATAAAATTGTATTGCACAAAAAATTTTTAAGTATTTTTATTACTTTAAATGTTAATTACATACACTATTTCACGAATTTATTAGATTAGTGACCCAAGAGAAGAGTTCAAAAGATTAATTAAGATTTTAAATAAAAATAGCGGTTTCAATAAAAAAAATCCAGGATAAGTTGAATAAGTTTTGATCAACTTAAAAAGTAATTTTTCCAAAATTGTATTTATGTGTTTTTTTTTGATAAATGAAAAAATATATTTGTACATTTATTTTTAATTTCTAGCCCAAATTTTGTAGAAAAATGAGCATATTTTTTCTATTCTATATTTTTAAATGCATATTTTAAGAGCATACCCAGCAAAAATTTATTGGGTTTTGGTAAGCAGAAAAATAAAACTTATGTCTTTCAAAAGCGGTTCTCATAAGCGCCTCTAATAAGTGCATTCGAGAATACTATAATTTTAAGACAATAATAACAAACTGCATCCTGTCTCGCTTACGAAGATGCAGGTATGTAAGCGAATGAATTTTCTTTATAATATTTAGTGAAACAAAGAGACCTCTCTCGCTTACGGGGATGCAGGTATGTAAGCGAATAAATTTTTATAAAGAATTTGTGAAGCAAAGAGACCTACCAAGTGGGACATTACAAACAAAAGCAGGTTGAAATGGAGGTTATATTTCACTCTCCCATAAAAACGTGCTTCCAAGTATACGTAATTTTTTGCTGGGATAAAATTAATTTTTAGTTGTATGAAAATTCGAGATCCAAATGGTATTAAATATATAAAGCCAAGATCTTTTGATATCTATAAATATTTTAATTACTTGTCTACAAGGTTTACAAAATTCGTCATAATCGCGATTTCTTGCATACAACCTTTAATTTATAGTTATATTTATTGTTATAGCGAACATAGTTTTAAAAAATTCTGTGTAAATTTCAATTATATGTGAAACATACGAAACTATCGGAACACCCTCTAATTTTTAGTATTTGTTGTCATAGCAGCCATAAAACTTCTATTAAACTTTCAACCCTTCTGTGAAATTTTCAAGTGTCTACCCATTACCGTTTTAGTGATAGAAGGATCTGACAGACGTTGTAGCAAAAAGAAGGGTGAAATTTCTAATGTTTTTACCCTTTCGGTACGAAACCATAAAAACATAAAAATTATGCTTATATAAGTTCAGCTATTGATAGACAGAGAAATTATTTTTCATGATTTTTGTTATCATTTAGGATTTCTAAATGATAACGGAAAAAGTAAATCTATAATATTGCGAGAAATGCTGTTTCAATGCGTGGCAAAGCGAATCCAAAAAAATTAAGCAACCTGTTTTCGCCAGAGTGTTTGAAAATTTTTTACTAAAATATAAAGAAAAATATAAATAACTCTTCTATGACAAATTATTCATTATAATAAAAATAATTAAAAATTATAATAAAAAATAAAAATGGTTTACTTTAATTTATTAAAACAAATTGTATGTAAAAGAAAACATTTGAAAAAAAAATATTTAATACCCTGTTCATCGAAGTATAAAAAGATTTTAGATATTTGTTTAACATCATTATTGATATTTAATTTAAAAGTTAAAATTTGTAAAGATCGATCTGACATAATTCATTTTGATCAAGATTAAAAATGCTAAAGTTCAGTTTTCAAAGTTATTCTGGCTGGTCACATGTACAAGCTATAATATAAAGATAACCGAGGCACACTGTCATTATTCTAAAGAACTCTTACATTGTGGGTTTCAATACACGACTGCTGGGCTGCATATGGTCCTAGCAGCAGCATCAAATCCCGCTGACCATATTATTTTATTGTCATCAGGTTATGTCGAATATCAAATTTCCGCCTACGAGAATTGACTTACATTTAGTTGAAAAGTTTTACTTAAAAAACATAGATATTTTTTGTTTATTTTTTCTTTTCTTTAAGTAAACACTGCAGGTTAACTACGGGATTGAATAAATTACAGCAATTACTTCAAAATGCACTGGGTAATAATAAAAGCATTTTTTTTAATTATTACTTATTTTAAAGTGCGCGAACAGTTTCATACATTTGACATTTTCAGATAAGCAAATTAAAAAAGTTGTTCTGGCAGTTTTACCTATATTATAATGCCATGTTTCTACGTATACAAATATAAAATTATTACTTATTTTTATTTACTGGGTTGTAAACATTATCATTAAAACATAAAATTATATTACCTGTTGTTACTTTCATGCAGGTGGAAATATTTGTAAGTAACCAGCTTGGCAATTTGCTTTGGATCCTGTTGATTTATTCTTTTTTTTACTTTTAGTTTTGGTACAAAATTATAAAGTGTGGCCAATGTAAACTAACTTTATGGTATTATTTATCTAAAGTTGTTTAAAATAAAATCTAAACTTTAGTTTCGATGAATCTATTAGTTTAAAACAAAACACAGTTTCTTTTTTATTTGAACTATTACACTGTCCAACAGCATTTTTGGAACAGAATGGCGAACCTATATGCCAATTAATCGTAAAGAGCTTTATTTACAACAATGGTGTCTTTGGTGACCCCCACTGAAATTTCCCGGCAAACATTTTCGTAGAATATTTTAATCCTTAAATGTGCTTTTTTAAAAGAAAATTTTTTGATTTTCTCGAAAATTGACCCATAAAAAGACCAGTTAGAGGGTAAAGATCTTCCACAAAAATAATCCTCATAAAATTCCACAATACAATTTTGACCATAAGAATTTTTTCAGACATTAATTTACAGCATTTTTTTTCATATAGTATAATGCTCCCTTCGACCAAAAAATGAAAACTTTGGCCCACTGTTAAAGTTTGTTCTACAAAAATGATCTACTCAACATACCCTTTCAGAATTATGGGGTCGCTATTCTTTTCCATTCAAAAAGTCTTAATTTGTTGGACAGTGTTAATAGTGTTACATATTTAAATATTCAAGAAGATAAAAACAATGTAAATTTTGAAAATAAAAATTATACTTCGGCTCGCTTTACTATAGAACAAAACAAAAATCTGATAAAATAAAATCGACAATTAATTTTTGGAACAAGTTTTAATCGATACAAAATCCGAAACGAAAATCATTTTACTAGTTTAAATCTATGTAAGTATTAAAAATGAGTTTCGCAGCGATATATATAGCTTTTAGGGATTTTCGTTAAGCATTAGCTGAAACTAATCCATCGTATAAGGCTTAAGGCCTAAGCTGCAAAGTGTTGGTATAAAACCAGCCTATTGTAGAAGGGCAGTAACAAATATAAAAACGTGGCTTAATAAATTATATTTTGGGTATTAAATGTTCATAATTTTGATTTTTAATTAATAGAGTGCTATTAACTCAAATTATAAATTCACTAAAATTGATTACTACAGGAAAGCTAGTCTCGACGCCCAAAATATACATTATTATAAATACGCGTGTGCCCGTGTAAAAATTAAACTTTGGCCACTCCACTGTATTATTTTCCCCCTTCACAACAAGTTTGTCATTCCGTGTGTAATTTCTACAATATTTATTTCCGACCCCATAAGGTATATATAGTCTGGATCCTTGTACATAGACAAGTTGATTAAGCGAAGTACGTCTGTCCGTCTGTCCGTGTTCGGGTAGTAATGTCATTTGCCAAGGCACCAGAAAAGATACAAAAAATTTAAGCACAATAATCTGGCAGGCATAGTTTCGAAAATTTTGGAATTGCAATTCACCAACATCGGATCATTTCTTTGGAAACTGCAGGCCAAAAACCACGCCCATCTATATTTTTTTACGTTCTTTTTAAATTATTTCGGCTTTAATGATTCTCTGTTGCTTTTTTTGTCAAATAAATATTAGACCGCGACAGGTAGATCGCAAGGAGTGCATACTGATTTCGGAGGATTAATATCCCCTGCTTTTGCTGATTTTTGTTTTTTTTATATTAAAGACCTTTATGGACCCACAGGGTACACACTGGTAAATAGGAGCAGTTAAAAGGCACTGGGGGGGTCAATATGAGGAAATTTTTTTTAAGGATTTTTTTACTTTAGTCTGACCATGTTTAATATTTAATGAAAAGGCAGCAAAAACCATTGACAGATAAAGAAGGAATCCAAAACAACTGCTGTATGCTTTATTATATTCTTCATCAGGGAAAAGGGAAAAGGGCAATTTATTTGTTGGACATTTGAAAAGGGTTTTTACCCCAAATATATCGACTGAGTTGCCAATTGTCGAGGCTAGTGCTGCAGTACCGATAAGATTTGAATTTGGTGATATTGAAAATGCAATAACGGATTTAAACACCAAAAAAGCCCCTCGCTTTTTGAGCTGCTCGCAGAATCGTTTTTTTATTTTTAATGCCATTTTACGTCTTCATTACTTCCCCACAGAGTGGAAGATGTCCTTGGTTACCATGATTCCTAAACCAGGAAAAGACCACACAAAAATTTAAACATACACACCTATAAGCCTTTTATCAAATATGTCAAAGCTGTTTGAGAGGATGTTAATAACTAAGCTTAACCCTATTCTAACCGACAAAGGATGTATTCCAAACCACCAATTCGGCTTCAGGAAAAAACATAGTACGATCGAACAAACTCACAGGTTAGTCAATGTTGTTAAGAAGACTTTTGAAGAGAGAAAATACTGTTCTGCGCTTTTTATCGCAGTATGGCATAAAGGACTTATATATAAGCTAAAACTGAATTTGCCCGTAAACCTATATAAGCTGCTAGATGGTTATTTAACCGACCGAAAATTTATTGTGAAAGAAGGAGATTTTTTGAGCTCACCCCAGTCAATCGAAGCCAGAGTTCCCCAAGGTAGTATATTGGGGTCCTTTTTATACTTACTGTATACTTCAGACATGCCAACTAGTAACCGAGTTCACACATCAACATTTGCTGACGACACAACTTTTTTGAGCATTCACGAAAGACCCGAAGTAGCATCACGGTATTTACAGGACCACATATCCAATTTAGAAAAATGGTAGAAGAAATGGAGAATAAAAGTTAATGAACAATAATGTACTCACATAACTTTCACACTGCGTAGAGAGTCTAGCCCCCCTATTCAGATATATAACCAAACGATACCTCAGCTTTCAAACGTCAAATTTCTCGGCATACATCTTGACCAGCGCCTTACATGGAAACGCCACATAGAAACAAAGTTAACACAAATGAAGTTAAAAGCAGTGCAACTAAACTGGCTTATTGGCAGAAATTCTACTCTAGCTTTAGATTGCAAACTTTTATTATACAAGTCAATTCTAAAACCTATATGGTGTTATGGCATTCAATTATGGGGCACTGCCTCAGCTCCCAACGTAGAGAAAATTCAAAATCGCCAAAATAAGATTCTTCGTATAATTACATCTGCTCCTTGGTATATAAAAACCTCGAACATTCATAAAGATCTAAAGGTGCAATCAGTTAAAGCAGAAATAGTGAAACTTGCCATAAGGAATTTAAAGAAACTTGAAACTAATCCGAATCCACTGGCCCGTAACATACAAAATGAACCTGGTTACATTCGACTAAGAAGGAGGGACACTGCTTCTCTCATCCGCACATCAGAGCGATAACCCGCAAATTACAGTAACCGAGAAACATACATTTTTTTTGTCCAGCACTGGTTGGACTTAACAAGTATATTTTTAGACTTAAGATACGAGTAATTATTGATAGTTCAATTATAATGAATATGAAATAAATAAAAATTGCGAGAAAAAAAATTACTTTTGACATCCAACTTACAATGATAGATTTATTTATCTTCTTCCATTTACATTAAGAACTTTATTTTGAGTTGGAAAGTATGAAAAGATTTTTTACTGCTTAAGTTTTGAATCAATCCTGTTTAAGCAATGTAAAACAATTGTACAAACTTGTTACTATGACTACGAAAAACTATTATAAATGTAACCCTTCCTGTTTCAAGCATAGATTTATGCTATAATTTTTTATTTATTTATTTTATTTTTTTTTTTGTTCCAAAAGCAAAATAGCCAAAAGGAAAATAATATAAACAAAAATTTGCCTTAAAAATCGAATAAAGCGATGCAAGTTTGTATGTATGTATGTAGCTATGTTCTGATTCCATTGTATGTGAAGATGATTACATGCGATTGAAAATGTATTTATGCATACAGCTAGAATTTCTTCTTGTAATTGCTTTTGCATTAATACGTCAATCATTTATTGATGTTTGTGACAAACTAAATGATATATTTACAACAACAAGAGTATACTTACCCCAATCAAATAATTATATTTGCAATGCTTCAACTTTTCAATTTCAATTTGAATTAAAAGAAACAATGTATACAGGGAAAAGATATCTATTTTTTCAAATTTATAGTTAAAAGAAATAATAATAAAATAACAAAATAATATTAAACCATTTTTAACATGAAAAAAAAAATATTTCTTTAACCTTCCTGACCATTTCGTCGGTCTGTGAGACCGATGAATCACTTTTGTGTTAATTTCACCAAAAACAAAAAATTGCAACACCATCATTCTCTCAGTATCTTCATTATTTCTCTTTATACAAGATTTAGTGTAACAAGTGCGATTGAGTTAAAGTTTTGTACCGGTGATTGCTAATCAGACGGTCTGTGAAAACGACTTATAGTTAAGTGTCACATTTTCGATAGGTAAGCTGGTTTTGCTAAATTGGAAATTTTTAGATGAAAATGGACAATTAGAGATCAGTTTATATGATTTAATAGAAGAATTATGTTCAAAGTTAATTATCGCGAGATTTTCTTTAGATATGGCAGATATTGAGCGCATAAGAGCTATTCTGAAAGAAATCGATTCAGATCGAGATTCTGATGTGAAAAGTGGTACTGAATACGAAAATAATATTGATGTGTATGAAGCAAACACTTATAATGAACAAGAAGGCTCAAAGGAAAGTGATGTTGAAGATTTACAGGACGCTGAATCGAGCCACAAGCTCTAACGACTGATTGAAATTTACAAAGACGAACCTCATAATGAGGCATATATTTTAAGCATTTTGCAATTATTTTTTTTAGTGTTCCTGTTTTTTTTAAGTCATTTTATTTTTTTGTTTACTTCTAAAATATATGTTAATAGAAAAACAACATTTTATAAATGTTGTGTTTTGTGAATGAATTTTTTTTTATTTTTATATTAGGTCTAGGATCAAAAATGCCAAATTATTGTGATGAAATATAAATTGACGCTGTGAGCTAAAAAAACTTAATTTTGTTTTTTTTTTCTTACTTCAGTTATTTCAGATTAGTTTGTTGAATATGACCACTGCACGGGTTTTGAAAACTTTAGTTTTGAGATACCGAGAAATACCTGAAATCGGTCTGAGAGACCGAGAA
Organism: Phasia obesa; assembly: GCA_949628195.1. Classification (NCBI taxonomy): domain Eukaryota; kingdom Metazoa; phylum Arthropoda; class Insecta; order Diptera; family Tachinidae; genus Phasia; species Phasia obesa. The sequence continues at coordinate 68,143,367 of OX451215.1, forward strand.
ATGTGAATGTGTTGCAGAAAAATGAAAATCGTCAGGAAGGTTAAGTCTCCATGTTAAATATTAATGTGTGCAAAAATTCTATTTAATAGAAATACATACATAAATATGTACATATTATTTTAGTTACAAAACAAAAGTTTTATGTTTGTTAATAATAGTTTGTGTTACTCTTGTGTATCTTTTATACAATTTGACACAACAGGGCATTGACTCCATAAATTTTTTCAGGACAGACACATTAATATTGACACATTCAAGCAACATTTCCTTTTATAGCTGTTTCCATCTGGAAAGAAAATATTCACCGTAGATCGTCGATGGGATTGAGGTCTGGGCATAAAACAGACCATTCGAGCAAATCAATTTACCGAAGGTTAAAAAACGCCTTTATTTTCTTCACTATGTGGATCGGAGCATTATCCACAATAATTTAAATTAAAAAATTATTTTTTCACATTTTCTTTTGTTTATTTCTTTGAAAAAATGTAAACATTATAAAAATAAACCAAGGCGAATCCATAATAGGTGATTGCAGTGGCGAAAAAGCTCATCATATGCGTGAAAGCGAAAGGTCAAACTCCATATAAAAAAAATTATATACAAATGTTTTCTATATGAAATTTGCCAACTGCAAAGGAGGCGAAAAAGCCTAAATTCGCCCGTGAAAATCACTTAGTATTAACAAGGCATATTAATCAGGTAGCCTCACTACTGAGGGGAAATATTAAGGCGAAAATAATCAATTTTTTTATATGGATTTTGACACTTAAACTTACAATTTTTCCTTTTAAATAGAAGTTGAACTATCAAACTCCATATAAAAAAAATTAAAAAATTTTCGCCTTAATATTTCCCCTTCGTAGTGAGGTTACCTGATGAATGTGCCTTGAGTATTAATTTGCCTTGAAATAAACATAAAACACAAGGCGGATTTATATCAGGTGGTGTTGTTAGTAGCTGAATTTTGTTTGTTTACGTTTTCTGAAGGCATGTTTTGTCAAACAAAAACAAAATTCAAACGAAAAAAAAAATTATTTAAAAAAGGCGTTACATATGAATGTATGTTGATTTTTTATTTTAAATTTTTACTACACACAACACAATCACACATACACAAATTTTCACCACATTTTAACAATTTAAAGGAGCTGCGGGGGGTCCAATTCGTTTTTTATGCTTTTTATTTTTTTAGTTATATTTTTTTCTTCGTTTTTTCTTTTAGTAAAAAAAAAACAAAACACATTAGGTTTGTTCTTTAATTAAAAATAGTTAATAAATTTATTTTTTGTTGTTTGCTAGTCATGTAGCGAGCAGATCTAGGAACATTGTAGGTCGTTTTAACATCTTTCAGGGATCTTTTCACATAGATCCCTTTAAGCCCTTAAGTTATTATTGTGTAAAAAAATAATTCAATGCAATATTGTTCATAAATGTTGGAAGTTTCTGCTTCGAAAGTAAGCGAACACAGCTAATTTTTTACATTTTGCTTTGATATTAATTAAACCGAATTAATTTATTTTGACAGAGGCAGCCAACCAAACAAAAACAAAGTACATGTTGTTTTTTATTGTTGTACTTGTTATCGTCTCGCTTTCACCTGATAAATAGATTCGCCTTGAACCAAGGCATATTAACTAGGTAGACTCATAAGTACTCATTTTTTGTATAAAAAATAGCTTATTTGTCATAAACAGCTGAGTTGAGCCGAATTTAAAAAAATAAAAGAAAGTGCAAAAATTAATAACAAGTTTTTTGTTTGAATTAATAAATTAATTATTTAGGCTTAAGTTCTTAATTATAAAGAGATATAGAAAAATTAGATACCAGCAAAGCATAATGCATTTTCTAGACAGCTACGTTCGTCATCAGTACTCTTCGTATCGATCTACCCGGTAGTTTCAATTGTTATTAATTTTCTATTTAAACAAATTATCAAAGAAATAGAATCTGAAAAATTTTAATTTTACATTATATTTCATAGAAGATAGAGCTTTTTTAAATTATTTTACACTTGTAATCTCTATGTCTTTTTTATATTATACTACCAAGCAAACATTTTTCTTTATTTTAATTCTCCTTATATATTTTCTTTTATTTGAAAATGGTATATATCTGTCTTGCTATTAGCTATCCTTTGGTTAGCAATTAACAACAATTAGATATTTTTTTTACTACCGGGTAGAATGAATTCACCCATTGTAGGACCTTAGATCGCATTATGCCATTACCCAGTGCTACTCTGGGTTCTGGTCCACAGAAATTCACAGCAGATTCCCCTTTAGCTAGTTGGTCTGCTGCTTATTCCCTGCTGTGCCTATGTTTCCCTTAACCCAATTCAATATTACCTCATTAACCGAGGCAAATCTGTTAAGTTTTAAAATACATTCCAGCACTAGTTTGGAGTACACGTTCACCATGCGTTTTATAACCGACTGGTTGACATTCCAGCAGGTGATCCAACGTATGCAGTAGTGCAATCAATTGGTAAACGGAATTGTACTCACCCAAACGCAGATTACAGGACATGATCAACTCAGCTGAGTATACACTTGCTTCTGCTCTACCGTCCATAAGAGATCCATTATTAAAAATGCTGATATTGTTCTCAATACATTCATTGTGTATAACGTCTTTCGCAATGAGAGTCCGATGCAGTCTTTCGAAATCGATTCCCACTTCTTCTACTCGTGCGTTCCATCGTCATTTGAGCTTTACTAACCTCCTTACTAACTAGGTCCAGGATGCTCTTATGCGCGATGTTAGGCCCGGAACACCCTTTAATTTTTAATTAAAATTTACATATAAGTTGTTTTAAAGGTCTGCTATAACGGTTAAGCAATTTAGACCATATAAGAAATCAACTCGCTATTGGGACACTCTTTAATTTTGTACTTCATTCTATTACTGTTCAAGAGAAAAAACAACGTCTGAAACAGACGGACAGACAGACATTGTAGCGATATTAGGGGTTACGTTTTCAGCCTTTAGGTACGGAAGCCTAATAACAGTGTGTTATCATGTGTAACTTTATTATATTTGCTAATAATAAAGTTAAAAAAGCAAAAAACTCTGCCGGCATCAACTATTGTTTGCCCCTGTTTGTTCTTACAAAAAATTTGTGAGAAAAAATAATTATTTGCCCAAAAAAGAAAAAAAATATTTACCTATGAGTGGTCACATTGGGAACATTTTGGTTTTCCGGCAAATAATTTTCTTTGCCAAGAATCAATCAATTAGTCGTAAAAAGCTTTATTTACAACAACAATGGTGTCTTTGGTGACAAACATTTTCGTACAATATTTTAATCCTTAAATGTCCTTTTTTAAAGGATATTTTTTGATTTTCTCGAAAAAAGGGGCAAATTGACTCATAAAGAGACCAGTTAGAGGGTTAAGATCTTCCACAAAAATAATCCTCATACGATTCCACAATACAACTCTGACCATAAGAATTCTCTCAGATATTAACTTACAGCATTTTTGTCATATAGTATAATGCTTCCTTCAACCAAAAAATGAAAACTTTGACCCACTGTAAAAAAAACTCAGAAGTGCTGGACCATAAGTTTGTTCTACAAAAATGATCTACTCAACATACCCTTTCAGAATTATAGGGTCGCTATTCTGTTACAAAAATGCTGTTGGACAGTGGTATTATCGAGTAATTAAAAGTAGTAACGAGTGATTTTTTAAGAGCTTGAGAACTTTTTAAAAAAAAAAAACGCATAAAATTTGCAAAATCTCATCGGTTCTTTATTTGAAACGTTAGATTGGTCCATGACATTTACCTTTTGAAGATAATTTCATTTAAATGTTGACCGCGGCTGCGTCTTAGGTGGTCCATTCGGAAAGTCCAATTTTGGGCAACTTTTTCGAGCATTTCGGCCGGAATAGCCCGAATTTCTTCGGAAATGTTGTCTTCCAAAGCTGGAATAGTTGCTGGCTTATTTCTGTAGACTTTAGACTTGACGTAGCCCCACAAAAAATAGTCTAAAGGCGTCAAATCGCATGATCTTGGTGGCCAACTTACCGGTCCATTTCTTGAGATGAATTGTTCTCCGAAGTTTTCCCTCAAAATGGCCATAGAATCGCGAGCTGTGTGGCATGTAGCGCCATCTTGTTGAAACCACATGTCAACCAAGTTCAGTTGTTCCATTTTTGGCAACAAAAAGTTTGTTAGCATCGAACGATAGCGATCGCCATTCACCGTAACGTTGCGTCCAACAGCATCTTTGAAAAAATACGGTCCAATGATTCCACCAGCGTACAAACCACACCAAACAGTGCATTTTTCGGGATGCATGGGCAGTTCTTGAACGGCTTCTGGTTGCTCTTCACTCCAAATGCGGCAATTTTGCTTATTTACGTAGCCATTCAACCAGAAATGAGCCTCATCGCTGAACAAAATTTGTCACATTTGAACATTTCGAACCGAACACTGATTTTGGTAATAAAATTCAATGATTTGCAAGCGTTGCTCGTTAGTAAGTCTATTCATGATGAAATGTCAAAGCATACTGAGCATCTTTCTCTTTGGCACCATGTCTGAAATCTCACGTGATCTGTCAAATACTAATGCATGAAAATCCTAACCTCAAAAAAATCACCCATTAGTACTAGTTAAGGTTTTAGTTTTTGTAATAGCTCTGCTGTTGTCGGAACTTCTTTCGTGGGAGTTGCTGAGTTGACATTCTTAAGCCGAGCGAAGATCCAATTGTCGTGGCAACGATTGTTTTTAGTGAAGAATAGTGATTTCATTGATATCTATAAGAAAGCAAATTTTAAGGAGAGTATAGATAAATTCAGTACAAATGCATTTTTCTAATCAAGTCTACATTTTGAATATTTAAATAAACTAACACATTAGACTAATTTAAATCTGTGGGATTATTTACACAGTGTATGTTAAAATAAATGTTACATTTCATATTATCTGCAATCTCGAATTAAGAAAACATAATTCTTCTTATTTTCTTCTAACATAACTTTATGATAAAAACTCCACACGCTAAAATTATTGCTTAAAGTTCTGGACAGATGTAAGTTGACATCATAAAAACGATAAAATATTACACTTATAAAAATTTTTTAATTTATAATACTTAGATGTATAGAGCTGAGCTTAAAGTTTTATTTTAACAAACTTTTTGCCACCCATAACTTTTTATTTTGTTTTCTTAATTTTAAGCCTTGTGTTTAAATGGCGCATGCGGAAATGAATCCGACATTTGTAGAACAATTTTTTGATTTTTTCAGAAATATCAACTTCTTTACTACGTTCTACAACGCGACAGTGTATATTTTGGCAATGACATATTTCTTTGCCGTTAATTTCATGAAGTATGACAACTAATTTTTTATCTTTTCTTGGAAACTGGCTTTTGGTTTAAAAAAAAAACCTTTAGACACTTGATCTACCCATATAAACGTATCTTTATCATGGCATTCATATTCTTCAAGACTAAGCTTTTTAATTACGTAGCCAGTAACGTATTCTAACGCATCCTCTTGAAGAATACCAATGTCATCATAATTTGTTCCATCGAGGTCATTCAGTTCGTTAGCTTCGTTTAAGTCAGGAGGTAGTTCTTCGAAGATTTCCAATCTTTGCATTTCAGCTTCTTCAATATTAGGGTGTTCTACAATTGGCATTTCTAAAGAAGAGTTTAGCTAGTCGGTTTTATCGTCTTCCACATCCCCTTGGCCATTTAGGTGTTCTGATTTTCTGGCTAAAAACGATTTAAAAAATATTAAAAATAATTAAATACAAATTTTATAATCTTACCCAAGATGTACTTTCGCAACCTATATTTCAAATCCCTTGGCGACGGATGGTCATTAAGACCATCATAGCCGGTTGGTTACTAAATAGTTCTTGTTGTCCTTTCTAACATATTTTTGCAACATCATGAGAGCAGTGTTCAATTCAAATTTTCTTCTTTCGGGAATAATTAACGATGACATAATTTCATTTATTTGAAGTAAAATTCGGTTTTGGTTTTCTATTGCAAGGCCGTAGGCTCCTGTATGAAAAATTGGTTGCACTAAATTAACATTATTTAAGTTTACTAAATTACTTTGCCAGAGTATTTGAAGGTAAATATTTTGTTTTCATTTATTAGCTGGAAAAAATCAACTGTCTTAGTAGGATTGTACAAATTCATACATTATAGCATTGGCTGTCGTATTAAAAAAAAAGTTGGGCTGCTAACTTAACTTTTTGTCAAGTAATAGATATTTATTCTTAATTTTCTTGAAGTTGAATTGAGATTTACCTGCACCTTTCACCGAGATATGTTCTTTAGTTAACTTAAAAGTTACGGACATATCCGACTGTGATGTTAGGCCCAATAACTCGTCAATGGTTCGAATTCTCAAATACTAAACCACTATCAAGAAAATGATTTCGCACCAATATTAGTAAGTGTGGTGCATCGGAAAAACAGCAAACCTTATCTTCTGCGCAAACAGGACTGGGAAACCAAGGTTTATCTAATAGGATTTGGATATAAAGGGTTATTATAAAATGTGCAATGGTTATTTTAATAAATCGTTGTGTTAAAGATATATGACGAATCGTAATAACGAGTGTTAGGGAGTATTATAGATATTAAAACCTACCACCGATATTTGTATTACAATGTTATTGCAATCCTAATACTTAATCTTATAAACAAAAACTAATAACTATAATCTTAATTACCCTTTATGTGTGAATTTATTCCGTTGGAGCTGTGTGAAATAAATACCGACGTTCCATTAAATGTAAATATGATTCGTCCTCAAAGTTGTGTGGTGTGTAATGTTCTATGACTTTAGAAGTTATATGATATAAGATCTTTTTGGGTGTTTTAATATTCCATTTAACTTACCTGCAGTAACACCTAAATCTTTCCATAACATACGATTGGTTGGTCCTGAATCGCAGACTATAGACACAACTGGAAAACCCGCATTGTGAAGCTGCCATATTAAATTGCTCAGGAGATCTTTGGTTATTTTGCAATCAAGGCCATAAAAAACTGGCTGCTTCCCATACTTCTTAAGACCCCGAGCCATTACTACAGGGTGTTTTTTATAGAGGTATAGAACTTTAAGTTGCAATAAAACAACGATGGATTATTCGATTGACATGTATTTTATTTATCCGAAAGATAATCTTGTGACATTACATTTTAAATATGATTTCTGGCATATGACCGCCACAGCTGACGCGGCTAATAAAAAGTACAACTCTGTAATAAAAATGGCGACAAAAAATAGTCACCTGATCTGTCTAGTTTACCTGTTATGAATTCGCCTTTGTTGGTACTTACTACGCTAAGAATCTTAAACAAATATAAAAGTGATGATATCATCTGTTCTTTAGTTGTAAAATGTTTAAGCCAAAACCACCACAATAATCCAAAATTCTATTTTTATTCCCAACTCGCTGTGCCCATACACTTTGAGTACGTCCTAACAATATTTTGTTCGAGTTTGCTTTGAAAGTAATCCACACCAAAGTTTATGACTTCTATAGTGCTTCACGTATACGTATCACCGGATAAAACTCCAAAATTTATATAAAATTCGAAAATTCTAAAAATTATTGTAAATGTGTTTATAATATTTTAATAACAATGTAATTCTACAAGGTAAAAAATATATGGCCTAGTATGTAAGTTAAAGCTGAACTTGCCCGAAAACTTTTATAAGCTCTTAAAAAATTATTTAACGAATTGAAAGTTTTAACTATAAGTAGATGATTTTTTATGCTCAATGAAGCTGGAGTTCCCCAAGGTAGTATTTTTTGAGACCAATTTTATATCTACTGTACACATCAGATATGCCAATTATCACCCGAGTCCACACATCAACATTTGCTGATGGCACAGCTTTTTTAAGTATTCATGAAAACGCCCAAGTAGCGTCACAAAATTTACAAGACCATATACTCAAATTGGAAAAAGGGTTAGAAAAATGGAGAATAAAGGTGAATGAACAAAAATGTACTCACATGACTTTCACACTGCGTAGAATACTCATGCCCTCTTATTCGCATAAATAACCAAATGATACCACAGCTTTCAGACGTTGAGTACCTGGGTAGTAAAGCAGTACAACTAAATTGGCTTATTGGCAGAAACTCCACTCTCAGCTTAGAATGGAAACTTCTTCTGTACAAGTCGATCCTCAAACCAATTTCATGTTATGGCATTCAATTATGGGGCACTGCCTCAGCTAGCAATGTAAAAAAATCAAAGGCGCCAAAATAAGAACCTACGTATGATTACAGTTGCTCCCTGGTATATAACAAATTCGAACATCCGCAAAGACCTAAACATGCCATCAGCAAAGCAGAAATAGCGAAACATGCAGTAACTTATTGGACTCAAAATAAGAGATATTCATTTTCTTGGCCGTACATCAGAGGGATAACGCGCAAACGATTACAACAACCGTGAAAAAAACATCATTTTTTTCTAGCACCAGCTGGACTTAAAAGGTAATTTTTTTATTTTCGACTTCAGATATGAGCAATTATTGTTAGTTCAAAAATATTGAAGATACAATAAATGAACTAAAAAAGTAAAATACATATCAAATACAAATTTTATTCAATTTGCCATTTGGCAGTAAGTAATTCATATTTTGTCATTATGTATTTTAACATTATGTATTTTAAAACACCGCAACCGGCGGTGTTTTAAAATACATAATACGGTTGCAAAACCGTATTTAAAATATCCCACTTTTGCGAAAATTGCGTACATTCACTGCATTTTCTCCACTTACTTTTTGGAAATGCGGCATAAAATATTCTATATTCGAATCAAGATGCTAAGGTACCTCCTCACAAAATTTTGTTAAAATCCATCCAGTAGTTTTTACGTGATGCGAACACAGACAGAAAGACAGACAGGAAATGAGTTACTATTTTATTATATGTATAGATATCAATTAAAATGAATTCACCGATTTTTTAACGATTGCAATGGTTTTAGTATTTGCTTGACCAAATTCTAAACATAGCACCACATCAATAATGCATATGAATGAAGTAAATTTTTTAACGTTCCCTATTTTCATTGTTGTATATGCAATTTGTTTTCAACAAAATCCTATCATGTTCTTCATATTACAATTTTTATTTAAGTATTTAAATAATACTTTAACTAAAAATATCCATTTTATTCTGGCAAAGTATTTAAATAACAATTTGTTTTAAAACTTTTGTTAACTTCTTATTTTTTATAAATTTAATACCAAAAATCTACACACAAATACCCTACTAAAAATGATTTAATGTCCCAAAATAAAGACTATATTTTTTTTAATAAATAAAATTTAAAAAATACAAGTAAAAGCTTAAGTGGGATACACTTCATATTATTCTACAGCAAATACACATTTAAATTTATTAGTTTAAATAGAAAACATGAAACTAATTGTTAAGAGAAAAAGTATTTATGAAAAAGAAAGATAAATACTTGCAGTAAAACTCCCCAAGTGTCTAAACATAAATTATTAATTGTTTGCGTACGGGTACAGTTTTGTAGATGGGAGGTAAACTACACCAAGTCACATTTTGGGAATTTTAAAGGTGTCCGAAAAATAGAAATCACAAACACTTCCCAAATATTTTCTATAACTGTCGTATTATGTTTTATTACGATAATATTCTTCATAAAATTATGTCATATAATATTTTACTATTTAAAAACGACATGTGTTTGTTAGCGGTACCGTGAAATAACTCGCAAATGAAATAAATCCCAAAAATTCACTTTTGCGCTTAGGTAGCCGCAAAAATTTTTCACTTTTGCGCTACCTAAACGGTGTTAAGAATCATTCCTAGGAAAGAAAGTTGTTTACTGAGATCTTAGGTTCATTTTTGTAGTTGATTGTTTCCTTGAATTTTGAACGGTTTGCTACCTATGGACCTGAACAGGGGAAAAAAGGTAAAAAAAATTGAATTTTTTAAAGTTTTTTGCGATTTTGACCTTGAAGATGAAGTTTTATATGTTCACAATTTTTGTTCTTTATGACAAGAGCTACAACTTTGCCTCAGAGAGTATATCAAAATTTCAAACGGTTTGCAAAATATGAGCTTGAGGAAATGATCATTTTTTTGCAAAAATGACATCGAGGCCCCACATCTTTGAGGGCCTCATAAAAAAAACCGAGAGGACTTTGGGCAAAACTGGGAGACAGGAGTCTTTTTTTTGGTCTTTTATCACGTAGTGGTGTCCGTATATGGTTATTTTTTTTCGTGTTGCACTGTGTAAGCGAAGCCGGTGTTGGTTGTACTATAGAGGAGAAAATCCTTGCTATGCAGGAAAATTTTAATAAGCGAAGCCGGTGTTGGTTATGCCATAGAGGAGAAAATCCTTGCGCCCGGCCGAAGGCCGGCAATGCAGGAAAACTTTAGTAAGCGAAGCCGGTGTTGGTTATACCATAGAGGAGGAAATCCTTGCGCCCGGCCGATAGCCGGCTATGCAGGAAAACTTTAGTAAGCGAAGCCGGTGTTGGTTATACCATAGAGGAGAAAATCCTTGCGCCCGGCAGAAGGCCGGCTATGCAGAAAACTTTAGTAAGCGAAGCCGGTGTTGGTTATACTATAGAGGTTAAACCCATCCATACGGCCGAAAGCCGGCTACACAGCCGGGTTGGCTCAATGATCTCTCTATGGTATATGGAACAGTGGCTTCGCTAACCAAATATTGTCTGAATAGCCGGCCTTTCATCATATATCTATGATATATGGTATGATTTCAAAGTTAAGGACCTCTTTAATCGTGAGCTACCTGTTATACCATAGAGGTTAAAATAGTTAAACAGTGCCCGGGTGCAAATATAATTTGTATTGGGAGTTATTTCATTTTTGTTGGGACTTATTTCATTTGGAAGTTATTTCATTTTTTTTGTAAAAATATAATTGGTTTGAAATAACGGTTAAGTTTTTGGATCTTATTTCATTTTGGGGTTGGGAGTTATTTCGTATTTTTAATTTGGAAGTTATTTCATTTTCGTTGGGACTTTTGGTAGTTATTTCATTTAGGAGATATTTCACGGTACCTTTGTTTGCTACTATGAAAGTACTGAGCAGTACCAGTTCCCTTGAAACACACAGTAACATGTTTAATAACAAAATAGCTGTCATTTCCCCTAAAATAATATAAGGCTTTCTACAAAATTACTTTCCTCTTCAAAATGTATTGTAAAAATTAAAAAAATGTATACACCAAACAAAAAATAATACAAGTGTCTGAATTGAAAAGAGGAACATTTCTGTACATAAAATGGTTTTTTTAAGGTTTGTTGCTAGTGTAGATAGTAATCGAAATGGAATACAAAACAGCAATATTTGGAATTTTTATCTTTCTGTCTGTCCGTAAAAACTACTGATTTTAAAATTTCAAAATAGTGAAAGTACGCCATTTTACCGATTCAACGATACTGCAATCTTCGCAGCAACTTTTATATTTGGAAACGGCATATTTAAAACATTATTTATAGAACTTAACAATAATTTAAGAATTTCATATAAATTTTAAAATTTTATATAAAACCTTTGTTTCTCAGTAATTACCTAGGGATGGGTACTCCTATATAAAGTAAATTCATAAAGCATATCGAAAGCAGTATAAATATAGGAACCTTAAAATTTGCTCACAATGTAAGGACTGCTGCCATGGCGGACACAGATAGTATTTAAATGAAACTATATATTTTAATTTATTTATTTATATATTTTATTTTAGTTTTTAAAAAAATCCATATAAAACACTTATTTTTAACGTAAAAATAAAATCTCAAATGAAAATTTTAAAAAAGAGAATTTAATTGTGCCGTAAAAAAATAAAACTTTTATAAGAGTTTAAATTATGTAAATTGGTAGCATTGCATGTCAATCATCATTAAAGTAATGTAGATTTTTAGATTGTTGTTATTTGATTTACGAAATTCACCGGACGTTTCCCATTTTAGCCGGATTTTTGCGACACATCTTATACATCGCTTTTAGAGCAGAACAAGAAAGCCAAGATTATGAGGTTGAAAAAAAAGTTTTCTTTAAAATTAAGAAATTTTCTCCAAGAAGCGTATCGATTGACAACCTCTGGGTTCTGGGAGGAAAAAAATACATTATTCATACTTATATAAATTGGCAAAAAAAAAAAAGTAATCAGTTTGTTTCTGAAAAGCGTAAAAAGAGCATTATATGCCCTTAAATTGGTATTGAGAGGCCTCCGTTCAAACCTGTCCACAAAAAAATTATGCAAATAAACAATGACGGAAAAAATAAAACCCTCTTTTTTAAAGTTTCATTTTAACTTTTAATTTTTCGAATTTTTATTACTCGAACTATTTATTTTAAATACAGATGAAATTTTAAATCAAGTTAGCTTTTATTATCTCTAAGAAAGAATAAATTATATTACAAATTGAACACAATTTTCTCGTATTCCTTTATCTGAGTTTGGTTGGTTAAATATATGATGCTAACAACTAAGCACTACCCTAAGTAGCTGTCTAGAAAACTTGCATTCCACTCTGCTGGTGTCTGAAAATTCAATTTTTCCAAATTTTCTTTAATAAAATCATCTAATTTGTAATTTAATTTAATTAGGTTAATTTAGAGATAATAAAACGAACTTAAGCTTAATTTAGAAATCATTTGTATTTTAATTTTTCGTTGCAAAGTAACTCTTAACTACGGAGTTTAGATAGATTTTTTCAGATAACCATAGATTCTGAAAGAGCTCGTCAATAAAAATCTATTGGTATATGACAGCATTGATTTTCGTTGACTCTAACATAAAGAGTTTTTAAATTTTAGTTTTTTTGATAACTATTATTTACGGTTCCTGCTATATACTTAAAATCGTGTTATTATCGAAACACCCTTTAATTTAAAATTTTTATTTTTGTTATAGCGGATATATATTTCATACTCTGTACGTACGTACAGAGTACGTAACCCCAAAAAGATGTTCTTTGTTTTGTCCTACAAAAAATATTAGACGTCATTATCATCATTCCAATAAAGCGTTGGAATACTTTCCGTTTCTATAAAAACCATGAAAACCATTCCGTCGTGAGTGGCTTTTAAATAGGTTATCCGTCCAAGTAATTCTTTCTCTTTTATAAAGCGTTTAAAGTTACATTTCTTAAATCTCTCATTTAACTTTTACTTCTTAAATAGAAAACCAATACCTGATTGTCTTACTTCTATTGCTACAGTTGTTGATATTAATATTGGTTTCTTTTTACAATAAATTTTTCTGTATAATATACTAGCTATCCCCGGTGCGCTTCGCTACACCCAACCACAAAAAATACAATAAAAACACCACGCCCACTATTTCAATTCATTCTGTGTTTTACTAAACTATGTACGTTAATATGGTGGTTATTAGTGCAAAATTCCAAGGCGCTACCTAGTGCAGTTCTCTAGATACAGGATAATAATTTTTCACTTTGTATGGGAGGTACCACTCGCGCTATTCCGATCCCGTCTGTACGTTAATATGATATTTATTTGTGCAAAATTCCAAGGCGCTACCTAGTGTAGTTCTCTAGATACAGGATAATAATTGTTCACTTTGTATGGGAGGTACCACTCGCGCTATTCCAATCCCGTCTGTGTTTAACTAAACTATCTACGTTAATATGATGGTTATTTCTGCAAAATTCCAAGGCGCTACCTAGATACAGGATAATAATTTTTTACTTTGTATGGGAGGTACCTCTCCCGCTATTCCAATCCAGTCCATCTTTCTCCAAACTATGTACGTTAATATAGAGGTAACTGGTGAAAAATTTCAAGGTGCTACCTATTACTGTTAGCAAAAAACACGATGATAAATATTTACTTTGTATGGGAGATGCCACGCCCACGTCGAATATAAAAAAATAAGTACCCTATTTTACCATCCGTGTATCTAGTAACAAACTGTGAAAATTTCAGAAAGATCGGTTCATTAGTGTAGGCAGCTATAGCTTTCCGACAAACAAACAAACAAACAAACAAACATACAAACAAACACATTTTGTGCTTTATGTACATATATAGATATATGGCCTTGAATAATGGTTTGAAGTCTTTCAAATCAGACTGTCCCCTGTTAACATAATTTGCATGCAATTTTTTTCTTTTTTCTCCGTGGTGTCTTTAACTTTATACTCCATATCGATAGCTTCCCGTAAGAATGTATTAAGCGACACTTTTTTCGAAAATGACTTTTTGATGTGGAACTATACTAGAAGTTAAGCGCCACATTTTGGCCTAAGTTTTGGTGCCCTATCATGGGTGCAAAGGAAACTAGAGAGAAAATAAAATTGTATCAACCGCCAAGTTTTCTCACTGGAATAATGTTGCTCCCTGAAATTTGTATTATATCAAGTTTTGTATTCTAAGAATCGCTTTTCAGAATACATATAATGTTCCTTTCAATAAAATACACAAATAAATAACTAATTGAGACGTTTTTTTCGTTTCCTGAACAGATTTAGAAATGTCGCTTAATACATTCTTATGGGAAGGTATCGATATGTGGGTGCCATTTTTAGGAAAAACTGTTGAGTTATTATTTTTATTAATGGATATTTATAAAATATATAAAACAGGACCGGTACTATTGACATATTTTGGTGCTGCCCATAGCAGTTATCAGAACAAATGGCAATTGTTTCAATTTCTTAACCAGGCAGAAGGCATCACCCACTCGAGCATTCATTGTCTCGTCCCATATAAAGCAGTGCGCAGAATTATTGTATAAGTCAAAACTGGTGTAGTTATATGTCCACATTTAACGCTTATATAAATACGAGTATAAATCATCCGTAATATGCCATAACATGTGAGCCTCCCATATTATCCAGAAAAGTAGCCCTTGAAATTATTTACCTCTCAGCTCTTTTGACTTATTACCTATAAACTCAGTGGTAACCGTACTAACTTCACTTGGTGTTATTTATCTGTAAACACTTTGGACTTGGCGTTATCTTTATCTTTTCTATCTAAATACCTACATTAGATAGGACATATCGTCGCGTTTATTCTTAAACCACGTAAGCGCCAAGATTTCGTTTTTCAGAAAACGAAAAAAACTTATTAACTTCTTAAATATTGGTTTTAAAATATTATTTTTGGCAAAACATGGCTGTGCGACTCTCTGAAGGTTATAGAAACCTTTTTTTTTTAAATTTGGTACTTACAATTAATTGTAGCAAAATCTGTCGCCTACGTGGTTTTGGCGCAAACAGCAAATTGCAAATTTCTGTGTGTAAATAAACATTTATTTCTGTATTTATCAAAAAAACTTTTAACTTTACTAAAAATGCTCCGATTGGCCTGCAACTTTCATGTTTTTTTTAATCTTAAATACAAATAATTTTTGCAAAAAAAAACCGACTTCAAAACAGATAGAAGGGCAGCAATTATAAACTAAAAATGTAAGAAGTAATCTTTAAGAATTAGATTTAAACCAAAAAATAGATGCGCCAAAATTAGCGGAAAAAAGTAAAGACTATGTGAATGTCAAGCATTACTGTTCAAAATTTAAGCTATTTTCACCAGCATCCGTCTTTTATGGGGACACCATTCAAGCCTCTGTCTATAACGTTTTCAAAGATAGGGTCACATAGATCAAATAACATCACCTATTGGGACACCCTTTCATTTACAATTTTAAATTAAAGACCTGTTGTTATAGAGGACTTGGCCACAAAGATTCTTTGTAAATTTCAACTATCTGTCTATAACGGTTAAAAAGTTTAACCATATATATCAAATTACATGAACTATTGGGACACCCTTTACATTATAATTCCAAATATTTATATTTGTTATCATACCAGAGAAAGTAGTGGACATTCTGCCTAATTTTCAAGTGTTTGTGTTTAACGGTTCAAAAGATAGGGTCATATAGATCAAATTACATAATTTATGGGGACACCCTCTAGTTTCTAAATTCAAATTGTATACTTGCTATAGTGGACTTTGC
Organism: Phasia obesa; assembly: GCA_949628195.1. Classification (NCBI taxonomy): domain Eukaryota; kingdom Metazoa; phylum Arthropoda; class Insecta; order Diptera; family Tachinidae; genus Phasia; species Phasia obesa. Next base: position 68,159,358 of record OX451215.1, read on the forward strand.
AATACAGGTTCCTTTTAAAATTCAGCTGTCTGTCTATAACAGTTTAAAAGTTTGGCCACATACATAGAATTACATTAACTATTGGGACACCCTCTTATTTCCAAATTCAAATTTTATACTTTTTGGTATAGCGGACTTAGCAATACAAATTCTTTGTAATTTTCAGCGGTCTACAACTGTTCAAAAGTATGGCCATATACATCAAATTAAATGAACTATTGGAGCACCCTTCAAAATTTTGAATATTTAAACATTTTATTATAACGGTCAGAGTAATCGACATTCTGTAAATAATTTCAATGTTTTGCCTATAACGGTTCAAAAGATAGGCTCAAATAGGTCAAATTACGTCACCAATGGGGACACCCTTTAAATTTTAAATTTATTTTTTTATCAATTTCTGCTGCTGGGAGCTATACCGACAAGCAATTTTTTTTTAAATTTTAATTTGGTGCCCTTTACGGTTCTTAAAACACATAAAAAACATGTATGTTGTATGGGGACACCCTTTAATTTTTAATATAATGAACTGATTTTAAAATGGGACCAACCTGAAAGCATAAACTTTTAAAAATTTTAAAATCGTTTCAGAAATGGCTGAGTTCTGCTGTTACATACATAAAAAAATTAACATTCAGACGAATAGATAACCTCCTTCTTTTTTGAAGTCGGTTAAAAACTTTGTGGTTGAGACTTTAACATTTCCAACTTGAAATATAAAAACCATTATATTTTGTATGCGAATGTCATTTGTATGGCGCTTACGAGGTTTTGAAAATGGATGTATTTATTTTTCATACAAACTTGTTCAGATGAGAATGTAGTCTGGTGGCAAATGTTATTTACTACCATAAAAACCAAAAAAGTCAATTTCGAAAATATGTCGCTTACGTGGTTTAAGAAGAAACGCGATGATATCTAAAAGAAAAACAAAAGAAAACTATCGATAAAGAAAAAAATTCTTATACCAATAGTTTAAAAAAAAATTTGAAAAAAGTGACTTGGTATAGTTTACCTTCCACTTGCAGAGCTTAAGATATTTTTCTAAAGTTTTCCTTAAATATTTCATTAAAAATAACAATAACCCAACTAGTTCATATCGAAGAAGTTGCTTCAAGATAAATTACTATTCTTTATGGTAGTTGAAGTTTTCTTTCTTTTTTATCCTTTTTTGTTTTATTCAAGCAATAGATAACAATGAGCATTTGTGAACAAACCGAGGTATTTCTTCCGCTTAAAAGTACATGTGTAAAATGCAATGAACATCCTTAAAATTTCAACAAATATGCACATTCTTACAAGACGCATGTAAACACTTAAATACTTTGCCGAATTAATATGACAAATTCAGAAAGGTTACAACACTCTGACTCTCACGTCTAGTGTGTAAACAATGTAATTGTTCATACAGGTAAATGCACGCAAATGTAAAAATAATATGCCACTTACAATACGCATTCACTTCCGCATCCACAAAATAATGTCTTAGATGTTTTCAAGCATCAACACTCTTGCTATTGCACAGTGTACTATTTTGCTACGAAAAGAAAATCATTATTTGACGATGTTTTTTAAATTCCTAAAAAAACGAATTTAAAGGCTGTATGCAAAATTATTCTACAAAAAATCGCACAGAAGGAAAAATTAAATTTTTTTTTCGCAATTTTATATTTATTGTATCTTCAATATAATTGAACTATCAATAATTACTCTTATCTTAAGTCTAAAAATATACTTGTTAAGTCCAACCAGTGCTGGATAAAAAAAAAAAATTATGTTTCAAGGTTACTGTAATTTGCGGGTTATACCTCTGATCTACGGATGAGAGAAGCTGTGTCCCTCCTTCTTAGTCGAATCTATTTTCATTTAGTATGTTACTGGCCAATGCATTCGGATGAGTTTCAAGCTTCTTTAAATACTTTATGGCTAGTTTCGGTATTTCCGATTTAACTGATGGCACGTTTAAATCTTTATGGATGTTCGAGTATTTTATATACCAAGGAGCAGATGTAATTATACGAAGAATCTTATTTTGGCGCCTTTGAATTTTTTCTACGTTGATAGCTGAGCTAGTGCCCTTATAATTGAATGCCATAACACCATATTGGTTTTAGAATTGACTTGTATAATAAAAGTTTGCAATCTAAAGCTAGAGTAGAATTTCTGCCAATAAGCCAGTTTAGTTGCACTGCTTTCAAATTCATTTGTGTTAACTTTGTTTCTATGTGGCGTTTCCATGTAAGGCGCCGGTCAAGATGTATACCGAGATATTTGACGTCTGAAAGCTGAGGTACCGTTTGGTTATTTATCCCAATAGGGGGGCAAGATTCTCTACGCAGTGTGAAAGTTATGTGAGTACATTTTTGTTCATTCACTTTTATTCTCCATTTCTTCAACCATTTTTCTAAATTAAATATCGTGATGCTACTTCAGGTCTTTCGTGAATGCTCAAAAAAGCTGTGTCGTCAGCAAATATCGATGTGTGAACTCGGTTACTAGTTGGCATGTCTGAAGTATACAGTAAGTATAAAAAGGACCCCAATATACTACCTTGGGGAACTCCGGCTTCGATTGACTGGGGTGAGCTCAAAAAATCTCCTTCTTTCACAATAAATTTTCATTCGGTTAAATAACTATCTAGCAGCTTATATAGGTTTACGGGAAAATTCAGTTTTAGCTTGTATATTAGGCCTTCATGCCATACCTTATCGAATGCTTGAGAAACGTCGATAAAAAGCTCAGAGCAGTATTTTCTCTCTTCAAATCTCTTCTTAACAACCTTGACTAACCTGTGAGTTTGTTCGATCGTACTATGTTTTTTCCTGAAGCCGAATTGATGGTTTGGAATACATCCTTTGTCGCTTAGAATAGGGTTAAGCTTAGTTATTAACATCCTATCAAACAGCTTTGATATATTTGATAAAAGGCTTATAGGTCTGTATGATTCAATTTTTGTGTGGTCTTTTCCTGGTTTAGGAATCATGGTAACCAAGGACACCTTCCTCTCTGTGGAGAAGTACTCAAGATGTAAAATGGCATTAAATATAAAAAGAACGATTCTGCGAGCTTTACGGGGCAACTCAAATAACATCTTGTTACTGGTTTTATCAACGCCAGGGGCTTTTTTGGTGTTTAAATCTGTTATTGCCTTTTCAATATCACCAAATTCAAATCTTATCGGTACTGCAGCACTAGCCTCGACAATTGGCACCTCAACTATATCAGTCGATATATTTGGGGTAAAAACCCTTTTCAAATGTCCAGCAAATAAATTGCCTTTTTCGGTGTCACTCCTTGCCCAGCCTCCAGATGTAGTTCGCAAGGGAGGCTTACGTAAGAATGGCCTTTTAATGTTTCTACAAGCACGCCATAATAAATAATCTGAATCTGAATCAAATAGTTTTTCAGGGCTGCTACTCTTCTAGATTCCAGCATGTCTCTTAGCCGGTTCGTGCATTCCTTAAGTCTGCTTTTGAGTTGAGGAGATCTCTGTTATTGCCATTCTCTACGAATTTTTCTTTTTTTTTAGCCAAGAGCCGTTCGATATCTGCAGAATAAATTTGATTGTATCTAGCTAGTTGTCGGGTTATTTCTGAATGTTGGGCAGCTGATTTGAGGTTTTGATCAAAATCAATAAGACTTCGCTCTACGTCTTCAGGTGTTCTTAGCGGGATATTTTCCGAACAATGAGTACTAAGATACTTTCTATATTTCATCCAATTAATGCTTGTGCAGTCGTTGGTGATATGATGTTTTGTTTGTCCCATATATAGACGATAGTGGGTGAATGATCTGAGAATAATTCAAGTGACGCTTCAGCTTTAATCATATCTCTTGGAATACCCTTAATCACGCCAAAATCAATATCATCAGGTATTTTTTGTCGATCAGTAGGCCAATATGTGGGTTGTCCACTTGATATCACATTCAAACGCATTTTTGAAATTGTGTCAAACAAAACCCGACCTTTTGGAGTTATTAGGCGTGATCCCCAAAACGTATGTTTAGCGTTGTAGTCGCCTAATGCTATGAAACAGGGACCTAGTGATTTGTATAAGTCGATATACTGAAAAATGGACCAAGAAATCCTCATTTCTAATTACACGATAAATGTGCTCTTTGTATGGGAGGTACTACGTCCATTCTTTCAAAGTAGCCTGTTTTTCGCTAGTCTATGCACTTTATTAAAAGGTTTAGTGTTTTAAAATTTTAAGAATCTACCTATTATAGTTCTCTAAGTAACAATAACAATTTTTGAATTTTTACGGGAGGTACCACGCCCAGCATTCTAATCCAATTTTTTGCTGCTAGTCTATTCGTATTAATGTGGGAGTTACTTATGCAAAACTTCAAGACACTAACATCGTTACACGATAATAATTTTTAACTTTTTATGGAAGTTACCACGCCCGCTATTCTAATATGTTTTTTGTCGGACTACCTATTGCAGTTCTCCAGGTACACGATCATAATTATCAACTTTGCATGGGAGCTACCACACCCTTTGTTCCAATCTTATCTGAGTTTCGCCAGACTACGCATATTGGTATAAGGGTTTGCAAAGTTTCAAGGCTTTACATATTTTAGTTCTCTAGGAACACGGTAATAATTTTTCACTTTTTATGGGAGGTATAAAGCCCACTACTGCAGCTTCATTATGCATATTAATAAGAGAGAATTTAAAGGTTTTATCTACTACAGTAATAAAATAATGTGATAAAAAATATTTAGTATGTATGGGAATTGCCACGCCCACGTAAATTATCAAAAAAATAGTACCCTATTTACCCGACCTTTATATGATAAAAAAAATGTGAAAATTCTAGGAAGATTGGTCCACTGGTGTAGGCAGCTATAGCCTTCCGACAAACAAACAAACACATTTTGTGCTTTATATAGAATAGCTGTGCCCGCTACGTCTTAGGCGTCCTGACAATTTTTTCTTCGATTTTGCTTTGAAATCTAAAATTATTCTAAAGTTCTGTAAATAGTGTTTAAAATATCCTGCTGACAAAAATAAAAGGTGCTGTCAAGTTTGAAGTGCCTTTAAATCGATAAAACTGCGTACTTTCACTACTTTTTCTCTATTTTCTCTGGGAAATGAAAATATTTTGTAAGAAAAAAGTATAAATTTATATTGATTTTAATAAAATTCATCTAGTATCAAACGTCATCGTAATGCGAACACAGACAGACAGACAAATATTCTAAAAATTTCTGTTTTATAATCCTTTTCGATTACTATCTGCAACAAAAGTTTCGAAAATTATACCATGTACAGAAATGGCCCTGTTACAGTTTTATTATCCGTATAGATAAAAAATCGGGCGATTTTTCGTAATAGATTTTGAACAGATATGGCGTACAGAATTTGAGGCCAAAGCATGTTCAATGGATCAAACCAATATCAATGATCTTACTGCTGCACTGAGGGGTATTTTGCCAATCTAGCCGGACATTAGGCCAAAAATTCATTTTGATAAATGTAAAAATTTAAGTACGCAGCTCGACAGACAACAAAATTCTGCTTCGTATAGTGAATTTTCAATGCTTTTGCTTGAGATTTGTCGTCTTGGGACACTGTTAAAATCAGGAAAGTTTTGTATATCGTATACGTTTTTATTGACTTTAAACGATTTTGAGAGGTTTGCAATATATTTTTTGGTGGCTAAACGAATAAAGATTTTGTATTGATTTTTTTTTCTGTGAAAGATTTTATTAGTAGCTACTTATGTTAATTTTTAGAAATTTTTTTTTTAGTTTTTAATGATTTTTGTTTAAAATAAAAACAAAAGTTTTTTTTTGTAAAATTTTTTGTCAACAAAAAAAAAGTGAAAAGCTTTTTATGAGTGATCTCCATCGCGATCCTAAAAATGTTATCTATCACAACAAAATTTACGATCTCTACTTTTATACTGTAAAAAAAACTTTGCGCATTTTGCGCCATTTTTTTTTTGCGATTTTTTGAAAATTTTACCTTTTTATGTTTTTTCTTATCTTAGATAGGTAAATACGAGTAAGAAACCCTTGTATATTCATAAAATGTTTTGGTTTTTAATAACTGAAGGTAGATGTTTTTTATTTAAATCATTACATCTAACAATGTTATTACCTGTACAAAAAACAATTTAAATATCAAAAGAGATATAGACGTAGATGCCCTTTACACGCCAGAATTCGCCTATTTTAGAGCATATTACACCTGTCATATAAACTGACAGTGAAAAAATGGCAAATAAAATCTGATGCGGACAAAGCCATTGTTAACGCGAGGAAAAAAATATCCAAGAAAAATTTAGAAATGAATTAGGGCTAATAGTGGGTACACCGAATGCTGGATTTGGAAACACCAACGATGGTAACACTAGCAGAGGTTTTTTTTTCCAATCCTGAATTAGCTGCAAAAATAACTGGAATTGAGTTTGATTTCATATACCGAAGGTTATTATTGAAGTAATATAAAGTGGTCACCAAATCCAAATGCACGAGTTTGCGAATTATTGCTTAGATACTACAAAACTTTACTTTTCTCTATATTAGTGGCATCCAATGACATCTACAATGCACAAGATTTTAATGCATGGTGTAATTGTTATGAAGAGGCATTGTTGCCTATTAGGCTGTTATCAGAAGAAGCGTCTGGGCACGAAACAAACATTTCCGGCTTTACAGGCAGAATTTTGCTAGAGTTTTCAATTGTTCAGTGTAACATAGATATTACTCATAGGCTATTGCTAAGTTCTGACCCACTCTTTACTAGATCCACTTAAAAAAAAAATCATTACCTTTTACGAAAGAAGCAATTTCTTATATGCCTCCACCTGTACTAATGCTGAAAAGGATTCAGATTCGGAAGAGGTCTTTGGAGAATCAGACGAAGAAGAACCCTGGCACTCATCATCATCTTAGTGCAAAGGAGAAGTTGTTTTAAATAAATTAATTGTTATAATTTTAAATAAAATTTATCGTTACAATCATAAATAAGTTATTACCATAATTAAATTAATTATTTTCCGATAAATAAAATACTTATAGTACTTTGTAACAGATTACAAAAATATTTTTTTAATAATATTCTTGGGAGGCGGGAATGGGTTAGGCATTGGAGAGCTTAAAAATGTATATTTTTAGGAAATTGGCAAAAAAAAATAAAAAAAAAAATTTCACAGGGACGTTTTGGGGGTGGCATTGGAGGAATACCACCCTCTGCCCATGAAAATAAATTTTTATGGTTTTTAAAAGTATGCAATCTATTTCTTTTAATAATTTCATTATTTTTTAAAAATAATTTTTATTTCACCGCCCACAAAAGGGGTGGGCCTAAAAATGGCATTTAAGAATCCCTTGAGTCCAACTTTAAGTTTTTGAACATTCTTTGACCTTAAAAGTTGTAATTGGTAAACAAAATGACGGGAACATCAAAAAAAAACTTGCATTTTTCAGAGGTAGGATTTGTTCTTTCAGGGGGAAATTTTTTCTCCTTGATCCGATTTTTCCTATTTTATAGCTTTGATAGCCTATGACCACAGCAGATTTTTCTGCAAAGTTTCATTAACCTAGGGGCACTCAGTACATTTTTAGAGCCAATATAAGCTAAAAAAAAGTAATGTCCGGCTAGATTGGCAAAATACCCCTATGTGTGCCGTCCAGTAGTAACAGACTATTGACCTTTTTCTATTATTTATTTATGAAGAAAAATATAAATAAAGATTTTAATTTTCTGGTATTTTTCATTATTTTGATGTTCAATTCTTTTTTGGGTAACTAATCATTTTTTCAAAGTGATAACTTATTTGGGAATTTTTCGTTTTTGCATGATTTGTAATAGAGGCCAGTTGTATGCAGCCACATAAAAACAATAATTTGGTGCTTATTTTGCACAATTTTCACAAGATGACTACAAAAATGTCTATAATTTCTTCGACTTTCGATTAGTACCAGTTTTAGAATAAAAAATACAAAACTTGCAATAAAGATTTAAAATAATTATTATTTTATGTTTTTGCATCACTCATCGTTACAAAGAAGTACACTGTGCGCCATTATTGTCAAGACAACCTAACTTTTTTTACGTTATTTAAGCTTACCAACAACCACCAAACTTAGGACACATTAAAAGTAAAGTTGTTAATTTTTTTTTTAAATTTCAAATACCGCGCATTAGTGTTAAACAAGCGCAAGCACCCTACAAAGCAGTATGCGCTGCACTGATTTGCATAGATCATAATTACGGAAGTAGTGTGTCTACATCCTTAAATGCAGATTCATTTTGAATCGTATAAATACTGCAAATACCAAATAACTCCGGGCTAGATCTTAAGTACGTTTCCTAATTACGATACTTACATATACATATTTATTATTCTAAGCGATAAAAACAAGCCTCTCAATTGAAAACTTGCTTCCGTAATTTTATATAGGAAAGCACTAACTTAGCATTATAGATATTACTAGCTGTGCCGACCACTTACTTCGTCAGCGTCCTTCCAATATTTTGTTTGATTATGATTTGAAAGGCACATACACCAAATTTTAAGACTCTTACATTTATAGTGTTTAAGTTATGGTTTATTTACTTTGTAAATTTAGAATTTTCTAAAATTTATATGAAATTCTTATTTCATATAAATTTTAGAATTTTAGAATTTCATATAAATTTTAGAATTTTAGATTTCTGTAAATAGTATTTAAAATATCGGGCTTTAAAAAAATAAAGTTATTGCGAAGTTTGCAGGATCATTGAATCGGTGAAATTACCTACTTTGACTATTTTTTCTCTATTTTCTCTTGGAAATGAAATATTTTTACGGGAAAATGTTATGCTATATTTAAACCGATCTACTAAGGTGCCTACATATACCTTTTATATTAAAGTATATTCAGTAGTTTTTGTGTAATGCCAACACAGACTGATATACTGAAAGTTACAGTTTTGTTTTATGTATATATTATATCAAAATATATTTTATTTAAATTTGCAGACTTGAAAGCCTTTGGATGCGCTTTCTTCTATAGTGGCAGCCAGCCGAAAGCAAAATAATTTAATTCGCTTATTTTAAGGCAATAAAATATTTCTTATAAAAAATCGACCTCAAAATGATGGACGGGCATCAAATCTAAACTAAATATTTAAAAGGTAGTAAGCGAAAAGCACTTGTTTTCAAAAATTTTGCCTATATTGATTTTAGCCTCTATTGTTTTTCTACGTTAAAAATACGTATAGCATGGATCACAGCACCTTTACTTTTTAATTTTAAGTTTTTTCACCCATTACACACTGTGTAAATTTTTAAGTCATGGCAAAATAACCATATACGGACACCACTTCTTCATAAAAGACAAAAAAAAGACCCCTGTCTCCCAGTTTTGCCCAAAGTCCTCCAGGTTTTTTTTATGGGCCCTCAAAGATGTGGGGCCTCGATGTCATTTTTGCAAAAAAATGATCATTTACTCAAGCTCATATTTTGCAAACCGTTTGAAATTTTGATATACTCTCTGAGCAAAGTTGTAGCTCTTGTCATAATAAACAAAAATTGTTAACATATAAAATCAAAAAAACTTCATCTTCAAGGTCAAAATCGCAAAAAAACTTAAAAAAATTCAATTTTTTACCTTTTTTCCCCTGTTCAGGTCCATAGGTAGCAAACCGTTCAAAATTCAAGGAAACAATTAACTACAAAAATGAATATAAGATCTCAATAAACAACTTTCGAGAAAATATGAACTTCCTAGGAATGATTCTTAACACCGTTTAGGTAGCCGGGAAAACCCTTTAGCGGCTACCTAAGCGATACCTAATCGCGGTTACATTCTCTTCAGAAGGAGGAATATTACTCGTCTTTGCCGAACATGAGATGATTCACAAATGATTAAGCAAACGTAAAACATAAAATTTTTTGTCAAGGTCTGACTAGAAGTAACAAGAATATTCCATTATTTCTTTTAGACTTAAGATATGAGCACTTAGTGTTTGTTCAAATACATTTACTCATATCACAACCCATTGTTGTATCGACCTCCCTAGTCCTGATGTCATTCCATAACATTCGATAAACACATTGAAAAATAATTTAGGTGTTGTAGCAAAAGTTTATAAAGAAAAAACCAACAATATTTGTTCAACTTTTGTAGAATTCGACGACTTAGCACACCTACATTAGTTTGTAAATTGAATAATAAGTAAAATTTCAATAGAAAAAATATTTCAAACTAAAAAGAAATTTGACAATAAAAAATGTTTTCTTTTTTATAAAAATGATCCTTATTTACATATATTTTTCTGTATTTCGCTATCCTCTGGATAAAATCATCAGAAATCTTGGTCGGATAACAAGGATCAATGCCAATTCTATTTTAATATGAAATTTCAAGAAATTTTTGCCAGTAACTGTACATCTGTGTTAATGCTTTTTGCGGTGTGTACAATAGATGCGCTATTGTAGGATTTCAAAAGCACATATTATCCTTATAGGAGAAGCTGTTATGCTTGTTGGTAAAAGTTATTATAAATTATAAAAACTACCATCTCTACTGTTGTTAGACAAGTTTTTACTTTAATTACGCTTCTAGCACACTTTTCTCATCACCTGTGTTAATTAAGCTTATAAGCGCTCTTGTGTGTTCTGAATTTATGTGATTCGTTAAAAACACCCTAACACACTTGACTACCCATGCCGTGTAGGTTTGTAGGCGTGATTTGATATTTTGTTTAAATAATGAAATTAATTTAACTTTTTTTAATTTATTATAAGGAACTTAAAGTGTAGCGTTATGTCTTGGCAAGAAAATCATAGCGTAGGCTAAAGAGCTTGACAACATACCAACAAACTTGTTTAATTAATTTAGAATAGAAAAGCAAGCGTACGGTTATAAATATTTACACATTCCTGAAGATAATTAAGCTGAAATACAAAAAAGACTTGAAGACATCCTTCGAGTTTGCTTCAGACACCACAGCTCCTACAGACAACTTTGTGTTAAAGACGTTTTGTTCATTAAGAGTAACTGGATGTTTACGGATGTTAATAAAAGAATTGAAAGAAAATTAAAAGAATACACCAACACTAATTTGTATACTTGTATATGGAAGATAAGGCATGGGAAATTTTCTTTCTTCTAATACTTCAAAACTAAAATAATTACTTACTCTCATATGTACATATATGTACGTATTAAAGTAATACAAGCCCAATTAGTTTGCCCAGAACATAATCCGAACCATAAACATTCTAACACCCACACAACTCAAACCATAAATTAAAGAGATATAAGATTCTTTAGCTAGAATTGTTCAAGTTAATAACCTTCCGAAAAATAGAAAGAAGCGGTATTGCATACACATACACCTAAATTGACTTAGTTAGTTAGTGAGTGAGTGGATGAGTAAGTAAGTGTAAATGTGTTTGTGTGTGGAATAATAAAATGAATAGAAGGAAAGATAGATGACCTGTAATCTCATTAAGGCGGCAAAAATTAAACCACATGAAATATGAGACAATTCCATTGATTAAAAGTGTTCAACATTTGATGTTGACGTTGTAATTTTCTTTAGCTTTTGACAGGACACAATGGGTTGGTAAATCTTAAATTATTCAGCAATTAAATGTAATAGAAGTTCTTCAACTAATAAAAAAAAATGTAATAGGCTCCTCCCTAAGGTAATAAAAGTTTCAGATTTCTTGTTAAAATAACAGTTTGTAAAAAAGTTTTATTAATTTCAGATTTTAATTGTTTTACCCTGAATAGGGATTTTATTATACAACAAAATTTAAAAAAAAAAATAATAAATAATTACATGCTTCCATTAGTTTTGAAATTTTTTAACTGCCTTAAAGATAAACATTCATAGATCGAAGGATACCGACCTCCCATTGCGGAAAATTCTCAATGATTTCTGGTACTCGATTGGTAATTTACGACTACCTTTCCTTCATTGAGTCTCCAGTGAGACTATAGTGATTTTAGATTGTCGATCTTATTTCTCATCATATAATCCTCTCGTAATTGCTAACATTTGTCTAAGGCTAAGGTTCCCTTATAGTATCCCTATCTAATATGTACCTGTCCGTGGTCCTAAGTCTAATGCTTGCTCGTGCTGGACATTAATTAACATTGGGCGCAACTGCTAAGCCATCTTTCAGGCACAGTCTGCAAGTATCTTACCCAGATGATACTTCAATTTTCTACAAATTTTCTCTAACGCAGATATGAAGGTTTAGCTCCCTCATTTATATCTAAGCAACACTTGCAACTTCCCTTCGAGGGCTTTTGACTTAGTAGTGTCTCTATAAATTAAACCGTCCATATTTTGCAAAGTTGTCTTGTCTATCTCTTCTCATCAAAAAAAAAATATATAAGTTCATTTAAAGACTAACCTCGCTATCTCTTGTAGGGCTTTCTTGTCTATTCTTATTTACATGCTCCTGTGTAATTTTCTCAAAGTTGTTTTATATAAAATTCTTAGTAGTACAGATGATATATCCGCACACATGGAGGTCCATATGCATATTTAAATCATCCTAATTTAACCAGCCTTCTAGCAGCCTATTATCGAGGCAATCTCGTCCTATAGGTTAATAAAAAGTTTTTCTTTTTCATGTAAAATTTTGTTATTTCACAGCGCTTTCGGTTTATTAACTACAATTATCTAAAGTAAAATGTTAATTTTTTTACGTCAAGCATCATCGGAAGTGTAAAACATCATTACTGCACTGGTACGCTATTTTCTTTAAAAAAAAATACTTCATTTCATTAAAAAAAGTAGATTAAAAAAATTTTATTGACAATATTTTTCTTTTCTTTCGTAGTATATCGTAGTAAAATATTTAAACTAAGGACTAATAAATTATAAAATAATCACCCTTATTCTAGTTGGCGACAGCAATATTAAACGACGTCGTTTTTTATAGTTTGTTGTAAATCGGTATTTCCGTTGGCAATATTGCCATTTATCGATGACTGGCAACATGTGTTTGGTATTTTGTAAGCAAATGTGACGTTGATGTTGCCATAAATTGGCTTTGATATTGTCGTCAGTGTTTTTGGTGTTGTGTAGAACAAAATAATGAAACAAATTAATAACTGAATAACGTTTACATATGTAAAAATAATTTGTTGTTAGTTTTAATAGAAAAAATGTAATTGTTTATTTTTGTTTCTTATGTTTCATTTAAATTATTTGTTCGAATTGAAAAATATCCTTTATGAGTAAAATACAGATGTTGGTGTTTTTTTTTACTTGGCTAAAATGTATGCGAATCCGTCCATCAGAAGATGCAGTTGGACTTCCTTTTTTTAGCATGTGTCATGTTGATATTCATCCATACTTTAGGTTAGCTTCCCATGTCATGGCATTCAAAGTTTTAGACAAAATTTTGACATCATTGGCGACATCTAATTTACCACTAACTTTTTACTTGATGATAATTTAAAGATGTTTAATTTTTCTTTGAGATGTTTTCTATCGGAAATAGAAAATATTTTTATTTTAATGTAAACATCTTTATTTAAATTTATACACTTTAATTTTTTCATAAACCTTTTTAACGAAAACGTAAACCAAAATTAATTATTTGGTTCAAGGATTTGATATGAGTCGTGTATTTTAATAACTTTATCGATAAACTGGCAACGTCTTCACACCATTGTTAGGGAATACCAAATTTACATATATGTTGTGTTAAAGTGATTTTGCTTCAAAATCAACGACGATGTTGCCGACGCCAAACAGAATAAGGGTGAATATGAACTTAAGCCTAATTTAAAATCATATTAAAGAAGGTACATATGTATGTAAATGTTTGGTATCAGAATGGATGAAAATTAAATTTAGCTTCTCTGCATATAAAATTACTTGTGCAAATCGAATGCTGTTTCAATTGCATATTAAGAAAATACACATTTGACTTAATTTGTGACCATCTCAAAAAATTAACATTTACTTTTATTATAATACTAGCTGTGTCCACACACGTTATATGCGTCCTGACTATATTTTGTTCAGTTTTGCTTTGAAAGTAATCCACACCAAATTTTAAGACTCTTACATACCTGAATAAAATTCTAAAATTTATATAAAATTCCAAAATTCTAAAAATTATTGTAGTTACAGAACTTTGGTATATGAAATATTTTAATAACAATGTAATTCCACAAAGTAAAACTACAAATCAAATACAAATTTTATTAAATTGGCTATTTCGTAGTAAGTAATTCATATTTTGTAATTTTTTTTAAAACAGCGCCATCTGTTGCACAACCGTGTTCAAAATATCCGGCTTTCCATTCATATTTTACCATTATTTTAAAACAGCGCCATCTGTTGCGCAACCATGTTTAAAATATTCCGCTTTCAAAAATTAGAGATGCCTTAAAGTGTGCAGTACTTTTAAATCGGTAAAAACGGCGTACTTTCACTGCTTTTCTCGATTTTCTCTTATCCTAAGGTACCTTCTCACAAAATTTTGTTAAAATCCATTATGTAGTTTTCACGTGATGCGAACACATACAGAAAGACAGTAGACACACAGACAGGAAATGAGTTACTGTTTTATTATATGTAATATTTTTAAAAGTTGAGGCAACTTTTTTTTCAATTATTTGATTTTGAAGTTGTTTTGTGTACTGAACGTTATTTTTTCTTATTCTGCTTTAATACTCATTTTAATTGCTGAATTTCCATTAAAATCATCAAGTTTTTGTGCGATTGTATATGATTTCAAATACATATTTAGAAGTTTTATAAAAAATTATTATAATAATGTTTTACCAGCTAGTCATATATCGTGAAATGCAAGGCATATACATATATATATTTTATTTACATGAACCTTTTTGTATATCATTAAAGAGTTTTGGTTAAATTCATCAAAGATTATCTCTGTCAACGGGTGATTCATTTCAAACTATATATTTTAAAATATATTAAATAGATGCAAAACTGTATTGAACGTTACTTTGACAAAATTCCAAATACTACATGAGCAAATTTCATGAGCGAAATGAAAAATTTTCATTTTGTACATGCACAAAAAAAAATTCTCGTGCATGTACAGAAAAAAATGTTTCATTTCTCACTCATGTAATTTGCTCATGAACACAGTGAAATGTGCACATTTCTCATTGATGTGCTCTGAAAGAAAACATACTACAAACAGTTTTATTCATGATCAATGATGTGTGTGCAAAACCAAAAAAATATCATTTCATAAAAATAAAAAAAGTTACACACATGAGCGGTGATAAAATAAAAAGTAAAGCTGATGCTCTCTCATGTGCAGTGAAAATGAGTGAGTAAGCAAATACCTACTCTGCTCTATATTAACACTTAGTTTTGTACTATCAAAGCAACAATTAGTCCAATTATTAATATTTGCTGTAAAGTTCTCCTTTTATTTATTTATTCGCAAAATTATGGGTCTTTACTATTAATTTATTTGACAGTTGAGTTGATATAAGTTCCACTAAGATGTTGGTCAGTATAAAAAGGCTATAGAGCAATGTTTCATATTTACAACATCGTCCTTGCGTTTCAATAAGATGTTTATCAGTGTAAAAAGGCTATAACGCTTCATGTACATTTTATGATACGTGTAATCAATACCAATGTTGTGAGTAATTGTAGATAATAAAATTGCTTTAGATATTCTCTCCCATAGTGCTCTGACCTATAATTTCATCGCGTGTGCTTACAACTGACGTAATCTTAAACAAAATATTTCAAACTACAGAAAAATGTTAACCTCCTAAAAAAAACCAACACTAAAAATACATAAGTTTTTACACTTATGCCATTTTAAGCAGAAACGCCATCTACGAGTATCTTTCAAACATCTAGTACTTTATTTTATATTGTCTACCACATGCAATATTGGACGAACACAAATGTAATTCATCATTTGCACAAACAGCTACCACCTCTAAAATTAAATTTATACAATCACGTAAAAGAAAGTATAAAAATTAAGAATAAAAACTATGGCAACAAAACTATAACATTGCAATGATATACAAGTAGATTTGTTGTAATTTATACAATCACAAAAAAAATTTATGATATTTTATTCGAAAAAGAACTCCTAACTTAAAATAACACAGTGCAACACGGAAAAAAATAACCATATACGGACACCACTACGTGATAAAAGACCAAAAAAAAAACCACTGTCTCCCAGTTTTGCCCAAGGTCCTCCAGGTTTTTTTTATGGGCCCTCAAAGATGTGGGGCCTCGGTGTCATTTTTGCAAAAAATGATCATTTACTCATGCTCATATTTTGCAAACCGTTTGAAATTTTGATATACTCTCTGAGGAAAAGTTGTAGCTCTTGTCATAAAGAACAAAAATTATTAATATATAAAATCAAAAAAACTTCATCTTCAAGGTCAAAATCGCAAAAAAACTTTAAAAAATTCAGTTTTTTTTACCTTTTTTCCCCTGTTCAGGTCCATAGGTAGCAAACCGTTCAAAATTCAAGGAAACAATCAACTACAAAAATGAACCTAAGATCTCAGTAAACAACTTTCTAGAACATATGAACTTCCTAGGAATGATTCTTAATACGCTACCTAAGCGTTTAGGTAGCCGCAAAAGTGAAAAATTTCCCGAAAATTTTTAAATTCATTTCGGCTACCTAAACGGTGTAAAGAATCATTCCTAGAGCTACAACTTTGCCTCAGAGAGTATATCAAAATTTCAAACGGCTTGCAAAATATGAGCTTGAGTAAATGATCATTTTTTGCAAAAATGACATCGAGGCCCCACATCTTTGAGGACCCATTAAAAAAAACCTGGAGGACTTTGGGCAAAACTGGGAGACTGCGGTCTTTTTTTTTTTGGTCTTTTATGACGTAGTGGTGTCAAGACTTAAAAAATTACCCAGTGTGTAATGTTTGTTTTAAGACAACCCCCATTACCTAAAATGTTTGTTAAATGTTTTTTCTTTCTCATTTAGTTTGAAGAGAAATAAAAGATGCTATATAATGATATAATACTCGGAGTAAATTGGGGCTTTATTAGTATGTATACGAGGATACTTGACTTTGACCGTGACTTTTTGCATTTCCAGGGCAGCAGCTGCCAATTCGAAACTGCTCCCGTAAGCTGTTATTTATTACTGGACTTCTGTAAGATTTTGTTGAAATGACTAGAATGGAAGAGATTTGGGTCACATCAAGAGGTCCATTTAAAAAAAAAAACATTTTGAAATATTATTTCAACCCTGTCGAGCAGGTAAAGCGAATTAACGACGTTAAGCCTAACTTAACAATTTATTTGTAGATGTAAAATTAATTTACCTAAAATCTGTTGTCTCTTCAAGGAGGCTGGCTAATTTGAGCCAATTCTGGATGTCTGCCAACTATCCAGTTTTACTATAGACATAGTATCTCCGCATATGGAGCTCTGAGTTTAGACATATTTCTCCATTACTGGATATTTAATAAATTCTGGGGGCTAATTACGGGACTCGTGATCGAAATAAATTCGTATCTAAATTAATTTCGCAATTCGTCTGAATGTTGCTTTTTATATGTATGTAACCTCAGAACTCAGCCATTTCTGAATCGATTTTAAAATTTTTTCTTTATTTTTAAAAACAGTTCAGTATATTAAAAATTAAAGGGTGTCCCCATGCAACATACATGTTTTTTGCGTGTATTAAGAACCGTAAAGGGCACCAAATTAAAGGTGTAAAAAATTGTCGCTATAGCTCCCAACAGCAGAAGTTAATAAAAAAATTAATTTAAAATTTAAAGGGTGTCCCCATAGGTGACGTAATTTGACCTATTTGGGCCTATCTTTTGAACCGTTATAGACAAAACCTTGAAAATTCGGGAGAATGTCGATTACTCTGACTGTTATAATTAAATAAATAGATATTCAAAATTATAAATTAAAGGGTTCTCCAATAGTTCATTTAATTTGATGTATATGGTCATAATTTTGAACAGTTGTACACAGACCGCTGAAATTTACAAAGAACCTGTATTACTAAGTCCGCTATAACAAAAAGTATAAAATTTGAATTTGGTAATAAAAGGGAGTTCCAATGGTTAATGTAATTCTATGTATGTGGCCAAAGTTTTGAACTGTTATAGACAGAGAGCTAAAATTTACAAGCAACCTGCATTGCAAAGTCCACTATAGCAAGTATAAAATTTGAATTTAGAACTTAAAGGGTGTCCCCATAAATAATGTAATTTGATCTTTATGGTCCTATCTTTTGAACCGTTAAACACTGCACATTTGACAACTGCCGTACCAGCAAAAATACAGTTGGCCACAACTTTATTGCTTTTGGCTTCCGGAGGCTTTTAAAATACCGTCGGGAATGATTTTCTTATCGGCATTAGTCAAAGCACATTATCAAAAACACTCGCAAGAGTGCTGGAAGAAATGGAAAAGAAGCTGTGTCTAAAATTTATAAAATTCAGTCCCGATAGTTGCGATGAAACAAAAGAATTTTTCGCCAAGCTTTTACATCTTTTAACGGTGGACCAGAGGAATTTAATTTATTGGTCAATGTTTCCCAAGGTCTATTAGCCGTTGCCTTTCCTTGACATGTATTTGGTACACCACCTTTTGCTGTATTAAGCTGTTTTTACCTAAAATTTATTTTTGTTGTATTTGACCTAATAATGATTATTTGACCTAATTATTATTATTAATTATAATTAATAAAATTAATTATCTCTATATATGTATATAAAAATGACGTGTATCTTCGTGATCGCTAAACTCAAAAACTATTGGACCGATTTTGACCAAACTTAATATACGTGTTCTATGGGGCGTGTTTCTGTGTTGTTTGAAGTTCGTCCGACAGATGGCGCAATATTTAGTTTTTTATTTGTGTTTTTGCACCGTAACTAGCAAAATCGAACAAAATATTGTATTGACGTGGCGGGCACAGCTAGTAATTAATAAAAATAAGTTAATATGAAAAAAAATATAAAAAATTTAGCTTACATTTTCTTTTTATCCAACGAACTATTTAAAATTAAATAGAAAATAAAAAACATAAAATTTCGACCTAAAATTTGCTATTGAATTTAAACTCGCACGGTTACGTTCGAACGTAAGCTCGCTATCGAGTGCCATCATCAGAAATATCGCTACAACTTACTCGATAACGACCGGCAGAATCACAAAAGTAAAAAAAATCGCAACTTCGAGTAAATCTTGCATGATTTCGACTGCGGGAATTAGCCCCCTGAACTTGTTCAAATAAACCGTACCTTGAGAATTTGACAGCGATTGATAAGGAAGCCTCGAATGAGGAGAAGAATTTATCCTCTCTGGTTTTTATTGTCTGGAAGATATGGACACGGATACCTCTTAAATGAGGATGGTTTTATTATCCAAAGGCACTCCTTTGGCAATAGCCCTTTGGCACGAAGTCTAGTAAGTTTCTAGGATGTAATGAGTTAAGCTGGATAGCTGCGGAACGATTTGTTGTTACTGAGAATTAGTACACAAAACAACGACGGCTTGCTGACGGCATTGTCAATATTTATTTACATTTTCATTATACATATGTATGTGTTTTTTTTTTTGTTCAAAAATATTTTGTTGAAAACTTTTATAATTTAAGAAAATTTAAGAAAGGAAAACAATATTAGGTATTGTTGAGTGTACATTTAACATGTACGTGGCATTAGAATCTATTCCAAATAACCTCAAGATTATAAATTGTATAAATTGTTCATATAATTTTACCTCTTAAATAATTTTGTCATTCATATCCATTTTACTTTCTTATTTTCATTATTTAAAAATTTTTTTATTTTTCTTAAATAATGTGTCTTTCAAGGTATATTTATTTTACTAGGTAGTGGCGTCCCTACAACAAATACAACAATACAAGAACACCATGGCATTTTGTTGTTGCTTTGTAGTTCGAAATGTCAAAAAACATATAAGAAAATTGAGAAAGCGTGTATTTGTTTTATTGCTTTCTCACTTCTAGACTATAAAATTTCTGAACACATACAACTTTTGACATGTCGAACTACTAAATCAGCTGGGCGGACGACACTACCTAGTAAGATAAATATACCTTGATCGTTACCGTCATCTGTTGTATTTCTACACTTAAATGTGGATGCTCTAATGGATCACCCCATTTCGAGGTTCCATACTTTTGTAAATAAAAAAAAACACAGAAAATTCAAATTCAATGTAGAATGATTACCATTTGAAAGAACATTCTTTGGCATTTATTTTTTGAAGATGTCTATCAAATGTTGGCCGCTGCTACGGTGGTCCATCCGCTGCTACAGGTGGTCCATCCGTTGAGACAATTTTCGATGACTCATTCGAGCATTTCGACTGGTAACTGGCGAACGACACGCGTGATGTTTTCCTCCAAGGCCTAAATCAAATCGGGTTTGTCCGCATAAAGTTTAGGCTTTACATATCCCAACAGGAAAAAGTCTAACGGTGTGATATCACACGATCTTGGTTGCCAATCGACCGGCCCAAAACGTTAAATTATGTGCTCACCGAAATGTTCTCTCAATAAATCCATTGATTGATGCGATGTGTGGAAAGTGTAGCCGTCTTGCTGAAACCAAATGTCGTCGAGATCACGAGCTTCAATTTTAAGCATCAAAATGTCGGTTATCATGGCTCGATAACGGTCGCCATTGACGGTTAAGTTCACACCGGCATCAATATTAAAGAAATATGTACCGATGATTCCACGGGCCCACAAACCTCACCAAACCATTGTTTTTTCTGGATGAAGTGGTAGCTCTTGAATCTCTTCAGGTTGCTCGTCGTCCCAAATGCGGCGATTTTGTTTGTTTACATACCCATTGAGCCAGAAATTGGCCTCATCGCTAAACAAAATTTGCCTCGAAAACGTCGGATCTTCTTGGAACTTTTCAAGAGTCCATAGAGCGAAGCGATTTAGGCGTAAGTCTTTCCATTATTAAATGCCAAACAATACTAAACAAAACTAACATGACAGCATGACACGATTCACACGTGATTTATCAAAAAGAAGCTATTGAAAAAAGTACCTCAACATGTGTCACCCTTTATGTCTTAAAAAAAATGCTAGCAATTAGAAGATACACCGTGATTTGGGTGAAGGTTGACAGTTAACAGTCGATAGTCTAAAAATACTAGAGTAATATTTAATAGTACACTACAGTATTAAAGTTTACTATTAGCATGCTGCTCAACGTAAGTAAAGTAGTCGAAAATTACCAATCGGGTGCCTAAAATCATTGAGCAGTTACTGGTCTGCTTCGGAATCCCCTATATTTATAATAATTAACAAACGGCTCTGGTTCACTTCGCACTTGGCATTTCGAAAATAAAATGCCTACATAGTGTTAAAAACTGCGAAATAAGTTTTCTCTCTAGATGTGTTATTTTCTCAAATTCTCATTCGCATCAACTAGAGACAGACCTCGTGAGAGTATACAGCTAGTACATCTGAAACATAAATTATAAACTCAATACCTAAACCACACCTGTTAACAACAGAAAAATTCTGTTTCTTATATTCTTATATACTTATGTATGCAGTTACAAGTTTTCTTTATTATTATTTTTCCTTAAATAATATACTCATTTCGTAATTATTACAGAGAATAAATTATAATAAAAAAACTTTTTTTTATTATTCCAAATTTTTTTTATCGTCCAAACAATTTAACAAAAAATAATTTAAAAATCTAAAGCAACAGTGCAAAAATCTTCCCAGCATACGTATTTTTAATTTCAGCAACAGTTTCGCGTAAAAACATAAATTACCCGGAGTTTACGTGACTGTAAATGGAAATACAGGAGATCACGTTCCATGAGAAACAGCTTAAAAAAACTAAAGAAACTTAAAGTTTTAACTTTTGTAGTACAATCGTGTGTCTGAATGTTTGTTAATGTTTTCTGTTTAGTTAGTACACACCACGCCCACAAACACGAATACGAACACACATAAGCAACGTTTGCACTGCAACCTCAGGACATTGTGTATTGTATACATGTAAGTAGAATCCATATTTCCACATCACAACTTCTGTAACGTCCCTGACGACGAATAACATGACGATGCTGAGTATGACGATGTGGCTCATACGAGAATTCATAAGCTTGTGTGTATGTGCATATTTGGTCAAATCTATAAAATAACCTAAGAGAATTTCAACAGAATTGAAATGAAAGGATATGCTTGTTCATGGATGTATATTTTTACATATTCATAGTATATCTATATATTTATCTACTAACGCTAACATCTGCCATTCAGTCAACCAGCCGATGTGCTAAATACTAGTATGCTAGACTTTAAAGCAAATCGGAAAACATGACTATCATCATATTTAGTAAAAAAATATGGGAAATAACTCATGTTCACAAAATAAAAGCAAAACGTAACGTAGTAAAATGAAAACACGTTTCTACTAAAAATGATGAATAAAATAAAAAAATTATATTCTTTATACCACTCACCATCCGTGCAGATACATGTGTTCATGGATGCTGAGACTTAAAAATACTTAACAAAAACATAATTACTCACTTTTATTTAACAAATTTAATTTTGTATATTTATTTAACATTTATCTTGGATCAGACAAAAACCCAAACAATTTAAGGACTTAAATGTTTATGCTTCGTTACTTTATTACTTGAAACCTAAACATATTGTAAACACAAAATCTGAAAAAGTCGCAAATCAAAATTTATCGAAATCATTTTGTTTTTCATAAACCAGTTTTCAGATCAAATCTTAAAGGACCACGAAAATTTTATTTACATCGCTGACTTCTTCAATTGATAAAACACCGTTCCTTTGAAAACATTTGAACATTTGTGGACTGTACTATGAATAAATTATTTATTTTCCGATAAATAAAATAATAATAATATTAATTATATGAAGTTTATTTCAACTATTTTTGAATCAATAAATTAATTATTTATTAATTATTAATAATATTAATAATATTCTTGGGAGGCGGGGATTGGTTAGGCATTGTAAAGCTTAAATATTAATATTTTAAGGAAATTGGCAAACAAATAATAAAAAAAATTTTCACAGGGAAAAAATTTTTTTATTATTTTTTTGCCATATTCCTTAAAATATTAATTTTTAATAATATTAATTTATAATATTAATTTTTAATTCACAGGGAAAAAATTTTTTTATTATTTGTTTGCCAATTTCCTTAAAATATTAATTTTTAAGCTTTCCAATGCCTAACCAATCCCCGCCTCCCAAGAATATTATTAATATTATTAATAAATTAATTATTTAGGTTTAAGTTCTTAATTATAAAGAGATAAAGAAAAATAAATTTTTATGGTTTTAAGGAGTATCTAATCTATTTGTTTTAACAATTGCAATATTTTTTCAAATAATTTTTCATTTCACCGCCCACAAAAGGGAGCGGGGCTAAAAATGACATTTAAGAATCTCTTGAGTCCAACTTTAAGTTTTTGAACATTCTTTGACCTTAAAAGTTGTAATTGCTAAACAAAATGACGGGAAAATTAAAAAAAAAATTGCATTTTTCAGAGGTAGGATTAGTTGTTCCAAGAGGAACCTTTTTCTCCTTGGTCCGATTTTTTTCTATTTTATAGCTTTGGCAGCCAATGACCATATCAGATTTTTCTGCAAAGTTTCATTAACCTAAAAGTAATGTCCGGCTAGATTGGCAAAATACCCCTATGTGCAGTGTTGCCACAACGAAAAATATTTTCATACCAAAATCATCTCTAAAATCTGCCAAAACCCAACCAAACTACCAAATCGTTCATATAAAAAGAAAATTACCAATTTTGATCTGATCGGACCAAATTAACATCATAACACATAAAGGGTTACATCAAAAACAATCAAAAATACTATCCAAACAATAACTCTTTATTCGATATATACCCTTATTTACAAAATATTGGATTATCTGTTTATGCCCGTTTCACACTATAATACTGAGTATTAAGATTGTCATTGGATTTTGTAAGAAAAAAAAACCAAATGAGAATTGTTGTGATTGTCTATAACTCTAACGTAAAATAACGTTTCGTTTTCACACTATTACACTTCAAGTAAAATGAAAATATGAGAAGAAATAAGCGGCTGGTGAGCAATTTCATGTGGACGGCATAGGTGCCGGATCTTAAAGGACGAGGCACACAGAAAGCAGGTTTTCTAATGAGTGTTGCCACAATCAGTATGTCTCCGTCAACGCAAAGTACGAAAGTTGGGCAACTTTTAACTTTTGACGTACATTGAGAGATATAAATTGGTTTCTCTTTGTTTCTCTCTCTCTCAAAATTAAATTTTTTGTGTTTAGTAGATTGATTTAATATCCATCAACAAAGTACTCATTGTGTCAACCGCTTCCGTTGTTACTTTGGTTTCAGTTGAGTACGTTAAAGTATAACGTATGACGGATTCTATGTGCCCCGGCCATAAGTTTGTTTGGCCGTTCAAGTTTTCGGTTAATTAAAAAAAGGAATTCGACAAATTCTAGATATAGCAGAAACAAAGTACATACTTACGTAGGCGATAAGAGAATTTACTTTTACTATTTTACCTACTTAAGTAGATAACCCGCCTACCGTGAACTTCCTAAACACGTTCGCCACTCAGCGTCACATGTATGTGACTTTTTGTATGACACATATACGTGTCACGCAGTTTTTCTTAAGAAAATTGTGTAGAAAACTCAGGTCACTAATATGTGACATATTTTTTGTTCGTGAGTTTTTATTGAAAGTTCCAAAAATTGCTGAGTGGCGAACGTGTTAATATATTTTTTATTATGAGAAAATCGTTGTTTTCTGTAAAGTGCGAGAAAATAAAACCAAATAAAAGTGAAAGTGATATTGATTAATATCATTAAAAATTGTAGGACTATAATTTTGTAAAGCTATTTAATGGAAATAAAAATTTCTGAAAATAATTTGTCAATTGAAATTTCTAAAAGAAAATTTATAAATTTTTCAATTCAATTGGAAATGGTGTAATTATTATTTTTTTATTATTATTTTAAGGTGATAACAAAGCAGATCACTAACTGTATATTAAAGCCTCTTTAGTCCTGAGTAATTTCAGGCAGCCGATTTGGTTATTTATGACTTTCTGATTTTCATTGAGTCTTGCGCTAACACTTGCCGTATTCTCGACTTTAATGATTTTATACTGTTGACTGGTAACTGTATTTTCATCAACTATATTTTCATCAAGAAGTCTCTTGTAATTTTTAGCTAAGGCTTAGATCTAAAGTATCATCCAAATTTACCACTAAGCCAGTGCTGGATACTTATACTCGTACAATATGTGCGATACCGTCTCAGCAGTTTCAAGAATGCTAGAATCATCTTAGCCAGAGCTCACTTGAAGTTTCCACGAACTCTCACTAATGCAGTTATCCAACTTAAGGTATTTAAATAAATCCAAGCTACTTTTTAAACTCTAAAAAAATTTCAGAAACTGCTAAAAAAAGGCAATTTAAAATATATAACGAAAATTGTATTAAAAACAATTTTTAAAAGAACCAATTATTAAACATTTATTCCAAAATTTTTTTTATTAGTGGCAACCAATTTGATTGAGTGTAGGAACACAACAGACAACGGTAACGGAACGATTTGTCGTTACTGATAATTAGTACATAAAACAACGACGGATTGCTGACGCCATTGTCAATATTTATTTATATTACCGTAATTTTTTTTCAAAAATATTTTGTTGAAAACTTTTATAATTTAAGAAAATTGAAGAAAGAAAAACAATATTAAGTACTGTTGAGTGTACATTTAACATGCACGTGGTATTAGAAACTATTCCTAATAACATGAAGATTATAATTTATATAGCGGTCCATATATTTTTACCTCTTAAATTATTTTTTCATTCATATTCGTTTTTTCATTTTGTTATTTTCATTATTTAAAAATTTTCTTATTTTTAAAATATTGTAACACTACAAACCGACAAGGAAATAAAATAAATTATATCTCAGCGGCATTATCGTTGAGCGATAACTTAAGTGAAATTTGTTTTGAAATATCGTTACCGTAGCCTGTTGTGTTTCTACACTAAACTAATTCTGTATGAAAAATTTGTTTCTGTCGTAAATCAGCTCGTTTAAAGTCAACCAGGCCGCCCGTGCTGCTCGGTCTTTGAGTCGTTTGCGTCTTGTTCTCACACTGGCTGATTGGCGTCCTCGAATAGCTGTACTACGGTACTGTTATTGGTGGTTGCCTAATCAGCCAAGTGTAATCTTTTGGTTATCGTATATAACCTAGAAATTTTAATTTCGATAAGTCGGACATTGGTGAAGCACCATTTCTCTATTAAACTAGATTTTTACTTGAGGAGAGCCAATAAACTCAAGTTTGTATCACTGGAGGAGCACCATTAAAATCTTATTAATTTTACTTAGCTGAATTTGGAGTCTCACTTCCTATACGAAGTTATAGGTAGCGCTGCAGATTTGGAAGGAAACTAAGGCAATCACACTCTGGCGCTTTGGTTTCGAACCTTTGCCATTTACCAATTTTTTTGGTCAGAATCCAAAAAAAAAATAATTTGTTTTAAAATAAATTTTATATATCGCACTTGTTCCTGAAAAGCGTAACAACTCAAAATCTTAAAATTCTCACATTTTGCAAAAAAACCAAACCACAGAGGTCATATCTACCCACCCCTTTGCTTTGTCTTCTCTAACGTGAAAAAAAACGTTACGACGCTCTTGGTATTTTTAGAATAACTACTTTACGTCTCAATTAACGGAAACAGTTTTTGGCCTCTACTGAAAATTCATGTAATTATTTTGAGTTGTTACGCTTTTGAGGAACAAGTGCGATATGAACATACATATATTTTATTTATTATGCATACATATGCTTATAAATACTTTTGTTCAGAAACATAAATTTATCTTTTCAACGAAACAAATTAACATTCTTAAGGAAAACAAATATTAAAAAATTAGATAATAAAAGGAAACAAATGAAAATACAAAAATAATATGTACATTTTTATATACATATTTGTATCAGTGATGTGATGTGATGAAAATAAACCACACTCCAAAACCGAAACCGAAAACTCAGTAAAAATAAGTGAATTCCCCGTAAACAGCTGTACTGCATCACAAATTCTAGTGACATTATGTTTGTTAGATTGTGAGTTAATAAAAAACGAAAACACTTCAACTTTCATATTTTAAATACTAATCATAAATGTCAAAATTAAACCCTTATTCCGACTAACGCTGCATAAAAACATTTGCATTACAACAAAAGAACAAATGTAATCACTCCAAATGTAATCATTAAAATACACATTAACATACATACATTACGCAGCTGCTTGCAACCAGTCACAAAATAACAAAAGCACTTCGTTGCTACTACATCTATGTATGAGTGCGAGGACTTGAACTTGACATTCGTCTTGTCTTGTTGATGAGCTGCTTCAAAGTGAGATGATAAATTTCCGCTATCTACGTAAATGTTTTTCCCTTCCGCTTTTTTACATTTCATTCGCCCTTGTTGAATTTTAAATTTGTGTGCTGCAGGAAAATCAAAAGAAAAGTTAAACTCTCTTAATCGCAAAAAAATCTTTTAATTTATACACGGTGATAATGATGACACGACAAATGAAGTCAAATGAAATCAGGGAATGGTACACATCTTACAATTATGACAACCGATGTATGCATATTGCATCAATTTTTTTTCATAATGGTGTTCAAGTGTATTTCACTGTACAAACATAAGGAGAATATCGTTTAAGTATAGAATTTTTGATCTAAATTTAAAACATTTCAAAAATGACAATTACCATCTGTTTATTTAAGTCGCTACCTTAAGTAATGAGGAACAGTTATAGGAAATAGTTTTTATTTAAAATTAAAAAAATATATTTTTAGCTTTTATTTTATTTAAGCCAGATATTAATGCCCTTATTTACATATAAAAAATGAAGTTTACTTTAAGCAAAATTTATTATAATTTCGATACAAAATACTTTAAATGAATCTTAATTTTTAACCGACTTCAAAAAAGAAGGAGGTTATCTATTCGTCTGAATGTTGCTTTTTTTATGTACGTAACCGCAGAACTCAGCCAATTCTGAACCGATTTTAAAATTTGTTTCTTTATTTGCAAGGATATGCTTTCAGGTTGGTCCCGTTCTTTATATTAAAAATTAAAGGGTGTCTTCATGCAACATACATGTTTTTTACGTGTATTAAGAACCGTAAAGGGCACCAAATTAAAATTTTAAAAAATTGTCGCTATAGCTCCCAACAGCAGAAGTTAACAAAAAAATTAATTTAAAATTTAAAGGGTGTCCCCATAGGTGATGCAATTTGACCTATTTGGGCCTATCTTTTGAACCGTTATAGACAAAACCTGGAAAATTTGAGAGAATGTCGATTACTATGACCGTTATAATTAAATAAATAGATATTCAAAATTATAATTTAAAGGGTGCTCCAATAGTTCATTGCATTTGATGTATATGGCCATACTTTTGAACAGTTGTACACAGACCGCTGAAATTTGCAAAGAACCTGTATTGCTAAGTTAGCTATAACAAAAAGTATAAAATTTGAATTCGGAAATAAAAGGGTGTCCCAATAGTTAATGTAATTCTATGTATGTGGAAAAACTTTTGAACTGTTATAGACAGACAGCTGAAATGTACAAGGAACCTGTATTGCAAAGCATGTATACAATTTAAATTTTGAAATTAAAGGGTGTCCCTTGAATTATGTCATTTGATCTATATCGTCCTATCTTGTGAACCGTTAAACACTTGAAAATTAGACAGAATGTCCACTACTTTCTCTGGTATAATAACAAGTATAAATATATGGAATTATAATGCAAAGGGTGTCCCAATAGTTAATATAATTTGATATATATTGTTAAACTTTTGAACCGTTATAGACAGATAATTGAAATTTACAACGAATTTTTGTGGCCAAGTCCTCTATAACAACAGGTCTAATTAAAAATTGTAAATTAAAGGGTTTCCGAATAGGTGATGTTTTTTGATCTATCTGACCCTATCTTTTAAACCGTTATAGACAGAGGCTTGAATGGTGTCCCAATAAAAGACGGATGCTGGTGAAAATACCTTAACTTTTGACTTCTCTCAGGGAGAGGCTTAACATTCACATAGTCTCTACTTTTTTCTCCCTAATTTTGGCGCATCTTTGGTTTAAATCTAATTCATACAGATTACTTCTTATATTTTTAGTTTAGAATTGGTGCCCTTCTAACTGTTTTGAAGTCGGTTTTTTTTGCAAGAATTATTATGAATTTGGGCATAAGTCTTTGAAGAATTAAATGTTGAAAAAATTAAAAATAAAAATCAAAATTTTCTCTCTAAAGGTTGTTTAAATAGAAAATTTTTGCAATTACAAAGAGAACTGAAGAAGGATCTAGCATCAGATTTTGCTAACTCCTCTATCTCGAAATTAAAATACATACATGTATTATACATGTATTTATTTAAAAATCTTTTATGTTTTTTATTAAAAAAATATTAAAACTTTTTGAAATAATTTAAAAGAGCAGTCAGGTTCACTGGAAATATTTTTAATTTATGTTTTGTTCGTTATCAAGTTAGACTGTTCTAATAAAGATGCCCATGTTGATGTTGTGTGCAATGTACCGCCATTCTCTCTAAAATATATTTAGTTCTCATCAAATCATATCAAAATTTGATGGCTGCAAAAGACAGATTTTAACGCTGCGCACTATCAAGACACCAGCACTTGGCGGCCTCATTGTTTATTAATCAAATTTACGATACAAATTTCGTCATCAAACCTAAAAACTGCAAAAATCACATTTTCCATTTTTATCACAAACATAATTTTTAATGCATTTGAAATAATGCATTAAGTAATTCATTTATGATAGAATAACCTTTGTATGGAAAATTAAATTAAGTTATTTAGTTTTCCAGATGGATGTTATTCAATTTAATTGTTATTTTCTTTTTCGGATAGAAGCGTATTAACAAAATTTGTAATGGAAATTTACAACAGCAGTATTGGTATTAAAAACATATAAAAAACTCTCAGTCAAATAATTATATGTATGTGCAAAATATATATATAGTATATGCGTACCTCTTATTGAACAATATAGTGCTTAATTGATAACCTTCTTGGATATTATGCTTTATTTCTAGTATGCACTTTAACTCATTCCCTTTGTAAAGCTGCAAAACAAATCTTAAAATATTTTATTGATCAAAAAATGACAACGTATCTTAATGACATTCTTCTTAATTACTTTGTGAAAACTAAAACTTTCTGATTAAATTCTCCAGAAAAAGTTATTTGACCTATTTTGTTGGCTAAAGAATGAAATAAACAACAGTTCTTTACATTAACACTTCGTCCCCTTTTCATTTTACTCTTAATTATGTTTTTGTTTTCTTCCCTCATTCCAAGTCAATCATTAGCCGAGTTAAGCAGTAGTAAAAAAAAAGTTTTTCCTCTTTATCTATTTCCTTTTATCATGAAGTCACCAACACTTGAGTAAATATTAAAGGCATTCAGAATTTAAAGTTACAAAAAGCAAAAAATTGACAATAATAATATATATTGAGAATAAAATTAAATTTAGCTAAGGAAAATATATCGCTATGTGGTCTCAATGTTGGGTACTTCACACCTGAAAATTCTTTTACAGCTTGCAAGTTCGTTTTATTCTCTCTATGACAGAATAATTTAAATTACAAATAGGTGATCAATATTACAGAAAAATTGGGAAAATTTAATTTTAGACACCAGCAGAGTGTAATGCGCACTCTTTGTATCTATCTCCTTTGGTAGTGTTTAGTTGTAATCATCATCTTTTTAACCAACCAAACTCAGATAAAGGAGTAGGAGTAGAAAAACTATATTCAATCATCAATCATCGCACATAGGGGTATTTTTCCAATCTAGCCGGACATTACTTTTTTTTAGCTTATATTGGCTCTAAAAATATACTGAGTGCCCCTAGGTTAATGGAGCTTTGCAGAAAAATATGTTATGGTCATAGGCTGTCAATGCTATAAAATATAAAAAATCGGATCAAGGAGAAAAAGTTCCCCTTGGAAGAACTAATCCTACCTCTGAAAAATGCAAGTTTTTTTTTCCGTCATTTTGTTTAGCAATTACAACTTTTAAGGTCAAAGAATGTTCAAAAACTTAAAGTTGGACTCAAGAGATTCTTAAATGCCATTTTTAGCCCCGCCCCTTTTGTGGTGAAATAAAAAATTATTTGAAATAATAATGCAATTATTATTTTTTTGGGCAAGGTATTCCTCCAATCCCACCCCCAAAACGTCCCTGTGAAAAAAAATTTTTTTTTTGTCAATTTCCTTAAAAATATTCATTTTTAAGCTTTCTAATGCCTAACCAATCCCCGCCTCCCAAGAATTATTAAAAAAATTTTTTCTAAAAATTAACATAAGTAGCTACTAATAAAGAAAAAAAATCAATACAAAATCTTTATTCGTTTAGCCACCAAAAAATATATAGCAAATCGTTTAAAGTCAATAAAAACGTATGCGATTTACTCAACTTTCTTGACTTTAACAGTGTCCCAAAACAACAAATCTCAACCCAACGCCTTGAAAATTCACTATACGGCGCACTCTGTCTCTGTCGAGCTGCGTACGTAAATTTTTACATTTCTCAAAATTAATTTTTGGCCTAATGTCCGGCCTAATGTCCCTCTGTGCGTCGTTTGGTGAGAACTAAGATTGAGACCAATTGTACGCTTGGAGTGTCTTTGTGCTTTAAGTCGTCCTCATTATTTTGTCATAAAGGGAAAGAATATTATTATTGGGTTAAGAACACGGCTAATTTTCTGATCTTAATCTGCTTTAAAATAGTCTCGATTTCGATTTATTCTTGTGCAAGTTTCACTGAAACTTAACAAAATCGGGTGTATGATTTATTTATTTTTTTTATTTATTCGAGTCTATGGATTCAAGATCCTTACAAATCCAGACAATAAAATAGCAAATAATACTAGTACAAAATCAATAAATTTTTTTATTTAAATATAAAATTAAATAACATTTAACAACATTAATAGTTAAGGAAAAATCAATATGCAAATTCTTAAAAACGCTTCAGAGTTTGCGTAATTTGCTCTGAATACTTTAATTGTCAAGGGATACAAATAGCGCGTTGGACGACATGGAACATTAGAAGTAATATTGTTTATCTAAAAATCTGAACAGACTTTTCCCTTTATGAAATTTAAAACAAAGATGACATTTAACATTTACCTTCGTCTTTTTAGACTTGGCAGCTTTATTAGAGCAAATCTACCAGTTTAGGATTTTAGATTTAAGGGTACAATGGAATCCCTTAAATCTAAGACAAAATAAAAAGAACCGATTTAATGCTATGAACTCTATAGATTGGATTCCAAATTTTTGAGCCTTATTCCAGAATAGGTCTGACAAGAGAAGTGTAAAGATGTTTTGTATATGGGTCACTAAGCTCCTTCGTTTTATAAATCCAAGAACTGCTCGTGCAGTTCTCTATAAAATTTAATTTAGCATACAGTCAAATACCAAGATCTGAAACTACATTCAGTTTGTCAAGTTCGTGATCGTTTAAAATGCATTGCACGTTTGTATGACATCTTTGAAAGAAGCACATGAATTTGCACTTCTTGAGGTTGAACTCCATAAGGTTAATCTGCAACCAGAAACTAAATGAATCCAAGTCTTTTGGCAGAAGATTATGATTAGCGTAGGGCACACAAGGTTAAACAGAAATTATTTTGGAAGTAAGCGTTTTAAAACGAACGTTTTGAGTTCTTATTAATTATTTCTCTTATATTCTTTTTAATAAAAACTTATTTATACAACGCGTCACAAAACGAATAATTATTTTCAAAATTGTAACTCAAAATTTTTTTTCTCTTTTTTTGATTTTGTTGAAGACATTGCATCCTCCAACTCATTATTTTGTTTCATAGTTACTCCTTAAAAAAACTCAAAAATAAACGTTGTTGACGTAAACTTTATGTTTTAGATCTATTCGATTGCAGGATATTGAAGTAGAACGATACAAAACTCACAAAAGAACAAAATAAAACAGAACTGTCGCAAAAATCTGAAAACAAAAAGGAACACAAAAGTCCTGAGTAAATGATGACCAAATTACTCTGGCATAGAAGTTTTTACTTACAATTGCGAACTGTTGTCAAAAAACACTGAAAAAGAAAAAATGTATTGATAAACGAGAAAAACTCTTTTACTATATACAGTAGCAACAACAGCAAGTCGATAAAAGTATCTATAATTTATGGTTGAATGATTTTAGACTTTATTGTTAAGTACGGATACTGGAACGAGCAAAATGAAATAAAAAAAATTTTTTTTAAAAAAACTTTGTTAAAGTAGTAAAATAAAAGTTTATAGCTTTTGGTTCTTCTTTGTGTTTTATGAAATAAAGATATATTTACGAATAAAGTTTCTTTTTAACCATTTAAATTGACGATAAGTGCGCTAATGTTAAAACTATATAAACTTGTGTGGTATTTTCGCATAAAATATTTCTTAATTTTAAGTGGCTTGAAAACTTTATTAGAAATATATAAATTTTTATCTTATGAACTAAATTGTGACTTACGAAGTTATAAGCTGTGACCAAAACTGTTGTAAAAGTTTCGTAAATATACATTTCAGAGACTGTCTTTTGTACTGCGCCTCAAATATTGCCAAACTCTCCGTAAAAGTCATTACTCGATTGCACCTTATGTATGTAATGTAGGGGGAATATCGAAGCAGACCACCTTCATATTGGTTCCTTTTTCGACCCCCTTTCGTTCTCTATGATTACAGGCAACCGAAATGTAATTTACGGCAACCTACTTACATTGAGTCATGTGCTACAACCAGCCCTTTATCTTGACTTTAGTGATTTCGGACTGTCGACTGGTAACTGTCGGCCTTCTTTCTGATCACGAAGTTTTGTGTTCATGTGTTCAAGGCTCAGATCCCCCATGGCATCCACCAGTGGTCCTAAGTCTTATATTAGCCAGTGCTGGACATTTCCTTTCGCCGTCTCCTCTTCTGCGTCTGCCTCTCACTTTTAGGCATGAGCTCGCCCGACTCGACGTTGAAGGAACGTTTTGAGGTGCCTGCTTCCGAAAAGGATTTTCCTAAGACCACAGGGCCAGGTGCGTCCAATTCATCCATATTTACCTCCATAGCAGCAGGAGTACCTTCATAGACTGACCAGTCCACCCGTTGCGAGGTTTCTTTGTTATTCAATTTCGATATCCTTCCCTGGCCAGTGGCAACCGGAGTTCCTAAAGGGATTAACCTCTCCACCTCTAACGACGCTTCCTTGTTCATCCCTATCAAAATATCCCGGTTCAACGTCATAGCAGAACCTTTAGAGATTAACCTGTTCACCCCTTGCAAGGCGTTCCTGTCCATCCCTTCTGAATTCTTCCCAAGGCCATTATTGGAGAAAACGTTGTCCACCCACACAGAGCTCCTTATACATTGAAACTGGAGGTCGACTGGTATTCAGAGTTCGCATACTAACGGCCAAGCACCCTTCTGACCACGCATCCCTTGCGTATGCTGTTCCACCGTCGATTAGGGTGGGGTTCTTCCAGATTAAGGTTCAAGGAACCCTTGAGAATGAACCGCAATGACAATTAGTGCCCCCAAGGGGAGATTGCACCTTAAGTCCACAGTGAGGCATCGCGACATCCATATGATGGATTGCTTGCCGACATCACAATTTTCCGATCGTTCAATATAATTGTGCTGGTACGAGCACATCGGAACTCAGTAAAACGCTTTTTTTCGGGTAGGGAGGGAAAATACCTAAACGCATCTCCGATACTGTCATTACAGTTCTGGTTTGGGGAGCTTGCATCCACTAAACCCCCCTTTTTTAGAGCCGTTTTACCACCCCGGTACCGCTTTCGCATTGCTTCGGGGCGGGGCTCCTCTTTTGTTCTTATCGAACGGCTGTCGTTGTTCCTACGTCTAGGTAATTGTAAATGTCGCTAGTAGTCTCCAAATGTTCTCATTTTGCAGCATAAGTTCCACAATGTTCTCCAACTATTTCTTCTACAGCCTGTCGTTCAATTCTCCATCTCTTGCATCTGAAGAAAGTGTGCTCAGCATCAGATGTCTCTGTCCACTTTTCCCATCCTATGGAGGTACGCTACAAAAAAGTTGATCTCGCCATGTTTTCTGTTTACCCAAAGTCAGTCATCAGTCTTGCTGTCCATCTGCCCCGTGAGTCGCTGTTCCACCTATCTTGCCACTTTTGCATGGTCTGTGCTCGTCCCTCCCTTGTTTCTGTTTTTCTGTTTTTCGTTCTACGGCTAGAAGGTCGATTGGGATAGTCCCTGTTATGACGAGGACTGCGGGCTCCGACACCGTACGGTATGCTGAGGCAACTCTTGGAGCAGCAGTAGGTCGTACAGTCGCCAACATCTCTCTCCGGTACTTTGCTTGTGGGCATCGGCCCAGATTTCGCAACCGTAGCATAGGATCGACTGGTTCGTTGTCATCATTACAAATTCAAATACAAACAAAAAGTTTTGGAGGATATATTTATTATTTTTTGAAAAAGTTTTTTAATTTTATAAGAGCAAAATATGTATTTTTACAACAACGTCAGAGTTTACGATGTAGCTGTCGTCTTCAATATCATTAAAGCCCCTTTCACACTATAATACTGAGTATTAAGATTTTCATTGGATTTTGTAATATAGAAATCCAATGAGAATTGTGTGATTGTCAAAAAATCTAACGTAACATAACATTTCGTTTTCACACTATCACACTTCAAATAAAATGAAAAATATCAGCAAAGGAACAAGACGAAACGAGACATTGAACGGCGTCGGCTGAGCAATTTTATGTGGACGGCAGAGGTAACGGGTCTTAAGTTTGTTTGGCCGTTCAAGTTTTCGGTTAATAAAAAAATAAAAAACAAAACAAAAAAAATACGTACATTCAAAAATTTCTAGGCATGGCAGAAACAAAGTACATACGTAGGCGTTAAGACTGATGGCAATTTAAGGCAGGTGCAGGACAAAGAAAACATTTCATCGGCGGCGGCGAACTATCGGCTGCGATTCAATCAGCTTGGTTCTTTACTTAAAAAAAAACACAACCCTGATAAAATGAAAAATGTTATCGTTTCGAAAATTCTCTAAAAATGGTTTGGTATTATGGGATGTCAAATTTCTTTCCGTATTATTTCACATTTCGATAATATACTGCTTTCACACTCTCACACTTTCTCATTGGATTCAAGTATTTGACAAGTCTTAATACTCAGTATAATAGTGTGAAAAGGTCTTAAGTAGCTGACAACACGGCGGCAATTGTAGCCAACGGAATATGTTTTCATTTAGCTGCGTAGCCGCTGTCTTCTATTTATTTAAAGCATGAATAATGAGTTTTTGCTCATAAGGCTTATTTTAATTTATGAAAAGAGTCAACAAAATGGATAATGCTGTACATGTCTGTGTAATCAAATTCACCGCGGTGAAGGGTATAGAAGATTCGGCACGGCAGAATAGCACTCTTACTTGCTTTTAAATCATTTTGATTTCAATGCCAATTGATTGCAGCTTTTTACAGCTTTGGTAAATAATTGCTCTTCAGTCCATGTGCACATATTCACAATAGAATGTCCAGTATAATGGAAAGTTGTTTTTCCTTTAATGTAATTGCCACATAATTGCCCTTAGTTTTATGTCGACTATAAATCACGACAGTTGTGCATAACCGATAACAAAATTAGAGAAAGGAAGTCATATAATAATATTAGATAACTATTATAATATCAAAAAATAAAACTAATTGTGTAAATTATGTTTAACGCATTTTGTCATCGCGTTATTATTAAGAAAATCTATTATTTTTGAGTGAAATACAATACGCAGCAGGATTTCCAACCCTCATTTGCAAATGTGTATATTTTTTTAATATATCAGAAAAATCTTGTAATATGCTTTCTAAATGAATAAAAACAATTGTTTGAATCTTTTTCCAATTTATGCCACATTTAAAACTGAAAATAAATATAAAAATACTTTTTCATTTGTTCGAAAGGGGCTTAACACCAATTTGGAATATGAATTTGTTTTATGCTGCAGTTTGGTTTAAAACAAATTAAAAGACCTTTCGACTGCATTGAAAAAATTGCATTTAAAATTAAACAAATGGGGTCTGGCAGACATCAAATGGGGGAAACTGAAAAATAGGGTA
Organism: Phasia obesa; assembly: GCA_949628195.1. NCBI lineage: Eukaryota > Metazoa > Arthropoda > Insecta > Diptera > Tachinidae > Phasia > Phasia obesa. The sequence goes on from OX451215.1 coordinate 68,196,614, forward strand.
CGAAATCACGAGTACACTCACGTTTCATCATTAAATTTAAGCTTTATAACGCTATTTGTTTTATCTTTTAATTTTAATATCATTCTTAAGCCACATACTTGTACATGCACACGTGCATCATGCCCCAACATATTGTACACACTGCAATACAAATGCTGAAGGAAGAAGCGCAAATTAAAATATACTGAAACTTTATGCACTCTTCAATTTCATACAGAAATGTATAGACTGAAAGATAATTTTATTGCATCTTTTTTACCGAGTGAGTGATGATGTGTATCTGTTGTGCATTAAAGCCACATATTTCATTCATATAGAAATGTAAAAAACGAAATACGATGGAAAAATTATATTTGTATAAAATAAGTGACGTTATGCAGGAAATTAAAAACGAGAAATATGTACAAACAAATAAAATTGAAATGTGTATCTATTTGTAAGCATGTGTAAGTGAGGAGGAGAGGAAGAGGAAGAGAAGGAGGAGACTATGTATGTCTGAGAGTGACTTAATGTCATATTAAAAATATTATTCAGGCACATGAAAAATAAACTCAACTGACTTCCTAGGTAACCATTCAACTTGTTCATGCAAATGCTCTCGTTCATATGCACTGTGGCAAATCATTTATTTAAGTTTGAAAGATTTTTTGCATAAGAAACTTCCATTCATATAATACATACCTCTAACCTTTAAATTCAGCACAAAACGTCACAAAACCTATGCATTTTAATTCGCCCGCACTACATTATCTACTGGAAAAACATTAAAAAATATAGCGAATTTTTGAAGCGAAAAATTATGATACAACTTTAAAAAAATGGCAATATTTAAAAATCTAAAGCTTATATATATTTTATATAGTTAAAGTTAACAAAAATAGTTTTATCTTCATAGACCTTGAGCCAAATGAAAATTGTGGAACAAGATTAACGTGAGTACCTGCCTACTCGGCCTAACCTCACGGTGGTCTTACCACCGAGTGAAACTTAGGCGTAGACTAGCGCCCCCATTGTGTAGTATAACAACACTTTACGATTGCCACGAATCGCATTATAACCTCTTGCTTAGGGGTTTGGAGACTATCCAAACTCCGTCTGTTGAGAGTGCAACAGCACACTTGATCGACCTTGCACCATACCTACATAAATCGATCTTAAACCACAACCACCACGTGTACCCCCGAAGGGGACCTCACCAATAACCGGTCACAGAGAGGATAGGCCCTCTGTGGGGCCACCGATTCCCGTGGTACTAGTCCTTTGGGCACTGGTCGGGCCTCGAAGACGACCTGCATTGTTTATCGCAGACCTTTTCTTCCAGATTTAGGCTCTAGGAACCCTAGCGTCTGGTGCCCCTAAGAATTTGCCATTCCTGCAGTGACAATTGGAACCCCCGGGGGTGAGCCAAATGAAAATGAAAATATATTTGTTAAAAATCAAAAACTAATTATAACAATCGCAAACCGCGAAGATGTGAACAACAAAGATACAGGGTCTCCGCCGGGAAGGTATACTACTTCGTTTTGCCGCCATTTTGGTAAACATTTGTCTTGACAGTTCATATTTCGCAGTCGTGAAGTAGACACGTGGCATTTCGAAGAAAGAGAGTCTGTAGGTGATAGGACCAAGCATGGACCACAACGTACTGCAAGATCGACTGAAAACTTTACTGCTTCTGAAGAAAGTGTTCAAAAGAATTCAGCTTCAAAGAACAACTTTGGCCACAATTTTGCACAAAGATTTGCATTTATTTCCATTTAAGATTCAGTTGACAAAAGAGCTTCTTCCACAAGACCATTTACACTGCCGTACATAAGCCAATAGGATGTTACAGCTCGCCCATGACAACCCCGATTTTCATGAAAAAATCATAATGAGTGACGAGGCACATTTTCATTTGAATGGACATGTGAATAAACAGAATAGTCGGTTCTGGGCAATGGAAAACCCTAAAATTATTCATCAGTCACATTTGCATCCATTAAAAGTGACAGTCTGGTATGTAATTTGGTCAGGAGGAATCATTGGCCTTACTTCTTTGAAAATGAAAACGGGCGTAACGGTAACTGTGATTAGGGAGCGATTTCGTGATATGATTGAAAACTTTTTAACGCCACAATTGCATGCTTTGAGCTTGATTAACATGTGGTATCGACAAGACGGTGCCACATCGCAAACAGCCAGTATTACAATGGAATTACTTCGAGTAGTATACCTTCCCGGCGGACACCCTATATATACAATGAAAAATCGTTCATATCTTCATTAAGTTACAAAAATAAAAATCAGTTTTTTTGTTCTGTTAAACAAACGGGAACACTTTTTATATAAAACTCACGGTTTCAGAGCTATGAAATGCGGAATTGAAAGAAATGTCATCAATAAAGTTAAACTAAACAACTGTTATTTAAACAATTTTGTTAGGAGATTTTATGACTTTTTCTAAAAAGGAGTTATCTATATCTATACATATAGTAAAATGGTATAAATCATTTCCTGTCTGTCTATCTTTCTGTCTGTGTTCGCATCCCATAAAAACTACTGGATGAATTTTAACAAAATTTTGTGATGAGGTACCTTAGTATCCTGATTCCAATATAGGATACTTTTTTCGCTAAAATATGGAAACACATACTAAATGATATGGATGATATGGCCGACATTAGGCTTAGACAAATGTTGGCTATTACGAGATAATCAGATGGTAAGGAAGAAGGTCGAGTCTGAAATCAAAGTCGCCAATCTGAAATGGCTACAATCAAAGTAGAATAGATAGACAGTGGTTAAGTAAAGTTATAGAAAATGCTTTTTTTGGCAAGTCTACATATGTGATCAAGATTAACGACGGCACCTAGCCGCGTTGGCGCTTATTCCATGGCGGTAGTCTAACCACAACCACCACGTGAACCCCCGAAGGGTACCTCACCAATAACCGTACACAGAGAGGAGAGGTTCTCTGTGGGGCCACCAGTTCCCATAGAATTAGTAATTTGGGCACTGGTCGGGCCCCGAAGAGGACCCATACTAAAACAAACCTGTTCTTCCAGATTCAGGTTTCAGGAACATTGACGTCTGGTGCCCTCTTTTTCATCGAGATCACATTGTCAAAGCTTTTGGAAATGCTGCAGTGATAGTTTGTACCCCCGGGGGAGGGGCAGGTCTACAATAATATAGTGTTGCACCGCCTCTAATGTCAAGTAGGTACATATCGTCGAGTTTCTTCTTAAACCGCGTAAACACTATTTTTTCGAAATTGATTTTTTTAGTTTTATGTTAGAAAATAACATTTGCCAGACTGCACTAGACTACATTCCCATCTTAACAACTTTTTTATGACAAAAAAATAAATATAGCTATTTTGAAAACCTCGTAAGAGGCAAACAAATAACATTTGCATGCAAAATGCGTTTTTATATATCAAGTTGGAAATTTTAAAGTCTCAACCAAAAATTTTTGTTAATTGAGATGAAAAGAAATCTGGAAAGTTTCAAACCATCTGGAGTATTTTTGGTAAAGTTTAAAGTTTCTTTTTGATAAATATAAGATTAAATATTAATCTACACACAGAAATTTGTGTTTTCTGAGTTTGTGCCAAAAGCAGGTAAACGACAGATTTACAGATTTAAGTATTTTTAATAAACAAAAAAGTTGCTACACCCTTTAGAGAATCACACAGACATGTTTTGTGACAAAAATTTTTTAAAACCCTCAGCACAAGTATTGAGTGCTGAAATCAAAACATTATTTGAAAATACGAATGCTTAACTGCGAGTAACTTAGTTAACTGCTATTATGAGTGTGACATACATATATAGTTAATGGATGTACCCGTATGTTGTACCTTGCCTACGTATGCCCTTTGGCGATGTAACACACTTTTTGATTTCTAAGAGCCATAGTGCAATTTGCAAAAATTCATCTTAGTTATGAATAAATTTTTTTTCGCCGTTAAATTAATACTCATACAAAAGTGTAACAGCATTTGTGAATACTTTGAAATTTAATTCATTCGTGCGAGTGCGAAAATGTTGCATGTACTATGTACATATATATGTACATATATGTTAAGTGCATTAAATAAAGATATTAAATTATATTCATTTATATTTTGGATGTACATACATAGTATGTGTTTGGTAATAATTCTGTAGTTGGGTACCTGAAATGTGCACATACTCATACATACAATGTTAAATAAGTAAGACATAAAAAACAACTAAAAGCAAGGATTGCCACTTATAAATTAAATACACATAAAAAATTTCCACCTAAAAAATGCATGCAACATGAACTCACGCGCATACTGGCACATTTAAAATTTCTGTTTTTGTAGATTTAAATGTGAAAAGAGTGGAAAATACTTCATTTATGTACATAGAGCAAAAGAAGTTAATTATTTTATTAAATGCTGCATTTGGCAGTGGCAGCCGAGTTGCATCCGTATTTCTTTGGTTTGTTTATTTATTTTCTACTAAAGCTTCTGTTTACGAATTTTTGGTTCTTTTAAAGTGAACACTTTAATTTAACGGAAATGCTTTTATTTTTTTTTTCTGTTAATAACTATCGCACAAACTAAATGAAAAGCAACAACAACGGAAAGTACTTAAACAAGTAGAACGTTCAATGAACCTGAACGTTCGCCAAACAAATGGAAACTGTATCAAATTAATTGCTGAAATATAATGATAAAATAGAGACGCAATAATGATTAAGTTTTCAGTTTTTTAAAAAGGGGCTGCTGCATTAAGACTTTTCAATTAATAATTGAATTTGTTATCAACTTTCTGTTGTACTGAAGAAAAGACACGGTTGCAATTTAAATAGAACTTTTAGTTTTATCTCTTTTATTAGGTTCTTATCAAATAAAATAATTTTTAATTTTTTACTTTAAATAAGAACTTGAACATAAACACTAATAGGGCCTTAAACATCTGTTATGTAACTTAGAAAGTGAAAACAACTTTAATATTTTTTTTATCAAATGAACTAGATGGATTTTCACATCTTGAAACTAAATTATACTTAATTAAGTCCAGTCAATGCCGGGCTCAAATTTATTTTTCGGTTAATGTCATCATTTTGGTTTCATCTCTCTGGGGTTCGAATAAAAAAGGTAATACCCCTCCTTCTTAGTCGAATGTAGCCACGGACGTTTAGGATGTTACGAGCCAGCGGGTTTGGATGTGTTTCGAGCTTTTTTAAATATGCTAATGCATGTTTTGCCATTTCTGCTTCGATCAGTGGTACGTTTAAAACTTTGGGCATGTTCGAGTTTTTAATATAACATGGAGCGCTTGTAATAATTCTTAAAATTCTATTTTGACGCCTTAAAAATTCTAACGTCTTTCACATCAACCCATATTTTATGACGGGACACAACGATAATTGAATTGTTTACCTTTAAATTAAAACCGGTTAACTTTAATGTATTACTTTCGGGGACCGTTGGTATTCTACCTTATCCTCGATTGTTTTCTTCTTGGCCTCTACTGATTCGCTCCGATCTTATAAGGTCTTCGATTAAATGACAAGACGCTTCAGGACAATTTACAAGTTCACTCCAGCCAGCTTATCTTCGGCATTCAAATTTATTAAGTGCTGCATCTTCCATCGAGCTTTGACAGTCCGTGTCTCGTTTACAACTGGGATAGATAGTAGTTAAGGTTGCCAGTCCTTTTACTGACCCACCCAACAACTATGGGTATAATCAATAATGTCAACCCATGATGAGTCCCATTTTATTTGTCATTCCTCTACTGTTTCATGTCCACCTTCTTTTATGTGCTCGCTGTGTTTCATTCGCTAGTAAGTCAATTGGCATCATTCCAGATAAAACGAAAGCTACTTCATCCGGTACAGACTTAGAGGCACTATGGCTCTAAGTGCACAGAGCAGAGTAATATTGCTACTCATTTTTTATAAGATTCAATCTTTAAGGTCTGTGTCCATATAACGAAGATGACTTAGTGATCTTTAAAAGTAGTTTTCTTTTCTCTCCTTTGGTAGAATCCTTGCGATGCAACGTTGTATATTTATTGCTTTAAAACAAGTGTGACTTAAAATTTAATATGTTGTCTATCATGGCTCCTAAGTGTTTAATTGCTGCTCACCGTCCGATATTTAAGGTTTTTTGTACTAATAATTAGCACCGACTCTGTTTATTGTTCTGAGAGCTAAATTTTTTAGAATTTAAGCCACTGCTGAAACTCTGATATGGCATGTTTCATCGTACTTTCTAACTCAGGAATATACTTTGCCAATCGGCTATAGCTATGTCATCAGCATAAGCTATTATATTTGTTGAGTGTGGTAATTGCAGTCTTAGAATGCCGTCGTACATGTTCCAGAGGTATGAAACCAACACTAACCCCTGTGAGATACCCGTCGACACTTTATATATGTTGGATCCTTCATCATATAGCAATTTCCAATTTGTGAAATACATAACTCCAGAAAATCTCTATCAGATGTCGTGGTATAATTATTATTGTAAAGATTATGTTTATGTATGTATGTATGTATGTATGTATGTATGTATGTATGTATGTATGTATGTATGTATGTATGTATGTATGTATGTATGTATGTATGTATTTATGTATGTATGAATGAATGTATTTATGTATGTATGAATGAATGTATGTATGTATGTATGTGTGTATTTATTTATTTATATACTTTAATAATCCATGTTGATTATTATTTTTTTTTTTTAATAAAAAATTTTTATGAGTCTTTCATTTATTTTATTTCAAGAATTGGAGTAACGCATAGCTAAAAATAATAATTTTAAATATATAATGACTAAATTATATATTTTCTTAATATTGTAATTTTATGTGATTTTATTTTGGTTTTTTTTCTAAGAATTAAAATATACAAAATTTGTATATGTCAGCAGAATTTTCATTAAAACTATGTAATAAAAAATACACATGTTTCTCATATATATGAGCTAAAAATATCAGCTACTGCAAGAAACGGAATACCACCGCCACTTACCATTGTTTTTTTTTTTAATAACACAAGAACTCAAATACTATTTAAAAAAATAAATTCTACAAAAGCCGAGAATAGGTATTGAATTTCAATTCAAAACAAAACAACAACAAAAACAACTAAATGCTGTTGCCTTTCGAACTAAAATAAAAAAGATCCTTTTAAATGCATCATTTAAGCAGATACGAGTTTTGCATTTCCCACAATCGTTATAGGAATTTCCAAATGTTTTTTTTTTTTTCTCTAAAACCAATAGCCAACAGAAAAAACAACAAAGGACAAAGTGAAAACGTAATTTAAAAAAAAAAAAAAAATAAACTCACACACAATAAAAAGGAAAAACAATATTAAATGTGTGACAATAGAAATATAATCTATTTGCTTCTAAAGAGAAAAATATAATAAAACACACGTTGTAAATTGAGAAAACTGTCTACCTGTTGTTAAAGGGCTAACAAATAAATAAAAAAAAATATCAAGGAGTGTATTGATTAATGGTTTACACAAATGTGTCTTAATATCGTGTACGTAATTCCGTTAACGATTCACATTATCTCGCACCATCCTAAGTTAATTTCACTTATACGAGATAAATACAACAAAGGACTCGATGTAATTTACTTTATAGCTGAAAATAACGACTACAAACGCACTACTAACACCAACACCAGAAAGAAGGAAGACAAACAAGTAATTAATACAACACGTCGAAATACTGTTACTTACACAAGAAGAAGGTCAACCAACAGCACTAAAATTCAGCAACACTCAACGACAAAATTTCAAGAAAACTACAGAAACAACTGATAAATTTAGTAGAAGTGGAGTAGATTATACAGACTACTTATTTGCACCTGTAACTATACTATATACGAATAGAAAAAAACTGGACGAACATTAAATATACAATTCGAAGACACAGAACACATACGCTGGTATAAACGGAAAAGAGAAATCTCTCAAAATTTTTCATTACACCAATGGGTATATAAGAATATATGCACTCTAACTTCCAAAATGGACGAAGACTATACATTCTTGAACACATGGAGATCCACAAAAGCGAACTTTTAACGGAGACATTATTAACGAAGAGGTAAATACAACCTCAAAGAAAATTTTTATACCTCTGAAACTACTCAAATACTCTAACAAACGAAAAACACTTCAGATAGTCATACTTACCTATCTAAAAATAAAAGACGAAATCACTTCCCTTAAATATACCAGGTATGCTACCTGCTAGACATGCTACCTGCATACCTCAGTTTAAGTAGATTCTAGAGATCTGCATTAATTCATTCATTTTTTAAATCACATTAAATCATCACACTAACACGCATAAACTCCTTTGTAAAAATATGTGTTAGAGTGAATAGAATGAGCAATATAAAGCATGTCGAGTGAATCAGCACAAAATCTGTTTTTATAGCAAATCAAAATATGTTTCGTTTAATTTTTTTCAAACCAAAACATTGCAATGTTGCTAACGATTGTGTGTTAAAATTATTATTGTGCCAATAGAATGACACAAATCATTTAAATTATTCTTTGCAATTGTGAAGAGGGATAAAGTATGTGGAATATTAACAAAAACTTAATGTAAAGCTTTTTGCAAAAATTGTTGTAAATATTTTAATAATTTATTTAATACGAATTTACATATTGTAAAGCTAGTTACAATATGTAATTTAAAAACGTATTTTTCGTTAAAAAAAATCATTTTTTAACAAACGATTTTTTTTTTCTAAAATTTTTTAAATACATAATTTTTTATAAATTGATGTCAGAAAACGAATATTTTATATAAAAATTAAAATATTTTACTTGACCACAAAATTATACCTAATGTAATATATGCATACATATATGTACATATATATATATATATATATATATATATATATATATATATATATATATATATATATATATATATATATATATATATAATATATGCATACATATATGTACATATATATATATATATATATATATATATATATATATATATATATATATATATATATGTATATTTATATATAATATATCTAGTTGAAACGGACTTAAATAACAAATTTTTAAAAAATATTACATTTCTTAAATAAATATACATATTTTTATGTTTTAAGTTTGATAATTTATATGGAAACAACAATGTTTGCCAAATTATGCAGTTAACCGCAGTGGTAAACACAATTTAAAATAACACTATTGCATTGTTTTTTTTTTTTTAGCTGATAAAAATCAACTCATACGATATAAAATGAATTGTTGTTTTTTTTTTTTTTCTGATAACTCTACTCCACACAATTGTTTCTCATCTGATTTGAATTTAATCCGTAAATCATTTTTGTAATGCATATGTTGTTTCATTCGTTTCGTAAACTTCGGCACGAAACATGTTTTGATTTGAAAATAATGCGAATGATTTAAAAGACATTTTAAATGCATTCATGCAGATGTCTACTAGATACCACCATAATCAACAAATTACCTATACCAACTACTATTTATACTCACATGCTAAGCCCTCGCGAAAATTTACAAGTGAATGGCCAGATTTTCATTACATGGCGGAAAAAATCCAATACATTTTTAAATTTTTTTACTGAAAAATTTAATTTAATCACAATTTTACCAAAAAAGTCAAATTTTTCAAAAAAATTAAATTAACTTAAAAAAATGTACTCATATTTAAGACGCGCCAAAATATTGAAAACTTCCATTAGCAGAATTTCTTTTTAATATTTAAGCTTACTTACCTTGGCAAAAAGCAAAATTCACAAACAAATTCAATACATCGATAATTCAATAAAAGATTTGTTTTTGCAAAAATTTTACAAAAAATCTAAATTCATCAATTTCAAATCAAACAAGTAAGAGTGCCGAATCTTCTATACCCTTTACATAAATTAAAATAAGTTCCCAGCAAAAAATACTACTTCGTCGTATGCAGGTTTGTAAAGGAAAGACGAGTTGTTATCGCTTACGAACCTGCTTACGTATAACATGATATTTGTTGGCGATGTCCCACTTAGTAGCATTTCCTTTTAAGCGCTCAATGCAGCACAGTATAGATGTTCTAAAATCATACGGTATTAAGTTCGTAACTCCTCGTAAATTCGAAATTTGTTTACATCTGCCTTACAGTTGTGCTTTTTAGTATGCACTACTGTAAGGCGAAATGTAAAAAATTCGTTGTTTTTTCAAAACTTAACATTTTATGTCATATATAATTCTTAAAAAAAAAAAACCGACTTCAAAACAGATAAAAGGGCACCAATTCTAAACTAAAAATGTAAGAAGTAATCTGAAAGAATTAGATTTAAACCAAATAAAAGATGCGCCAAAATTAGAGGGAAAAAAATAAAGACTATTGAATGTCAAGCCTCTCCCTATTACTGTTTAAAAGTTAAGTTATTTTCACCAGCATCCGTCTTGTATGGGGACACCATTCAAGCCTCTGTCTATAACGGTTTCAAAGATAGGGGCACATAGATCAAATAACATCACCTATTCGGACACCCTATAATTTACAATGTTAAATTAAAGATCTGTTGTTATAGAGGAGTTGGTCACAAAGATTCTTTGTAAATTTCAACTATCTGTCTATAACGGTTAAAAAGTTTAACCATATATATCAAATTACATGAACTATTGGGACACCCTTTACATTATAATTCCAAATATTAATATTTGTTATCATACCAGAGAAAGTAGTGGATATTCTGCCTAATTTTCAAGTGTTTGTGTTTAACGGTTCAAAAGATAGGGTCATATAGATCAAATTACGTAATTTATGGGGACACCCTTTAATTTCTAACTTTAAATTGTATACTTGCTATAGTGGACTTTGCAATACAGGTTCCTTGTAAATTTCAGCTGTCTGTCTCTAACAGTTCAAAAGTTTGGCCACATACATAGAATTACATTAACTATTGGGACACCCTTTTAGTTCCAAATTAAAAATTTTATACTTTTTGTTATAGCTGACTTAGCACTACAGGTTCTTTGTAAATTTCAGCGCTCTGTGTACAACTATTCAAAAGTATGGCCATATACATCAAATTAAATGAACTATTGGAGCACCCTTTAAAATTTTTAATATTTATACATTTTATTATAACGGTCAGAGTAATCGACATTCTGTAAAATTTTCAAGGTTTTGCCTATAACGGTTCAAAAGATAGGCACAAATAGGTCAAATTACATCACCTATGGGGACACCCTTTAAATTTTAAATTTATTTTTTTATTAAGTTCTGCTGTTGGGAGCTATAGCGGCACGCAATTTTTTTAAATTTTAATTTGCTGCCCTTTACGGTTCTTAATACACGTAAAAAACATGTATTTTGTATGGGGACACCCTTTAATTTTTAATATAATGAACTGTTTTTAAAATGGGACCAACCTGGAAGCATAACCTTTCAAATAAAGCAAACAATTTTAAAATCGGTTCAGAAATGGCTGAGTTCTCTGGTTACATACATAAAAAAAGCAACATTCAGACGAATAGATAACCTCCTTCTTTTTTGAAGTCGGTTAAAAATTGCATTTATTTAGGCAAAATATATGTGCTTACTATAAAGAGATTTTCTGTGGCAGAAAAAGATTTTACTGCTTCTAAAAACCCAATTTTTTTTGCTGGGTCGTATGAGAAAAAACTCATTATTCATGCTTTAAATAAATAGAAGTCAGCGGCTACGCAGAAAAATGAAAAAAAATTCCGTTTGCTACAATTGTCGCTGTGTAGTCAGCTCCTTAATGATATTGAAGATGACAGCTACATCGTTAATTCTAACAATGTTGTAGAAATACTTATTTTGCTTTTATAAAGCATATAAGTTTTTCAAAAAATAATAAATATTTCTTCCAAAACTTTTTGTTTGTACATGAATTTATAATTTTGCGACATGTTCTTTGGTTCAATCAAATAAAATTGACGCATACAAAAATAGAAATTAGCTTAATTTGACTACAGCCACAACGGTGGTCGTGTAGCCATGTAGCTTTGCCGGCTTTAAAAAGAATCGTTTATCTATAAACGTGTATATTTTATTTTTGACAGTTTGTAGTATCCTGATGTCTATATGTTTAATGCATCTAGGTTTTAAAACAGAGATCTCAACTATTTAAGAATCCAACGTATTTGAAAAAAATATGTTACTCTACATACTTACATATATTCTTAATATTAAAAATATATTATGTTACAATCATGATTTTCATTATCATAGAAATATTGATTTTTTTTTATTTTTCAAAAATTGTTTGTAAAAATATATTTTTTTTTAATATTTTTGTAAAATTTTATTCAAATATTTTTTGGATAATTTCTTAAAAAAATTTTTTCCAAAAATTTTCTGTAAAATATCTTTTTGAAAATGTTTTGTGATTTTTTTGTAAATATTTTTAACAAATTTTATTGAATTTTTTTTTAATTTAGAACCTTCCTTCAAAATGCTGCTTCAAAAAAATTTCCCCTTATTGACACCGCCATGTGCCTTTTAACCTCTGCTGATTACCAGTGTATGTGTATTGCTTTCTATAAAAGCCTTTAACACAAATCAAAGAAGAAAAACCTTACGAACCTGAAAATAAACACAAAATTGGCCCTCGCAGGGGTTTCCAGATCCCCCGAGATCTGTATGCACTCCTTGCGATCCACCTGTCGCGGTCTAATATTTATTTAACAAAAAAAGGCAAAAGGAAATCATTAAAACCGAAAAAATGAAAACTATGTGAAAATATATAGTTGGGCGTCGTTTTTTTGTCCGCAGCCTTCAATGGGTTGGTCCGATGTTGCTGAATTGCAATCCTAAAATCTTCGAAATTATGCCTGGGAGATTGATGGACTTAAATGTTCTGTATCTTGTCTGGTGCCTTGGCAAATTACACAATAAAATCACAAATATAAATTTACGAAGAAAAAAGAAAATTCGTCGAAATTTCCCGTTTTTTTTCAAAAATTCATCACCTGGTTTTAAAAAAAAATCTTTTAATTGTAAGGAGTAGTAACGAAGGATACGAACTATAACCGACTACGAAAACATTTTATTGTAATAAAAGTAAAATTCAACAAATATAAAGGAGCTTCTTAAATGTTACAGAAGCAGTTTTGATCTAAAAATGAGACATTTGAATATTTAAGAAATCATTAATTTATACTTCTGAAGAAACAAAAAAAAAAACGCAGCTAGTGTTAGCAATTTTAGTGACGGTTGTTGTTTTTCCCACTTTAATAAAACACATCCTTCTAGTTTATTTCCTATTAGAAACCTTTTTTAGTATTTGCTTAGTCAGTCCGTTCTTTAACAAATGCTCTGAAAACATAAAATTATCACGTTCTTGTTTTTTTTCTTCGCTTTTATGTTTTTATTATCATCTGTTGAATTGTTTAGAAAAGAGTCAATAAAAGCAAGAGTAATTGTAGATACAAGTATTGGAAACGAAGATTTGTTAGCCCTTCATAAGAAAAAATTTTTTTTTTTTATTTTTGAAATGACAAAAAGTCTATAGGGATTATCTTTAAGAAAAGTATTGACATATACGCTTAATAAAATTAATAATTAAATAAATAGAAAAGAAAAGAAAAAATGTGGGATATGAAATAAATTAGTACTTCTAAGAAAATATTGAGCTATGTTTTTTATTATAAGGTAATTTGTATCCACTAAATCAATAAATATATTTTTGGCTAACCGATTTGTGGTTAAATAAATGGTTCTGTTTCAATATTATATGTCACTAATGTTGATTTAACAAGATTTTCTCTTTTAATATCTGCTACATAATTTTTTAATATTTCCTACGTGAAGTAGTTGAATATACTTTTCTTTTTTGTATTCTACCAACATATATCGAGTCGTTAAATTTTAAGGGTCGATGTTGAATGTGAATCACACATTTCTTTCTCGATTCCAGACTAACTCAATTTGAACCATGGAAAGATACACCATTGAGCAATGGTTGGAATGATGGCAAGAAATGGCAACTTTGGATGATCAATTTTCGAAAAAAGTCATCTTCAATGATGAGGCACATTTTCACCTCAGTGGATTCGTCAAAAAGCAGAATTGCCGCATTTAGGCGAATGATAATCCAAGAGTGATTGCCAAAAAAACAATGCACCCACAAAGAGTGACTGTTTGATGCGGTTTATAGGCTGGCGGCATCATCAAGCCTACTTTTTCCAAAATGAGGCCGATCAGGCAGTTACTGTGAATGGTGTTCGCTATGGTGAGATGATAATGAACTTTTTTTTGGCTCGAATTGGAAGATATGGATTTGGACGATATGTGGTTTCAACAGGACGGTGCCACTTGCTACACAGCTAAAGAAACAATGCCTCTTTTGCGCGACAATTTAAATGGCCAAGTTATCTCACGTGGTGGCGATGTCAATTCGCCGCAAAGATCATGTGATTTGACACCGTTGGACTTCTTTCTTTGAGGTTATTTGAAAGGAAAGGTGTACCTTGATAAGCCAGCAACAATTCAAGAGCTAAACGATGAGATAATTCGGCACATTAACGACATAGAACCTCATGCCTCAGCGTCATCGAAAATTTGGAGTATCGGATGAAGATGTGCCGCCGAGGTCGCGGCGGCCATTTGGCCGATATATTGATCCATACATAATTGAACCATACAAATATTATCAAAAAATGAATTGACAATAATTTCCTAAATAATTTGTGTATTATTTAAAATCAACATCGGCCCTTAAAATCTTAACCACCCTTTATAAGTAGTATAATCTCAGCTTTTTATTTTGATTCTTATATTACACAGATATTTTATTTTATTGAAATTATTTGTTTGCAACAAAATATGAGAAAATCCATTTTGAGCTATGTCAAATTAATCCTAACATTTCAACACGTATTTTCTAGATTCATCATGAAGAGTCTCTCAACATTTACATACATATGCTCATATGTATAAACTGAAACTACTGCACCTGAGACCTTAGGTTCATGGTATAAAAGAAACAAAACAAAAACTATGACGGCAAGTTATTCATTATAGAGACAGCAGGTAATTTTCTCAAACAAACGATAATTATTCACCTGATTCATTATATGATGAATGTTAAACAAACTGTTAATTTAACTAATTAAAAAATATTATAGGTTTTTGAACGACAAAAAAAAAAATAAAATTATAACAATAGATTAGGATGTCTGATCCTTCAAGTGTCTCATTTTTGTATACACGTCAGTGTGAACAAACAAATCCATACATACATACATATTTATTCAGTTGTAAATGTTCTTTACGCATGGCTGATTTATCTTAACGAACGTGACCATGAAAGATAAAACGTGTGTGACAATTGTAAATGTCATTTTTATGTTTGGAATATACGAGTAAAGGAAAAACTCTTAAGGAATCATTTAACGATATAATAAAAATGTTTAATTTTAAATTTAA
Organism: Phasia obesa; assembly: GCA_949628195.1. NCBI lineage: Eukaryota > Metazoa > Arthropoda > Insecta > Diptera > Tachinidae > Phasia > Phasia obesa. The sequence continues at coordinate 68,212,050 of OX451215.1, forward strand.
TTTATTACTTTTTTGTTTACTTTTAATAATGTTTTCTGGTTACATACAGTTCTGGTTGACAATTTAAAATATTAATTGGGTTTCGTAGTAGTTTAAAAAGTATATTTTACTAATGTCATGCCACTTTTTACTTATAGCAATATGAACAGCAATGATCTTAATTGAAAACTTTCTTTAGGCTAACAAATTATAAAGGCGTCCAAAACAGTATATTGGCTTAGTTTCAGATTCAGTAGCCCCAGTCAAATTAAAAACTCTTTTCTACCTATTTTATAACTATAAGGAATCTTCCATTCATATAAAAATCTAAATATAGACTAAAATGATGAATGACAGCCAGAATAGAAATGTGCTATCGATAAAATCGTGTTAGCTAATATTATACAGCCGAAAGGACAAAATCACTTATAAAATTCATAAAAATGCGATTTTTTATTGAAAAAATTGATATTTTATATGAAAAACTAAAAACTCCTACAGCCAAAAGGACAAAATCTTGTGATCACTTATAAAATTCATAAAGCCAATTTTTTTTTTAAAAATGGATTTTTATGTGAAAAACTAAAAACTCGTTTTTACGGGAAACTAAGCATCCTACAGCCAAAACGACAAAATCCTGTGATCACTCATAAAATTCATATAAAGACGATTTTTTTTTTTTTTTATTGAAAAAATGGATTTTTTATATGAAAAACTAAAAACTCGTTTTCTCGGGAAACTAAGCATCCTACAGCCAAAACGACAAAATCTTGTGTTATCACTTATAAAATTCCTATAAAGACGATTTTTTTATTGACAAAAATGGATTTTTTATATGAAAAACTAAAAACTCATTTTCTCGGGAAACTAAGCATCCTACAGCCAAAAGGACAAAATTGAATGAAAGAGTAAACTTTTAAATAACAGCTTTTGTGCACTTTTGTGAACATAAGAACATACATACATATCGTTACCTTAATATAGAAAGGCCCTAACTCCTTTTTTTAAATCGATTTTTTTTTTTGCATATTTGGATAGATGATCTTCTAATACATATAAAAAAATAAAATTAATTGTTACATCATTAAAACGCTAGGAGATTTTAATAAAAAATTGCGTTAAAAAATAATTCGCGACTACAAAACTAAAATTTTTATTAAGTTTTTTCCTTCTCCTGTAAACTAGGAAAAACATTAGTTAGGACCTTTCTATATTAAGGTATCGATATATATTTTTAATTTTCTATTGTTTACTTTCAAACAGCTTTTTTTCATTTATACAATCAACCCGAAGAAAAAGTTTGGATTGTTTCACGCAGAAAGAAGAAGAATACTTTCTCTCAAAATTACTCTCTTTTACCCAATCTTGCAGTACGGGAACAGTTTTCGGTATAATTGGGATCCTGCGGGTTGGGTGTTTTGTGTTATTTTCGTTTTCTCACATTTAACTGAACTTTTCCCAAAAAGTACGCCATCACACCTATTACTGCCATGCCACCCTTTTCAATGAACATCAGTTGTCAAATTTGTGTATTTCTTTTATTTGTGATGGGGCTTTTCACAAAGTAAAACACACTATAGTAAAAACAAAAAGAAAATAAGAAACTTATGTTGAAAATAAATGCGTGTCCCTTATACCATTATAGACGCTTGGACAGATTGTATATTACTACGCCCGCTACCACCTTCAAGTAAAAATATATTAATCTAAAAATTAAAGAGTGCCCCTATAGGTGATGTTTTTTTATATATACGGCTTTATCTTTTGAAAAAGAAATAGAATAGAAAGATACAGAACGTGTATTAATTAGGTCTCTATAAGAAATATAAAATTTAAAATTGGTTAATAAAGGGTGCCACAAGAGATGATGGAATTTTATGTATGTATATGTCCTTTTTTCAAACGTTATAATGGGTGATTTTTTTGAGGTTAGGATTTTCATGCATTAGTATTTGACAGATCACGTGAGATTTCAGACATGGTGCCAAAGAGAAAGATGCTCAGTATGCTTTGACATTTCATCATGAATAGACTTACTAACGAGCAACGCTTGCAAATCATTGAATTTTATTACCAAAATCAGTGTTCGGTTCGAAATGTTCAAATGTGACAAATTTTGTTCAGCGATGAGGCTCATTTCTGGTTGAATGGCTACGTAAATAAGCAAAATTGCCGCATTTGGAGTGAAGAGCAACCAGAAGCCGTTCAAGAACTGCCCATGCATCCCGAAAAATGCACTGTTTGGTGTGGTTTGTACGCTGGTGGAATCATTGGACCGTATTTTTTCAAAGATGCTGTTGGACGCAACGTTACGGTGAATGGCGATCGCTATCGTTCGATGCTAACAAACTTTTTGTTGCCAAAAATGGAACAACTGAACTTGGTTGACATGTGGTTTCAACAAGATGGCGCTACATGCCACACAGCTCGCGATTCTATGGCCATTTTGAGGGAAAACTTCGGAGAACAATTCATCTCAAGAAATGGACCGGTAAGTTGGCCACCAAGATCATGCGATTTGACGCCTTTAGACTATTTTTTGTGGGGCTACGTCAAGTCTAAAGTCTACAGAAATAAGCCAGCAACTATTCCAGCTTTGGAAGACAACATTTCCGAAGAAATTCGGGCTATTCCGGCCGAAATGCTCGAAAAAGTTGCCCAAAATTGGACTTTCCGAATGGACCACCTAAGACGCAGCCGCGGTCAACATTTAAATGAAATTATCTTCAAAAAGTAAATGTCATGGACCAATCTAACGTTTCAAATAAAGAACCGATGAGATTTTGCAAATTTTATGCGTTTTTTAAAAAACAAAAGTTCTCAAGCTCTTAAAAAATCACTCGTTAGTTACACACTTGAAATTTAAATGAGGTAAATGAATATTACTATGTCCACAATAAAAGGTAAGAAAAAAATTCAAGAGTGCATTAATAATTATATTTTAAAATGTTATAGACAGATACTTTGCAGTAACAGCTAAGATGTGGCTCGATAATGATGTTCTCTGTTGTGAGTTAAACTACTAACAATACCAACATTCAAATAACAACATGCGGAAATGAATCAACAATACAACTTCAGCAAAATAATGGTGTTAGTACTTGAAAACTACTAACCAACGTTCAATGAAACAAATGGATCACCGATAAGCAAAATAATGGTGTCATTTAAATTCATTGCAACAGATGCTGAGACGGCAGTCTACAGTACCTCAAAAAACAACGACTACTACATCAGCAACAGCACATTTACTTTAAAGATTTAATTAAAACTAAGTATAGAAACAAAGTACTTAGGGTCTAAAGCAGCCGCATTCCGGTACGCCTTTAGTATCTTTGTCGAAATATAAGGTGGTGGAGTTAAAAGTAATTTCCACAGGATTCGACTGCATAAAGGAAGTATTACAATATAAATCGAGATTCGAATTTAGCGTGAACAGAATTGAACAATTTAAGAAAGGGTAAAGGTGGTGTGGTCAACCAATCGTTATTAATTACTACTACACTACCGGCGGCAAATGTTATCCACCTGATTATGACCCAGGTGGCAGTTACCAAGCAACTCCTCAAAAATATGGCCATACAGAAGGATATGGTGCTGAATATGAACATGTATATCCACATGCACATTCTCATACTCCTCACTATCATTCAACAATACAAATATACAACATCTCACATCGAACGCGCTCGCCAAACTTACCAATCAAACAGCCTGTGATGACAGTCGTCATTGAAAGTTATGATTACTTTAAAAAACATTCCATTGCACGTATAATAATAATATAAAATAAAATAAATCAGTCAAGTGCGAGTTAGTCTCACACACGTAGGGTTCCGTACTATGTCTAGTACGCCTTTAAAAACTCAAGTTGTTAATTTTTTCATGTCTTGTGGGGCACCCTTTTTTTAATCAAAGTAATATTCGCAAAAATTGCATCACTATTGGAACACCCTTTATATTTTAGGAATTGTTGTTATAACGGCCATGGTAATACACTTTCTATAAAAATATCAGGCCTACCTATTACAGTTCAAAAAATAAGGTAATATACGTCAAAAACATGTCACTGATGGATTACCCTTTAATTTTTATTATTTTTTATAGTTTCCATAGTAATAAACCTCTTGTAAAAACTTCCAGAGCCTACTTATTATTGTTCAAAACTTAGGCCATATACACGCAAAGCAGGTCACTCTCGAAACACCCTTTAATTTTAAGGTTTAATTTAATAGAAAGCGAATATAGAGTTAATTACTGTCTGCAAATTTTAAGTGGTTGCCTCCTATAGCTCAAGAAATAAAGACATAACGGCAAATAACACCTCACTTTCGGAACACCCGATAAGTTTTAGTATTTATTGCGATAGAGGCCACAGTTATACACCTTTTGTGAAAATTTCAAGAGTCTACCTATTATGGTTCAAAACTTAGGCCTTATACATGCATATCACGCCACTATCGGAACACCCTTTAATTTTTAGGTTTATTTTTTAGACTTGTTTATAAAGCGAACTAAGTTTTAATTACTGTTTCTAAATTTTTAGTGTATGCTTCCTACAGTTCAAGAAATAAACACACATTCTTAATAACACCCTATAAGTTTTAATATTTTAGAAATAAGCACATATTCGTGAATAACACCTCTCTATCGGAACACCCTATATGTTTTAGAATTTGCTACTATAGCGGCCACAGTTATACACCTTCTGTGAATATTTCAAGCGTCTACCTATTATGGTTCATAATTTAGGCCGTATACATACAAATCACACCACTATCGGAACACCCTTTAATTTTTAGTATTTGTTGCTATAGCGGCAACAGCTATACATCATCTGTGAAAATTTCAAGAGTCTACCTATTACGGTTCCAGAGATAAAAGGCGGTGACAGACGGACAGACGGACAGACATTGTAGCGAAAACAATAGGGTTACGTTTTTACACTTTGTGTACGGAACCCTAAAAAGCTTTCCACACGATATTGAGCTTCTTTCGATATTGGCATACATTATTATTCGAAAAACAAAAAAAAGTTTTTAAAAAATTATTAATATCGATATAAATATGAAATTTGGGATGCAACTTGCTCTATGACGTAACATATAAGAGGTTACTTTTATCATTCACTGTCAAGCTGGCGTGTCCAAAACAAACCAACAAACACAATGGTTGTTTAATAAACGGAATTGAATTATATTCAATCATGTCATGTGGGTGTTATTCGTGTAATTTTTCACACAATTAGTTATTTTCTCTGTTCTTATTTTACAAATTATTCTTCTAATAAATTATATTAGTTTTTAGTGTTCTGAGTTCTGTTTTAAATTTGTTATTTTTATTTTATTATCAGGTTGTACAGATTAATATTTTCGGTACGTACTCTAGTTATAATATCCTTGTTCTCTTGTGCTATTCATGTTTGTATTTTTAGTTTTTCATCAATTTTTCATTGGTGTTTAATTTTCAGTATTGATATTTTTTTTTTTTTTGTGTCAAGAAATTGTATACGAACTAAAAATATCTCTAATAAATCTGGGATTAAAGTCTTTATACTCGAAATGGTGAATTTCAAATAGCATGTATTTTGTTGACAATTAGATTGATTGGTGTTCAAAAGTAAGTTTTCGTCAAACAGACAACCAAACATGTACATATGTATTTATTTAGACTCTCAATCATTAATTTTGTTCCCAAGAGTAAACGCTCCTACTTTTGAAAACAAAAATCGAGGATACCACAATAGAAGCCCTGAATTTTGTATGTGAAATGTTAGAATAGGAAATGGTAAAATTACGTTTTAACTTAAATACGTTTGATTTATTGCTGTATTGCCGTTAGATCATGCATATCACAAGCACATACAACTAACAGGTTCATTAATAGAGACGGTTAGATTTTAAAAGTTCATGGTGGTTTAGTACTTATTATGGCGCTAAAAATATTTAAAAGAACGTTCGAGTTCGTATCCCCGCCGCGCCCACCATTATCAAATCACAGCACCCTCTATACTCTATAGCACTAAATCGAAGCATTATATTAATATAATGGCTATACAGCTTTAAATTGAATGTGCCTAATTTACACCAGAGTCAGCGCAGCAATATTGCTCTAAAAATATTTATGTCGTGCAATTGCAGAGTTGCTGAAAGTGAAGGTTTTCTCTATTACCATATTTCACCACATTTCTATCTCTACTATATCCCCTTCCAAAGAAAATACCACAATTAATTTTTTCCCAAAAAAAAAATGCCATTCCATTACTCTATGTTTCCCAAATTCACAGTAATATACAGTCCGTTTTTAATTTTATAATTTTCAACTTAATTCTTACAAATATAATATAAAGATATAATATTTTTTATATTTCAAAAAGTTTTTGTTAAAATTTTATCGAAAAATTAACGAAAATTTTTATCGAAAAATTTTTTTATTAAATTTTATCGAAAATTTTTTGTTAATATTTTATTCAAATTTTTTTGTAAAAATTTTATCGAAAAATTTTTGGTTAAAATTTGACAGAAAATTTTTGTGTAAAAATATTATCGAAAATTTTCTACGGAAAAATTTTTCTAGTGTGCACCCTGTGGGTGTATAGGCTAGCTCTATTTATGTTGCTTTCTATAAACGCTTTTAGTACAAATCAGGGCATAAAAAGCCTACCACCCTAAAAACAAATAAAAATCGCCCATCGCAGGGGTTATTGATCCCCCGAGATCTGTATGCACTCCATGCGATCTATTGGTATTTATTTAACAAAAAAAAGCAAAAGAGAATCATTACAACCGAAAAAAATAAATTAAAATAACGTGAAAAAATATAGGTGAGCAGGGCTTTTTTCCCCCCGGCGCCTCGAATGGAATGATTTAATGTTGCTGAATTGCATTCGTGAAATTTTTGAAACTATGCTAAAATTTTCAGTATCTCTTCTGCTGCGTTGGCAAAGTTGATTTCAACCCTAAGACGGACATCGCTGAATCAACTTCTCTTTACATAAGGGGTCGGAAATTAATATTGTAAAAATTACACACGGAATGACAAACTTTTATGTACCATTTTCCACCTGTGATGAAGGGTATAAAAATATGTTACATATAAGCAAGAAACAGCTCAAAATTAGACGCCAACGAAAATTTGGCAACTTCGAAAGAATATAGGTTGTTAGCTAAATGGATTTTTCATATTTTTATTAAGTACTTAAATTAACAATAATTACTCATATCTTAAGTCAAAAAAAAAAACAAACGTACTTCTTAAGTCCAGCCAGTAATACACGAAAAATTTTATTTTTCTCGGTTGCTGTTTTCGTTTGCAAAAAATCGAATATAACCAAAATCATTAAGGATATTTGGGTGCTTTTCAAGGTTCTTTAAGTATGTGACTCCAGTTTTCGCTATCTATGCTTAAACTAATGACACGTTTAGATCTTTGTGATTGATCGAGTAAGCAATTGTGAGGCTTCGTAAAATCTTATTTTGGCGTCTTTAAATTTTTTTTTTAATTTGTAAGCTGTGGCAGTTCCCTATAACTGAATTCCATAACACCAAACTGGTTGACTTAAATTAAAGTAGAAATTAGAAATTTAAGCTGAGCATAGAGTTTCTACCAAAAGGCTTTTTAACTTTGATATTTAAGGCTGGCAGATTAAGACGCCGATCAAAATGTATTTGACTTCTAACGTTTGTTATATAATTTTGTTATTTAGGTGTCATAAAAATTTAATTAAATTGGACGTTCCTAATACCCGCCTGTTTCTATTGGAAAACCTCTATAAATGGTTATATTTTTACATATGTATTTGTTCATAAATTACTTTCTAATATTTTAGATTTTGATTTGATAGACGACAATGGATTCGATAATTAGTAGTGTTTGTTTGTTATATATTAATACTAAGAGTCATTAAATAAAATGAGAAATTATTTTAGTTTGTTTTTTTTTTTTTGTTCATAAAAAAGAAATTTTTTTATAAAATAATTTCGTATAAATTATCTTTTAATTAAAAGGATGACTTTTGATTTTATAGCTTTTACCATACATGGGATTTCAATTACATTTCAATTACAATTATAATTACACCTAAAGTGCAATTGGATATTCTCAATTACAAATTATAAGTAATGAATTAGTAATTACTTAGGCTTAAGTTCTTCGTTATTAAGTAATAAAGAAAAATTAGACACAAAATTATAATAAGTTACAAAACAATTATTAATTTATTTAAAAAATAGTTAAAATAAAATTAAATTTACATTATAAGTAACTTTGATTTAAATATAGGACTCCAATCAATTATAAATATATTGTTATACATAGTAATTGAAAAATTTCAATTTCAATTACAATTACTTTTAATTAGTAATTGGACATTTTCAATAATGTACATGTTATTGTAATTAGTAATGTTCAATTACAATCTACAAGTAATTATAATTAGGCAATAATCATCACATGCAATTGAACAAGCTGCAATTACATTTTAAAGTTTAATTGAAAATCTCGGCAAATGAAATTTTGAAACATTTAAGACGATTAATTATAAAGTAACCAAATGTTGTTCAGAATTAATTAAATTTAATGCCTTTGGTTGCTTCTTTATATTACTTGTTTCACTGTGTTTTTGTCTTGAAATATAACAAGTCATTTATTTATTTTAATGAGATTCTTATTATTTTTAAGTTTTTGCTATGCGAAGGTAAAAAAATAATTTTGGTCTATAAATACTTTAAAAAGTATTCTTTAATATTATCTCCTAATTTGTAATTTAATTAATTCTTTCTTAGAGAGAATACAAACGAACTTAAGCTTGATTATAAAATTTCATTGTATGTAATACATAAACAGTTCGACTAATAATAATTAAAATTTTCAAAATTAAAAAGTAATAATTTTCTGTTTTTTTCAATTACTTAATTTCTGCTTAAACTTTTACATTACAATTAATTGTAATTCAATTTTTTTTAATTAGTTTCAGATTAAAATTTAATTAAATAAATTATTAATTCAATTATTTGTTTTATTAGAATTTTTTTTTGTTCTGTTTTAAGCCAGTATTATTTGAATCAATTAAAAAATTAATTGAACTTTAATGTAAATCTAATTAAAAGCTTTAATTGGCACAGAAAATTGTTTCTGTGTATATAAATATTATTTTTGTTGTTTCTATAATGGACAGTTTGTTTATCAAAAAGTTCAATAACTAATTTTCTATTTCTTGAAAAAATTAATTGACACTAGTTTAACACAAAGTATAATTAAAATTATAATTAAAAATTTGCACGAGATCCCAAATCAATTAACTGGTGGACCTTAGCATTTCCGTTTTTTTTTTTCAAACCAGGATTTTTCTTTTTTAGTTCTACTACTTGTCCACTACTTGTCTACTTTCGGAGGTATGACGTCATACTTGAAGATAATGTGAGAAGAACAAATCTAAATGAAGTTATCAACTTATGAGTACATATTCACTATATGTGACCCGGTCTATGAAAAGGTGGCTTAAAGGTGACTCAAAAACAAAATTTCGTAAAATTAGCTGTTAAAGATAAACAAAGCATTTCATCAGTTTCTTAGTAGTTTTTATTTTGCATTATGAACAGTCATGCCCAAAAGGCAACCAAAAAATGCAAAAGAGCATAAATGAGATAAGTTCGTGTGTGTATATAAAGATCGATTTTTTTTTTCAATGCAAAGCACAAACCAGTTTCTGACCCAGCGTTGTCGACTTTGACTTACCATAACTTCTAAGCAAGTTAGGACTTTCTAGTTTTCATCACGTGAAAGAGCGTCTCAAATACTATCGAAACCAAAAAAAATGTGGAAATTTTTTTTTGAGTCATAAGCCACCTTTTCATAGGCCGGGTCACATATATATAGTGAATAGTTTCTGGATTATTCGCATATCATCCGTCTTTAATGGAACTCCACAAGCAAAAGTCCAAAGAGATTAAATCGAATCTCCGTGGCGTCCAATTGCTATCGCTACCGAACTAAGCGCGTGGAAAAAGTATTGTTTGGATTGAACTATGTGACATAGTACGTCATCTTTCAGCAGGAAAGATTATTCAAGTATACATTTTCATATTTTAGGCACTGAAAGTCTGTAACCATGATCCTGTAGTGTTTGCTATTGTTTGTTAGATAGCACTTTAATTAATCCGGTATTCATTAGATATTGGTGCAATGAACACTATAGTCGTATGTTTGATTTGCTCAAAGGTCGCTGGGTACCCTATGCTAAGGCACGATATCTTGAAGGATTAAAATTTGTTGCGCCCAGGCTAAGTTTTTTATGAAACATTCACAATAAGTATATGCGTCGAAAATGTTGTTAATGGATTGTAACTACAGTACTTGAATGTGAATTAACAGAAGACAAAACAAAATTCGCTTATGAAAATCGGGAACAATGGTAATCTCGTTTTGGGCCCAAATTGCACTATTTGCAAGCGTTGTTCAGGCGTGAGTCTATTCATCATGAATTGCCAAACCACACTGAGAATAAATCACTTGACAGCTGTTAAATCGGTTGCCATCTTGCAAAGTAATGCCAACTTAAAGTTCTATACCTCTATAAAAAACACCCTTTATAAAGCCAAATTTATTTAAATAAATGATAATAATTATTAATTTTGTTTATTTTTTTTCTCATTTGATTACATTTTTAAGAAAATTTAGTTATAATTTTTTCTTGGTCGTGGCAACACTGTTCGTAATCATCCATCAGAAACTATGGATCGTTTCGGTGATTTTGCGTAAGGATCTTGGTTTACGTGCTCACAAGATACATACAGTAAATACGTTAAATAATTTATACCAGAAATCAAACTCATGAGATTGCAAGTAAATTCAATGTTGGCACCTGTGTTATAACATTTTCCATAAACATTGCATACTGTAAGGGATGTGTTAATTTAGTATTTAAACTACTTAATTTGTCTTGCTGTTTATTTATTTTTTTGCTATGGAATAAAAACCCGAAAATAATATGTTGACACAATTTTAGGGGTCTTAATACCATGGTTTTTCATAACAATAACAGCCACACAAAAAATTTAAATTTTGCAGACAATGACCTTTGTTACTTGTAGCACAATATCAAAGGCAAAAAAAATAGCACGTGTCTTCCTTTTTTTTGTATGTTTGTATGGCATACAGGAAGAAATCAATGTTTTAAATAAAAAGAACACTAGTTGGTACATAATACATACAAAAGGACAAAACAATAATTAATAAATTTACAAAATAAGGCAGATTAAAGCGCAAACTGAAAAATATATCTCATGCTATAAAACTTTTATGATAAAAAATCAAAACAAAAAGCCGGTATTTATCTGCTACAGAACTCTCTTTTACTTATTGAGCAAGTAACCATTACTAACACTCTACTACGAGTGTATAGCGCTCTTTTAAAGCACCACTAAAATTCGGTTACTGAGAGAGAGAGTTCCTTTAATCTATTACAATTATATTTGTTTTCTTCCGTTGGTGTATCAAGTGTATTGGAATTTTTATTTAATGTTTCTGTAGTAACATGCTAATACGACACTACTCGAATGGGTTGCTTTAACACATGGTTTTAAAACTCAGTTCAGTTATCTATGAGACGTCACAGCGGTCGTGCGTAGGAACGGTAACATTAATTTGGAGGCAACGATTTTTCGTAAAAAAAATAATGGTGTAAATAAGAAAACAAAAAAGAAGCTTTAAACAAAATTCAATTAAAAAGTATTTGAAGCTTGAGTGTTTTTGTTTTTTAAGAAATAAATAAAGATTTTGTGTTTAATAGAAAAAGTTTGTTAAATTTTAAGCAAAAAATAAAATACCGACATAAAAACGTGTTTACAATCTTTAATTACGCTAAGTTAAATGAGCTGTTAAATGACTCTATTAGAGGGTGTCGATAAGTTTTGAGTTTTTCCTTTCAACGTGGGTACATGTGTATGTATGTACATAAATATTTTAGTTGGTGGTTTGTGCATTTAAGTGTATAAAAATTAGGAAATTTATTAAAAAATATTGAGATAGAGATTTAAATTAAAAAAAGATGCTGTTTAAATTTCTTTTAAGAAAATAAAACAAAGAAAATATAAATTGCTTTTTTAAGAAAATAAAAAAAACATATGTATACATGCATACGTACATACTGTATGTATGTAGATAGCAGTTAATATATAATTCAAAATACTTATAAACAAAGCATTGAGCAAAAATAAATTCACCAAAGTTTCCAGCATCTTATTGACAACAAAAACAAAAAAAAACTAAAAACGGTAATTTCGAATTTTTATTGTTGTTATTTTTAATTATCACTTGTTTTAAATACATTCACACGTCTGCATGCATTTACACGTTTATTGTCACTCTCAGAAAATATTTTATATTTTTATCATGATGGTTTCGTCCCCCACTTCAAATTTCTTTTAAAGTTTATTTATTTCTTTTTTCTGCTCAGTCGTATTCTAAAACAGCGTTGCCAGTTTGGCTTTTCCAACTAAGATTTTTCCCTTGGTAGGATAGTAGTATTAGGCCCATTATTAATAGCTAAAGTTAGGATTTTGTTGGAGCGATAAGTAGTCAGCGTCAGCGTCTTTGCAATGTTATGTTCGATGCCAATCCACACTAATCGCAATCCACACCAAAGACCCTTAAAGGCCGGGGCACATAGAATCCGTCATGTCTTCAACTGAAATTAAAGTAACGACGGACGAAGTTGACACAATGAGTACTTTGCTGACGGATATTAAATCAGGAAATTAAACACTTAAAAAAATTGTTTCCATTTTACTTTATTAAATTTATTTATTTTGTTGTATTGTGTTTTATTTTTGCTGCAACTCAGCACAAAAATTTTATCAAAACCAAGAAAAAACCAATTAATGGCTATCAAACTGCTTAACGTAAGTCAAAAATTAAAAGTTTCCCAACTTTCGTACTTTTCGTTGACGAACACGTACCTATTGTGACAACGCTCATAAGAAAACCTGTTTTTCAACTTACATGTCAGTTGAAAAAGACGACGTAAAAAGTATGACGGATTCTATGTGCCCCGGCCTTTACTTTTTTAGTGCTTCAGTTATGGTTTATGTATTTGATTTATATAAAGTTTCTCATCCCTACTAAGATAAGTAAATACATAAACTATAACTAAAGCACTAACCGATATGCATTGTTTAAGCATATCGGTTAGTGTTATGGTTTATGTATTTACTAAATGAAGGGTCTCATCCTTACTAAAATAACTGCGTACTTTCACTGCTTTTTCTCCACTTTCTCTTGAAAATAAGATATTTTTTCGGAAAGAAAGTATCCTATATCGGATTTAGGAAACTAAGCTACCTCCTCACAAAATGCGCACCCAAAAAATGAAAGACAGAGACAGACAGTTATCATATTATAGGGTTTATCGTCAACTTATTTTACAATAGTTTATGTTTAATGTTGGTTATTTGCTTTGAAAAATTTTTTATAAATATACAATTTTATTTCATATATTTTGAAAATATTGTATCGAGACCATACCTGGGACTAAGTTTTTTATTTAAACAAAATTATGAAAATCTTCGTAATATGTAATTATCGGTGTCTTTATTTTATTTCTATATTTAATGTTATAAATTTATAGTGCTTTTACACCGCAAATTTATTCAATCTATATTAAAATTACAAATTGTGTAAAAATTATTTACCATATTTGTAATTACTACTTCCCATGCATGTTTCAGTTTCATTTTATTATTCTGAACAACGTTGCCATTGACAGAAATTTTTATTCTACCATTTTTTTTTAATCTACTATAAACCTTTACAACAAATTTGTAAGCTATCTGAATGTATACATATGCAATTAGTAAAAATAAAAAAATAACAAAAAATGGGAAGCAAAATTGTAAAGGTTACAAAACATTTAAACTATGAGCAATACAGTCAAATTTTCTGTAGAAAATTTTTCAATCAATTTCAGTATTGTTACTAAAGACTAAATTATTTTTTATAAAATTACTCAAATTGGTTAAAATATAGAATTTATTTTTGAATCTAAATATTGTAAACATTAACTTTCTGACTGGAATTCTTAGGTGAGATTATTTATCTGACTTAGAACTAACTTAAGAAATATATATATATCTCCTTCGGCGAACTTGAAGATTCTAATCAGTTAAGTTTTGGTTTTTGAGCGCTATTCTATTTTCTTTATGTTGTATAAATAGTAGTTTTTACAATAAAAACTATTTCAAAAGTAATATATTTTCTCAATCTTACCAAATTTAGCTATAGCCTACCATTCTAAAAATCCCAAGAAGATCTAACAAATTTTGGAGGAAAAATCCAATAATGGTAACGTTGGTTCTGAAAATATTAATTATATTTTAAGTCAAGGCATATTAATCAGGTAGCCTCACTACTGAGGCGAAAATAATAAATTTTTTTATATGTATTTTGACAGTTAAACTTACAATTTTTCCCCTTAAATGGAAGTTGAACTATTAAACTCCATATAAAAAAATTTAAAAATTTCCGCCTTAATATTTCCCCTTCGTAGTGAGGTTACCTTATGAACGTGCCTTGATTTTAAGTATTATTATTATTTTTTTTTTTGTGTAAAAACCGATACAATTCTATAATTTCAAAGCCTGCTCATAAGGTGTTTGAGTTAAAGTGTATTTTAATAAAGTTTAAACGATACAAGGGAGCTAGTGAAATGATGTTCAAAAATATTTGTTGTTTTTTGAGGTAATTTTGTTATGATAAATTTTTTTTTCAGTGGCAACGCCGTTCTAAGCTCCCGTTAAAGTCATGAAAATGTTAATTGTTGTAGTTGTTTTTAAGCGCTTTGGGGTTTTCAGTTAAAAACAAGTTTTGTTTCTTTTCCATTTTTATTTTTTAATACTTACGATATCATATTTACTTTGCCATGATATTTGTTACTTCGGTGCTGCTGCTAGGTTTGTTTTGTAAAAACCGCGATTGTTTTTTGTAATTTCGTTTTATACTGTTTGCCTTTTTATAGTTGTTGGTTGTAATTAAATTATTTATTTTACTAGTTGTTGCTTTACTTTATTTTGTGTGTGCATATTTCGTTATTTTTTTTTTTCTTTCGTTTTTATGTTAACAAGTGTTTAACTGTTGTTTATGGAAGTTTTATATTTTCATTTCATTTTTGTTTGCGGACTTATCCCCCTTAATTTTACATTACAATTTATTTAATTTTTTCGCTTTCAGTTACTAAAGTAATTTGTTAATTTGTGCAAAAATGTTAAAGTGTGTTATTAAATTAAATATTACATTTTCTGCAATTAATTAATTAATCTACATACATATTTATGTATATATCAATACATATAATAAAACAATAAGCTTTTCCTGAGGAGGTACCTTGTTATTTTTATTCAATAGGACTTTTTATTCGCCAAAATATCTTTTTTACAAGAGAAAGTGAAGAAAAAGCAATGAAAGTACGCAATTTTACCGAAATGCTTACTTTAAGACATCTTTTATTGTTGAGAACGGGATTTTTTAAACAACTTTTACAAAGCTTTACAATAATTTTTAGAATTTTATTATATAAATTTTAGAATTTTATCCAGGGATGGGTTCCTTTATATAAAGTAAAAGTCTTCAATGCAAAATCGAACAAAATATTGGCAGGGCGCACACAACGTGTGGGAACAGCTACTCTATACAAATAAAAATCTAACTTTCTACCTGTTTGTCGGGCTATGTTCGCATCACGTAAAAACTTCTGGATGCATTTTAATAAAATGTTATGGAGAGTTACCTTAGTATCTCAGTTCAAATATTGGATAATTTCCTGTATAAATATCTCATTTCTAAGAGAAAATAGAGAAAAAGTAGTGTAAGTAGTAACTTTTACCGATTCAATGTTATTGCAAACTTGGCTTCAACTGAAAATTTTAAATATTATCTACTCAACTACAATAATTCAAGATTTTATATAAAGACTATGTTCCTGAGTAATTACCCTGGGATGGGTACCTTTATATAAAGCAAATACAAAACCACATTTGAAGCACTATAAAAGTCAGAGTCTTAAAATTTGGTGTGGATTACTTTCAAAGCAAAATCAAACAAAATATTGTAAGAACGTTGACGAGGTGGCGGGCACAGCTAGTTTAATATTAATAGCTGTAGATAGGAAATCAGGTAGTGGTAGATCATCAGATGCTATTACATTAGTCAAAACAGATTCAGCAAACAACAAAGTGAATGACCATATCAGAGTTCACACAGCGAACCGTAGATTCAATAAAACAAAGTTGTTTGCTAAAAGATC
The DNA here is from genome assembly GCA_949628195.1 of Phasia obesa. NCBI lineage: Eukaryota > Metazoa > Arthropoda > Insecta > Diptera > Tachinidae > Phasia > Phasia obesa. Next base: position 68,228,323 of record OX451215.1, read on the forward strand.
CGCCAACAAACTATAAATCAGTTATGTCAACAAAAAGTAGCGCTTTGACCAAGAGCCCCCACACAAACCCTTAAGGGTCTGTCAGCACATACACAATCTCAACCAGAATCTGACAAAGAGAACAAGACATGTAAAAATTTTAAATCAGTAGCATACCAGCTTTCAACAATGTAGATTTGTGTCACGTTGCTAAATATTTAGCAAACCAATGGTTTTTCATTTTAACCACTTTTTTTGGTTGGGGGCCTTTGGCTTTGAAATTGGACAAGTAACCAGTGGACTAAGATCTTGTGAAGCGACGAAAGCAAATTCGATCCATTTTTATCCGATAGAATAAGTTTCTTATGCAGACTGCTAAAACACGATTTTTAAAATTAACTGATTTTATGCCATATAATTGTAGGTGCCATTACCCCCGTAATGTTGGACCAACTGCATATCTAAAACAGTAAGGCCTACGAACTATTGGCGGAGTACTTTATATTGAAATAAAACAAAAAAAAAGTTTTTAATACTCATATAAACCGATAGCCCTTGCTGTAAGTGCTTTTAGCTTGATTTTTTATAATTTTAATTATAATAAATTTATAAATAAAATAACAAAAATCTAGAGTGGCCTACACTCAACCCAATTGAAACAGATATTTTTATGGATATATTACATAAAGAATATAAGTTCAAAGTATATTCGAATCGAAAAATTAATTATTTTCGGTTTGGGGTGCCCAAAATTTATACAGCTCTTCATCTCCATAAACGAAAGTACATACATACATACATACATACATACATACATACATACATACATACATACATAAGTGTTCATAAGCAGCCGAAAAAAGAGGGAGACCATTAAGTTGAACATTGGCACGTGTTGCATAAAAACTAAGCCATACCTCAAATATCTAATATCTGTAAAGATTGATACTCGTCTATCGTTTTTGAAACACCTCACAAATACATAAGTGCAAAGGCATCAAAACCCTGACCTGCGTTATCGCGTATTATTCTAAATACTAGAGGCCCCAAATACCTTCAGAGAAAGTTGATTATGAGTGTTGTGAAGAGCGTTATCTTATATGCATCCCCTATTCGGGCAAGTGCTTTGCGGTTAGCGTCATATTAAAATATGATTACGCCTCTATACAGGCTTGTAGCCCTCCGAGTATGTAGTGCGTTTAGAACAGTCTCAGATGAAGCAGTTTTCGTTATTGCGGGTATGTTGCCGATTGATTTGGAGGACACATCTACAGTTGCGACAGGAGATGAATGTATCGCCAGATGGCAATTGTGCTGATCGACCTCGGCTAAGGGAAGATGGACCTTCTTATTGATAGCCGATATAGTGACATGGCTTAAAAGAGGGTATGGTGACCTCAATTATTAGATTACCCAACTGTTGAGCGGGCATGGCTGCTTTAGGTCGTACTTATACCGTTTTGGTCATGACAGGACGGACCCCTTCTGTGCGAGTTGTGGTGGAAATGTGATGGAGGATGCCAGACACGTATTTTTTACCTGTCCACGGTTTCGAAATTGTAGGTTGAATTTGGAGCAGGCGATAGGTCACAGTGTTAGGCCCAATAACATAGTTCAAGCTATGTTGTCTACGTTGAGCAATTGGGCGTATGTGTGTAAATTCGCGAACTTGGTTCTAGTAGAACTTCGTAGGTTGGATAGGATTCGAAGCAGAATCGACATGGTTTAGAGCTGGGTTCATACCTTTCCCACCCTGTGACGGAGAACTTTGCGATAGCGTATCGAGGTGTTTTAGCTTTAAAATTGAAAGCTTGATTAATTAATTATTTCAGAAGAACAAAGAAGTAATAATTAAAAAATCAACTTAGAAAATAAAAAATTGTCTACATCAGAGATGATAAATTCAGTACAATAGTACTTTTTACTTTACCATTCGTGTATTTATTAAGTCCAGCTTTGAGGTTTTGAAACATATAGACTAAAGTTAAAATTTCGATGTAAAATAGGTCAAATTAAAGGACTTCCATCTGCTACAGGAGAATCAATGTTACATTAAATTTGTTGTAAACGTACGCACATATAGTTAGCTTGCACAAGAATATAAAATTTTTGTATATTACTAAGGAAAATGTTTTTCTATTAAAAAAGCAAGATTGATGGCGCGATTTAAGCTAAAAAACACAATAATGCAATAATTTTGGAATTTTTAAATTTAAAATTGTCTAAAGAGTTTGAAGGCGGAGGTACCCAACTTTCGCACGCACTGGAAGTAATAGAATTCAATAGGAAAAGTAGGGGTGGATAGTCGTCGGGGCAACACAATGGGCCTAAAAGGACTATGAGTGAACTCGTGTTTTTACGGGCGGCCCGTTTAACCTATTCTAACCTACCCAACTTTGAGACCACATGCCGCCACTTTTGACACGTAGATGATTCTCAGCGTCTAAACTTAAGTTCACATACTTCTCTGCTATGCTCATATCAAATTTTGGACCGATCAGCCTAGCCCCTTACAAATGGCTGAGTTATTTCCAAAATTTTGATTCTGCCCCCCCACTGTACACTGATATAAAACTTAGTAGTGATCTAGCATCACAATATTGCATTTCAGTGGCATTCGTTGGAGGTCTTTATTAGATACCAATATTAATGTATAAACTTATTTCAACGAACTTATTGAAATAATTTTATTTATTTACATACATACGTGCAACATGTTAAAATTATTTTCGTGAATAATATAATAATATGGGCAACAATGCCCATATTATTATACATACATACGAGTATGTATATCCCACGGGTTCTAAAAGCTTCTGATTGTTTATAAAATTAATTTTTAATAAACCTGTTCTACAACAAGTACAAGAAGATAGTATGTAACAGACACAGTTAACAATTATAATTTATGCAAATGTCTTCTTATTTTTTAATTTTTATAAAAAAATTCAAATTAATTAAAAATTTAAATCATTAATTAAAACGCAAACTTGTACATTTCTTAAACAAAACAAAAAACTCTTACATGTAGAGGGAATATAAACCTTATTTTTCTAGTTATGTCCAGTCATACCACTGTTTCTAAAAATGCAAAAATCATTAAAATATTACGATAGTCGCTTTTCAAATACCTAAACTAAAAGAAACCCATAACAATGATTTATTCAAATTCCAATGAAGTGTAGCAAAGTGTTAAATTGCTTGAATAATTTTTATTCCTTTTGTTTTTTATTTATTTATTTTTTTTTTGAGCATCTCCGCAATAAGCGAAAACATATTCACAGAATATAAAGGTAACATACAGTTTTCAAATAGTCATTATCATCATCATCACCATTTCAGCCAACACAGTCTTTGGCCAACTGTACGAGTAACAACCAACGTCTGTCTATCTTAGCGTTCATGAGAAAGCATTAAATAAAATTAGTACAAGAGTTTCTTTGTTTAAATTATGTTCTGTGGCAAACTTGTGAATATTTGCATGAGAATTTAAAATGCCAAAACAATGAAGTCTGAAGAGAAATGATAACATGACCTTAATACGTCTTAGAAATTGTATGAAATGCAATATTTAATTACAAAAGAAATTTAAATTTCTGTTTTTATTTTTATTTCCGTACAAACTTGGAAGGTTTTAATTCTACCTAATTAAATAAACTTAATTTGTACTCCTTAAAACAGTAGTGCCCAAACTCATACTATATAATTGTATGTTTGTGTTAGAAGCAGCAAAAGCAACTCATTTGATTTTGGTCGTTGAAATGTAAACAGTGGGCTATATATATTTCTAACCTAATAATGAAAATGCAAATATTTATCATCAAAAATAGTTATATTGTTTTTCAAAGTATTCTCCAGCATGGAGAATACTTTTTCCACTCCGATTGAGACACCTCCAAAACAAGGTTTTTGACCGCTTCAATAGCATCTTCTGGCGACGAAAATCGTCGACCACGCATTTTTTTCTCGATGTGCGGGAATAAAAAGAAGTCAATGGGTGCCAAGTCAGGGCTGTTAGGCGGATGACCCTACAATTCTACGTTTTGGCCAGTCAAAAAGGCGCTGGTTTGATGTGTGAGAGCTCGCATTGTCATGGTGAACAATGATTCGTCTTCTCTTGTTCGTTTTTCGAATTTCTCCGAGGACTTCAGGCAAACAAATTGTGGTGTACTAGTCAGAATTGCTCAACCGGAACAGTCGCCACATGACCAGTTTTGCTTCGAAGTGCTTCAACTACGAACAACTTTCGTTGGATTTGGCTCGTCTTCGAAGACCCACACGATCGATTGTTGTTTTGTTTCGGGCTCATACGCATAGATCCATGATTCGTCACCTGTGACGATCTTATAAACGACTTTTGAAGCAACGCGATTCATTTTTGCAACATTTCTTTGCACCAAAGGCTCGTGTCCTTTTTTTGAGCAACTGTCAAATTGTGCGCGATCCAACGAGAACAAACCTTTTTTTACGGCCAGGTGTTTATGCAATATCGAATGTATGCTGGTGGGAGAAATGTCCAAGGATGTCTCTATCTCACGGTATATCACATGACGATCTTGCACTATGGATTCACGCATGGCATCAATGTTCTCTGGCACAACGGCCGTTTTTAGACGACCTTTACAGAATTTGTCTTTGAGCGAGCGTCGGCCACGGTTGAATTCATTACACCAATTTTTCACAGTGCTATAGGATGGCTTCATCGCCATACAAAGATTTAAGTTCATCAATGCACTCTTGTCGTGATAATCCACGTCGAAATTTGTGAAAAATGATCGCACGAAGATGTTGACGAGTTAATTCCATTTTTTTGCCAAATTAATTTTTTCGAGTCACTGTAATCAACAGAAATGATGGTCGTACGTACAAAACGTTTTAAGTACGACTATGATATAAAACTGTTAAACTTTCCAATGGAAATGTCAGATTGCACCTGGCAACACCTATGGTGAAAGTATGCAGAAAATGTTTTGCCTATACTCATCGAGTACAGTAATAATAAAATAATACAAAATATTTTTGGGATAACGATCAGAAAAAGCACAAAATTTGAAAAAAAAAATACAGTGAAACACTTGCACCTTAAACAGTAATGTTGTCGTCATTTTACTAAAATCCGTAACACAAAGTGTAGTTTTATTGTTGTAATATAGACATTTTTGTACAAAGAAAGCAGTCCACTTAATTGTGAATTTCATCAAATGTATTGCATCGGTTATGTGAGATTTGACTTGTTTTGTTGGAAAAAATTTGGAGTGGCCTAGACTCAACTTTACCATACGCAATGGAAATAGTTATTTTTATGGTTATATTACATAAAGAATATTAGTTCAAAGTATATTCGAATCAAAAATTAAAATATCTTCGGTTTGGGGTGTTAAGTTAACTACCCCTTGCCCCTACCCGATTACGCCCAACATTAATAGAGCTCTTCATCTCCATAAACCAAAGGCACATACTGAATTTTGATATGTCAGACGGTATGACCTGTAGAGCGTTTACAAAATTTGGGCAAAACACGATTTATACCCTGAACCATTTAAAAAGTCAAAAAACAAGATTAAAGTTATTCCAAAAATTAGACTAGATTCTATCCTTTAAAAGTTGTGCATAAAAAACCCCTACGATGTCACTATATGTGTGAAAAGTGTAAAGAACCCGTATGCCCTGAGAGCATGAACTCTACGCCAAATGGCCACATATGTGCATTATCTTTTTTAATAAAATTTACTATTTTTATCTTATGTAACTGAATTGTTATAAATATAAGGTAAACAATTAGTAATAAAATGAAAAATAAAATCAATATTTTTCTCTTTAAAAAATTCGTCCCTGAAGAGGTTAAAACAAATCGAAAAGCAAAACAAAAAAAAAACACAATTTTTTATTTTTTTCAGAATAATTTGAAATTGAAACAATTTGAAAAATTTTTAGAACATTAAATTATACAAGTAGAGACGGACAGAAAAGTGCAATTGTCCTGTAAACGAAGTTTTTTTAATAATTTAATCAGTACAAATTTAACAATTTTTTTCACTTTTTCTTTTGTTTATTTCTTAAAAAAAATTTAAACAATATTAAAATAAACATAAAACACAAAAAAAATCAGGAATAAGGCGAATATAATTTGGACACTCAAGAAAAACCATATGATTTCGAATTTGCCATTGAGTTTACCTGGTAAAAAAAAAGCTAAATGTACACACACATATGTGCCAATGACCCTGAAGAGGTTAATATTTTGTTTATGACACAAAGGGTTTCTTACACAATCTAAATGTCTGTGGTAGTTGTTCCTAATATGTCTTGGGCTAATCTTCCGCTGTGGGTGACAATTCAAAAGAATCTTTTTTGAAAACTGTATTCTATAATTTTAGTTTGTAATAAAAAAATGTTCTTCAAATACACACTTGTTCATTAATAGGGTATTATTTAAAAATCTAAAAATGTTCGTTTTACTTTAAATGATACACGAAAGAATAGCAATTTAATTTAGTTTAATTTTTTGGTGAATTGTAACCCGCTGCTTGCCGATTTTTCTTATCGCAGTTGCGATATAATGTGAAATCAAATCAGACGGCGGGACATTTGACAAGTATACTCATCTGTGAGCACGAGACCTATCCTACTCTCAGGCAGTCAAATTAATTTGACAAAACTGAGCGCAGATTTAAATTAAGCGCCCCAAATAACCTCAGTACCAAATATCAGCTAATCTACATTTAGAACCTGCACACTTTTGTGTGTTTAAAATCATAAAATCATACTTGGTAAGTTAACGAAATGACCCATGAAAATAATGTTGCACTCCTTAAGCATAAATCAAAGTAAGAGATAGATTTTTTTTTGTTTTCTTAAGCCGAAAAATTAAAAACTATGGTCTTTCAGCTGAGGTCGTAATCAACTACATACGCACAAGAATTCTTGACGTTCAATTCCAAATACATACGAGTGTAAATTATAGAATTTATGTGCTACCTTTTTTGCTCGTTGTAGAACACACACAAAAAATACCATATTCTCTTAACGACTGCTAAGGTGTTTTGGCATTAACCAATTTTTAAACTGCGTGTTTTTTTGTTCCTTTTTTTGGTTAAAAATAAACAAAAATGTAAAATAATGAAAAAAAAAAGTTGACTAAAGGTTATCGTTTCATAAAAATGTTTGTTGTTGTATTTAATCAGTTTTACGTTTTATTTATTTTAGTTCTGCTGTGTTTTTTTATTTTTTTAGTTTAAGACCAAAGCTTGACCCATTTTAATACTCCACACACAAAGAAAGTTAAGCATTTTTTGAATATATTTATGTACTTAACTTTCTACCTTTTTTGTGTGTCAATTTAAATTTTAATTTAATAATATAGGGTGTATTTGTGTCTTTTAATTTTTAAAAAACATTTCATTAATTTTTTTCTTATACATAAGTAACTACGAGTATTAAATAACAAAAGCGTGTGGTATATTATTGTTGCTTTTGTTAGAGTGTGTTGTTATTTATACACTATGTAAGTTAGACCTAAATTTCTTTTTTTAAATCTTATTACTTAGTATTCATTTTCTTGTGCCTTTATGCCTTTTCTTTAGCTTCTTTTTGTTTGCAAGTAAACAATCCATATTGTTACCAAACGATGAGGATTTGTTTTGCCTTGGGGTTTTTGTTTTGCAAATCTTTATTGTTTTTTGTTTCTTTTTTAATAACATTTGTGTTTAGTCATCCATATTGAATTTAACTTTGTTTATATTTTTATTTAGTTATCGCTTGCTTCTTTTACTTTTGTATATAGGAAAGTTAAAAAAATTGCGTTTGTTTTTGTTTAAGCTTTTTTAACCAAAGCTTGTTTTGAGCTCTTTCGTCTATTGTTCAAGCATCAAATCTGGTTTAAGCTTAAGCTTTGCGTCTCTCTATTTAATTTCTAATAATGTCCAGTGTTATTAGATTTTTTTTTCACCTATTTCACCAAACTAAATGTCAAAAATATCCAAAATCGCCAAATTAATTTATTGTTACTTCTTGCTAACAATATGATTTTTTTTTTTTAATTGGAGAAGTCATTCGAATTGAAACACTACGTTTATGTGTTTTTCCTTCCCCTTCCCCTTTTAACAGCCCCTCAATAGATCAAAATTTTTTTTCTAATTAGTTTCTGATTTTGATTTTTTAATAATTAATTTTTTATTGCAATGTATTTGTTGCATTTTTCTCTTAATAACATAAAAATTTTCAAAAGCTCAAAATAAAAGTCATAAGTTTTTTATCAGGTATGAATCTGTGAGTATCAGAGTACCGAAATGTTCACTCACTGCTCAGGTGTAAATGTGTACATTTTATTTTTTAGCTGCTTCTCATACATGTATGAGACACTACAAAATATTTATTGTTTTTTTTTTTCATTTATGAATGCCATAATTTATTTTTATACCCTTCACCGCAGGTGGAAAGGGTATATATAAGTTTGTCATTCCGTGTGTAATTTCTACAATATTCATTTCCGACCCCATAAAGTATATATATTCTGGATCCTTATACATAGAGAAGTTGATTAAGCGATGTCCGTCTGTCCGTGTTAGTGTGGTAATGTCATTTGGCAAGGCACCAGAAGAGATACAAAAAATTTAAGCACACCAATCTGTTAGGCATAGTTTCGTAAATTTTGGTGTTGCAATTCAGCAACATCGGATCATTCTTTTGGAGGCTACGGGCCAAAAACCACGCCCACCTATATTTTTTTTACGTTTTTTTTTAATTTTTTTCGGCTTTAATGATTCTGTTTTGCCTTTTATTGACAAAAAAATATTAGAGTGTGACAGGTAGATCGCAAGGAGTGCATACAGATCTCGGGGGATCAATAACCCCCTGCGAGGGGCGATTTTTGTTTGTTTTTAGATTGGTAGGGTTTTTCTGCTTTGATTTGTATTAGAGACCTTAATAGAAAGCAATACGCATAGAGGTAGCTAATGGTTCCACAGGGTACCCACTGACAAATAGGAGCAGTTAAAAGGACCCCCCATGTGTCAATATGATGAAATTTTTTTTTTGTAAGGATTTCTTTTTGCTTTAGTCTGACCACTCTAACTAAATATAGATTGGAGAAAGGTCCAAAATTTAACAAAAAAATTTCAATCAAATTTAAAAAAAAAAAATTTTTAATAAAATTTTTAAATTTTTTTTTCAAAAATATTTACAAAAAAAATTTACAAAGCATTTTCAAAAAGATATTTTACAGAAAAATATTAGAAAAAAAATTTTCTTAAAAAATTTTCCAAAAAATTTTCGAATAAAATTTTACAAAAAATTTTTAAAAAAATATTTTTACAAAAAATTTTTACACACAATTTTCGAAAAATTAAAACAAAAATTTCAATAATTCTTTGAAAATGAAAATCATGACTGTAACATAACATATAAGAATATACATATGTATGTATGTGTGTATATAGAGTAACATATTTTTTTAAATGCGTTTGATTTTTAAATAGATGATATCTCTGTTTTAAAACCTAGGTGCATTAAACACATAGATATCATCAGAATACCGACTACAAACTGTCAAAAATGAAACGTTGTGGCTGTCGTCAACTTAGGCTAATTTCTATTTTATTCAACAAAAAAAAAATGTCACAAATTGCAAATTAAAAATTCATATGCAAAAAACAGTTTTGGAGGAAATATTTATAATTTTTTGAAAAAGTTTTTTAATTTCATAAAAGCAAAATAAGTATTTCTACAACAATGTCAGAGTTTACGATGTAGCTGTCGGCTTCAATATCATTAAGTAGCTGACAACACGGCGACAATTGTAGCAAACGGAAATTGTTTTCATTTGTCTTCTATTTCTTTAACTCATGAATAATGATTTTTTCTCATACGACTTTATTTAAGTAAAGAGTCAACAATATGGATAATGCTGTACATGTCTGTATAAATAAAATCACCGTGGTGAAGGGTATAGAAGATTCAGCACGGCCGAATATAGCACTTTTACTTGTTTTCTTTCTGTTCAAAAGTGAAAAATGAGAAAATATTTGGTTGTTTACGCAAAAGAACATATTTCAGAATTTAAAATTTTGTTAATTTTTCATAAATGAAAAGATCGTAGAAAAATGTGTGCTAAGAATACATATATACATAAATGTAGGCACATATATATTTTGTAATGTTCAACTGCCGGCGTATGCAGTAACAAAATGTTTTCTTTATTTCTATCTTCTGCATGTGCGATAATATGAACAAAAGTTATAAGATACAGAACAAAAGTTATAAGATATCTCTATGTTTTTATCTTCAAGAAGGAAGTCTTATTATTTTAATGAGGAAAACCTTTTTGAAAAAATCATGAACAAAACTTAGGGTTTTTATTAGGTATTCTTCTTGTTTTTTTTTTTTTTTTTGCAAAATGGTTTTCTTCTTGATATTATTAGGCTATTTTGTTTTTTTATAAAAACAAAAAAAAATTAACAAAAAATTTTTGAAATAAAAAACTGAAATTTTTGCTAATAAATCTTTGATTTCTTTCTATCTTTTCTTTTTGTGGTGGCGGGTACCTGACATTTTATTTTGCCTTCATATTATCCTATATTTTTTTGGGGGGGATGGAAGGTCAGGGGAGCTTCTTCTGGTGGATTCTATAGAGAGGGTTGAAGCCACTTAATTTCTAAAACCCGAAAAACTATGGTGAAAATTGTTTCGTCCTCTGCCAGGGATCGAACCTGGTGTGCTTCGTTTTTTAGGCACGCACTTAACCACTACACCAAATGTATATTTTATATTTTATGTTTTGACAAACAGTTTCTATGTTGATTTATATAAAAGAAATAACAAGAATGCTAATATAATCAAGAAGATATCCTTATTAAGAAAATTAAAAAGATGATTTACACATGATCATATAGGAACCTAATGAAATCAATTAGGAAAACCTTTTTGAAAAAATCCATTAGGTAGCCTTATGAAATCAATAAGAAATCCATTTTTTATACAATGCAGAAGAAAACCTAATAGAATCAAAATGTTTTTCTCTATGGATTTTTTTTTTTGTCAAAAAAGAGTAAAAATTTGTGAATGACAAGTTTTCTTATTGATTTAATGGGATTCCCTTCTTAAAAAAATTAAAACGATTTACCACATGAAAATAATAAGGAATCCCTTTGGAAATATCTTCTTTTCTATCTGCTGGCATACCCCTTAGCCTAAAAATATTTCATAGAGAAAAAGTTTTTGATTCTATTAGGCATTAGTGGATCTGTGCATTCATGTATGAACATAGGCAGAACATTTTTTGTGTTTTCGTTTATGAGCGTGAAAAATGTTCATTTTTAATGTTCATATGTTGTGTGAACGAATGATGAACAAATCAGAAGAAACCCGCGAGTTCCGTTTTTTTTTTTTTTGTTAATTTTGGTGGCTTATGTACAAAAAACTAGTAATTAAATTCAATAAATAAATTTATTTATGAAGCTTATGAAATTTTTGCTGTAAAAAAGTCTTTGGACATGAATAATAAAGTTCAAAATTAGTCGCCAGAAATGCAATGAAAAACTAAAATTTTTCTAAAAAGGCGGGACTTAAAAATTTATTCTTGGTTTAATTAGGAAATCTGCAAAAATTATGTGCGAATTAAATACTCGTTATTACTTATTCCTTTTTCTATACAACTAGGCCATTTTATCCTCATATGACATGAAAGCGTACATTTTTGGAAAGATAGTGCTGAAGTTGTGTAGTCTACATGGGTTTTGATGCAGTAACATCATAAGCATGTCATGCCTTTCGGTAAAGACTGTCGTTCGTTTGGTCTGGTTGGCGAGCACTTTCGTTGTGACGACGACCTCGACGGAGGTTAGACGTATATAAGTTTAAAACCTTGCCTACTATAGTATGAGAGTTACAACATCTAGACTTACAAACGATTAGTTCTCTAACTACACATTTTTTACATTTATACATTTTTCTTTGTATGGAAATTACCACGCCTCTCTGTTTATTTCAATTACTCCAACGCCAAGAACACTAATATAAGGGTTACTTGTGCAAATTTCAATAATCTACCTATTGTAGTTTTCTAAGTACACGATAATAATTTTTCACTTTGTATGGCTGGTGCCACTCCCACTGTTCCAATAAATCTATTATTTCTATATGATTCACATTAATAAAGCTGTACATAACTTTAAGATATCACATATTATAAGTCTCTATTTATACAATAATAATTGTCTATCAATTTTAGAGAAATCAAGGGAATGGAGGTAAAATGGGCGTGGTAAATTTTTCATTCCGTAAAAATTTAATTGGATACTAAGAGACAAATTGATTAAGCCGTTCTTCGATTTTATATAAATTAAAAAAGAAAATTTTCTAAACGATTATATTTTGCATTTTATCAGGATTGTGTTTTTTTTAAAGCAAAGAACCAAGCTGAGTAAGTCGCAGCCGATAGTTCGCCGCCGTCGATGATATTTTTTCTTTGTCCTGCACGTGCCTTAAATTGCCATCAGTCTTATCGCCTACGTATGTACTTTGTTTCTGCCATGCCTAGAAATTGTTGAATGTACGTCTTATTTTTTTTTTAATAAACGAAAACTTAAACGGCCAACCAAAATATAGATCCGGCATCACTCTCATCCACATCAAATTGCTCAGCCGCCGCCATTCATTGTCTTGTCTTGGCTTGTTCCTTTGCCGATATTTTTAATTTTATTTGAAGTGTGAGATCAAAATGTTATGTTACGTTAGATTTTTTGACAATCACACAATTCTCATTGGATTTTTATCTTACAAAATCCAATGAAAATCTTAATACTCAGTATTATAGTGTGAAACGGGCTTAAATAACTATGTTAAAAACAAATTTCTTAAGATAAACTTCATTCTTAAGATATTCAACTATGTCTTCTTGTTTGTAATACATTGTTTAGAAATTTTATTTATTCAACATTTCTTAAGAAGGTACAAACAAGTGCAACACACACTATTTACATTCAGTCGCTATCCTTAAACTATTCTTTGTATTCTAAATATTATAAAAAAAAAAAATAATTTAAAACTAATTAAAATCTAAAATTGGTGTATCTATATATGTATATATAAATAACTAAATGTGTTTGTTTGTATGTTTGTTTGTCGGAAGGATATACCTGCCTACACTGGTGAAACGATCTTTCTGAAATTTTTTACGGTTGGTAAAATAGAGTACTTATTTTTTGATATTCGACGTGGGTGTGGCACCTCTCATACAAAGTAAATATTTATGTATCATCGTGTAGCTTGATAACAGTATAGGTAGCGCCTTGAAATTTCGTACCCATAACCTCTATATTAACATGCGTAGCTTAGAGAAGGATAGACTGGATTGGAATAGTGGGTGTGGTACCTCCCATACAAAGCGAAAAATTATTATCGTGGTCCTGGTAAACTAAAATAGATAAAGCCTTGAAGCTTAAAAAACGGGATTGTGGCAGTGGGCGTGATACCTCCTATACAAAGTAAACAAATTATTATCGTGTACCTGGAGAACTACAATAGGTAGAGTCTGGAAACTTTGCATAAGTAACCCTCAGAGTAATGTGCATTGTCGAGCAAAATATAGACTGGATTAGGATAGTTTGAGAGGTACCTTTCATAAAAAATAAAAAATTATTATCGTGTTAATACGTATAGTCTAGCAAAAAATAGATTAGATGGAAAGAGTAGGCGTCGTACCTTGCATACATATAAACTAAAACATTTTCGATGTGAGAATAGCGTGCGTTTTCAAGGTTGGCTATACTTTTCTTCCAAGTGTTTCTTGTATTTTTTGTGGATGAGTATAGCAAAGCGCACCGGGGATAGCTAGTATTAAATAAAATAAAAACCAAATAAAATAAAAATATATTTTTTTATATTTGAAACCCAAACTTTACCCTTTGTTGTGTTTTCAAATGTGAGTATTACGACAGCACAACTTTTGCCTCTACGATGTTCGACAGCATTTTTTTTGTGCTTTTATTAATTTGCTTTTAAATGCCAAAATATCAATGCTCTACTTCTTGTAATTTCTTAAGTGTTCGATAATAAATTTAAAGGCTTTGTGGGAGGTACCACACTCATTGTTCTCATTCAACCTACTAGTTTTTATACTATATTCATTAATATGAGAGTTATTTGTGCAAAATTCAATATTACTTTAGTAATTTTTCACTTTGTATGGCAGGTAGCATTAATAAAGGTGTTATTCGTACAAAACCCTTTATGTGATACAGTACCCTTCGAAGACGATAATATTTTTCACTGTATATGGGAGGTACAACGCCCATTGTTGCAATTAAGCCTCTTTTTTATTTTCTAAACTATTAATTAGAGGGTTACTTGTACAAATCCTCAAAGCTTTAGCTATTGTAATTTTTAGGTACACGATAATAATTTTTGATTTTGTATGGGGCGTACATTGCCCACTGTTCCAATCCAGAAGGTTTTTTCCTAACTTTGCGCATTATTAGGATTGTTTCATGCACAATATTTTCGGTTTCTAAATGTTATAGATCCCAAATAATACGATGATAAATATTTTCCTTTATGAGAAATGCCACGCCCAGTTTAAATATCAAAAAAAAAAACGAAATGTAAAAATTTCTGTAAAACCCGTCCTATACCGAGTACTGAAAAACGGAAGATTTTTATTTACAACTCTTGTTATAGCATCCCTGATTGTCTGTGCACATATACTTTAAATAAAATTATAATAATTATTTGTTTTATGAAAATCAAAAGCATCCAACAAAAGCAAAACATACTGTTTATTCTCGAAAAGCATCTGTTTATATTGCTTTCTCTCAATTAATTAATTATAAAAGAAAATTAATTTTGTTTAGAGTTTATTATTTTTCTCTCAATTAATTAATTATAAAAGAGAATTAATTTTGTTTAGAGTTTATTATTTTTCTATTGTTGTTTTTTTTTATATTTGCATTCATCTCCCCATTGATTTAAAAACTTTATTTATGTATTTTTAGCGCTAATTTTTTACTGATTTTTTGTTTGATTAAGTATTTTATTTGCCATTTTTCTTTAAATCAATCATGTTCTCATTTTTCCCTCTTCTTTTGCTTCTCTTTACAGTGCACTACGATATTGTGGTTAGACTTGCATAAGTTCGCCATTACCATTACAAACCGTTTATTTATATGTATAAAAAAGGGGTTTTTATTTTTATACTCATTTCTGCATATAAAAGGTCAGGGTTTCTTGGTCATAATTAAATGAATGCTCTTCTTTGCAAAATTGGATTTTAAATTACAATCAGCAGATATAAAAGTACATGTTGTTTGAATAAAACTACAACTTTTCAACATTAATAAGTTATCAGTTTTTAAGGTAAGTTGCTGTTGAAATGTTTAAATGTTTAAACTGCTTTTTAAATGTTAAATAATTTTAATTCAATGAATACTAAACTAGAAAGTAAATAATAACAAAGGGATTTAATTAGTTTTTTTTTTAATTTTCTGGCCTCAAATATTTCCCAGTTTTTTAATATAATTAAAATAAATCAATCTCTAATTTACATTATATGCTTGTGTTGGAAGCAGCACAAGTAACTCCTTTCATTTTTCTTTTTTTTTTTTTTTTTTTTTGAAA
Source organism: Phasia obesa (assembly GCA_949628195.1). NCBI lineage: Eukaryota > Metazoa > Arthropoda > Insecta > Diptera > Tachinidae > Phasia > Phasia obesa. Next base: position 68,243,911 of record OX451215.1, read on the forward strand.
TGTAAACAAAGTTAAGTATATGTAGAGAACAGAAAAATGTTCCCTATACTCGCGAGTATAAGAAACCAGATAATAGTGCGATTTTAGTACCATTTATTTTGGATATTTTCCTTGGTGTTCGTGAAGACATAAGTGATCGATAAGCTATTGGTGTGATGATCTTACCATTAGCTTTTAATGCATGATTTATTTTTTGTAGCTACCAGAAATGATAGAAACAAGATTACGCCATCCCCATGATTTCCCATTAGATGGCGTACACTGAACCAAAAATTTGCCTAAATATTGTAAAATGGGGTGTAGAATTGAAGAAAAGTAGGTTATTATACAACTAACAAACTTTTTAGTCAAATCTACAGTCGATTTTAGTAAAAAAAAATAATTTAGTTAAATTCTTTATATTGAAGAAATTTCTTCAATATGACTAAATTTTGTTATTTTATAGGGTGTAGATTTGACATAAAATAAGTTAAATTAACTAAAATTAAATTTTTATCTTTAAAAGATAAAAATCTGCAATATAATCTGAAAATAAAACTTCATAACAATAATGTCTCATTACCTATATTATCGTTTTAAGAGGAATAAACGAATGAGGCTTTCAGTTCCTGTTGCGGGCATTTGATATTATTTTGATGTTTTACTTATTTTCTAAACGAAACTATGTACATATTTTTCGGTTAATTGCACATCAAAATTTGCACAACTTTTTGTTCATTTAACCGGGGAACCAATTAGCCGATACCTGTTTAATTGAACAGTTTGTTCAATTACAGAAATCACGCATAATTGGAACTACATACAATTAAAAACTTACGCTTTCTCACGGTTTTTCCTTAGCAATAAACATATGTTTTCAATTAGTAGAGATGCCACCCAGTGTTTTTCACAAATGATGTCAAATATGTATGTGCAAAAATGCCAGATTATTTTTCAATAATACATAATGCAATTAACCGGGTAAAAAAAAGAGGAAATTATTTTTGATGACATGAATTTTGAACCAATTAAGCGGGAAAATCAATTAACCGGGTTCAATTATCCGAGGAAATTTACATGTGTTTTCGTATGCAATATTTTTTGCCCGATCATGTGGTTCAATTAAGCGTAGAAACCAATTAACCGTAGGGTCAATTAACCGAAAAATACTGTATATGTCTTCCAAATCGCTAATAGCTATTAGAAAATTTTATTCACATAATTTTAATTTTAATTTGCACAACACACCGACTGACATGATTTATTTATTGCCACAAATATTTAAAAAAATATATAAATAGAAAAAAATTTCTATTTTATGTGTCAACTCAAATAATTTTTCTGAGGTTAAATTTAACGAAATTTCTTCTATTTTACAGCCCTTTTTCATTTTTATATATTGAATTTTCCTCAAAAATTAAATAAAAAAACTTAGTAGAATAAACGAAAATTTTGTCGGATAAATTAGTCACATTAACTTTTTTAGGGACGTATATTTAACTAATTTTATGGGTTGTTTTTCTTAGAATATTTTACTACTTTTTTGACAAAATTTTTGTTAATTGAACAGAGTTTTATTTAAAATTTCTATAAGTTTTTTGAAGTTTTATTGAAATATGTTTTTAACAAAAGAAATTATGTTGGCTTGAATAAAATTAGTTTATATGAATAAATTATGTATAGATTTGAATAAAAGTTAAATTGTTTTAAATATTTTTGTCGTTGAGGATTAACTATTTTTTTTTTTTCGTTAATATTACCTATGAAATTTGGTTCAGTGTAGTATGTACCTTTTAAAGTACACAGTGTGTGTGGCATAATTTTAGAACAAATATGTAACGTTTAAAAAGCAGGATCTTATTTCAATCATTCCTCCTAGTTACCATATTGTCGCTGTTGTCACATTAAAAGTTTTTTCTTTTGGAATCGACGTAACCCTATTATTTACGCTACAATGTCTGTCCGTGTGTGAGGGCCTGTTATTTCTGGAACCGTAATAGGTAGAATTTTGAAATTTCCACAGAAAATGTATAACTGTTGCCGATATAGCAACAAATACTTAAACTTATAGGGTGTTTCGATAGAGACGTGTTATTCACTTACATGTGTTTATTTTTTGAACTGTATGAGGCATACACGTAAAATTTCCAAACAGTAATTAAAACTTAGTTCACTATATAAACTATTATAACAACATAAACCTAAAAGTTAAAGGGTGTTCCGATATGACGTGATTTACTTGTATATGACCTAGGTTTTGAACGATAATAGGTAGACTCTTGAAATTTTTACAAAAGCTGTATAATTGTGGCCGCTATGGCAACAAATACAAAAACGTATAGGATGTGCCGAAAGTGACGTGTTATTTGTATTTATAACTTTATTTCTTGGGCTGTAGGAGGCAACCACTTAAAATTTGCAGGCAATAACTAATACTATGTTCGCTTTGTAAACAAGTATACAAAATTATATCTAAAAATTAATAGGTGTTCCGATAGTGACGGGACATGTATATGGCCTAAACTTTGAACGTTAATAGATAGACTCTTGAAATTTTTACAGAAGGTATATTGCTATGGCTGATAAACCAAATATATCAAAATTAAAGGGTCTTCCGACACTAACATATTTTTCACGTATAGTGACTTATTTTTTTAATCGTAATAGGAAGACTCTCTATAAATTAATGGAAAAGGAATTTCCATGGCCGCTATAACAAATATTAATAACAAAGAGGTAGACCCTTGAAATGTGTGTTGCTTCGGCTGCTATAACAGTTACTAAAAATTAAAGGGTGTTCCATCAGTGACATGTTTTTCACGTATATTACCTTATTTTTTGAACCGCAAGAGGTAGGCTCCTGATATTTTTATAGAAAGTATATTAAATGACTTTAATTTCTTAAACGTGAATTTACGGAGTTTGTAAATTTATGTCCGAAATAGCTAAAATATAAAAATAAAATAAGACGGTTTTGCGAATGTGACAAATATTTACAAATGTATGTAGCCTAATTTTTGAACCCTTAAGGCTAGACACTTTTAACCTGCGCATATTATGCATACATTTTTGCCCTACAACAAGAACAAATAATAAATTAGTGGCACGATTTTGCGTATATAACTTTATATTTCAACAGTGATAGGCTGACACTAAAAATTTACACATAGTATTATATTTTAAAATATCTACTGTAGCAACAAGTAACGAAAATAAATTTAATAAAAATAAAAGAGTGATCCCCAAATAGTGCGAATTTTAGAAATTTGGACTCGATATTTGATATTACACAGCGTATTTAGTACTATGTTCTAGTATAAAAAAGAACTAAAAATTAAAGGGTGCCCCATAAGACATGAAAAAATTAACAACATGAATTTTTAAACTTGTACTGAAATAATACGGAACCCAACGTGTGAAAGTCTAACTCGCACTTGACTGATTTAATTATTATTACAATACAGAATGTGTTTCAAGTTAACAGATATGTATATTTAAATGAATAAAAAAAAATTATATTTGGAATCGTGTTATATAGATTATTTATTTTTAATCACGCATGATTCCTTTGTAAATTTATTATACTCATAAAATATTTATTTCCAAAAAAAAATATAATAATCGAAATTGATTACTATGGGGAAAGCCTATCCAGATAGCTATTTCGCTAGTGCTCAACTAGCTCATCAGTGGATTTTTCCCAATTTTTCTGAATAAAAACTCAGATTCTTATACTTAAAACTTAATAGACTAACTGAGAAGTTCAATCAGTCTATAAAGAAAGCCAAATCTAAATTTCTAAACGAAACAAAAAACCATCGTAACCATTTCGATTTCAAAAAGTTTATTTTATTCTTCTTTAAATTTTCTACATTAAGGGTTTCCATTGGATACCATTTATAATGTATCAAAAAGACTTTTGAAAAACAAAAATACAAATTAAAAAATTAAAAAATACGAAAATCGTATTTACTCAGCGTGCGCATGCTGTTATATATAATGTAGAAAATTGAAAGAAGAATAAAATAAACTTTTTGAAATCGAAATGGTTACTATGATTTTTTGTTTTGTTTAGAAATTTAGATTTGGCTTCTTTATAGACTGATTGAACTTCTCATTTAGTCTATTAAGTTGTAAGTATAAGAATCTGAGTTTTTATTCAGAAAAATTGGGAATAGTCCACTGATGAGCTATTTGAGCACTAGCGAAATAGCTATCTGGATAGGCTTTCCCCATAGTAATCAATTTCGATTATTATATTTTTTGGAAATAAATATTTTATACTCATATTTATTTAATAAATTTACAAAGGAATCATGCGTGATTAAAAATAAATAATCTATGAATAAAAAAAGTTAAAAGAATTTGTTAAATTTTTGTGGAAAAAAGAATTAAAAAATAAATATAAAATAATAATTTTCTATCTCAACACGGTATTGAGTGTGACTTTATTACTTTCAGCTTGTTGTGTAGTATCAACATTTTGTAATAATTTTAATTGCGTTTTATACCATTTTTATGCTTTAAACGCATAAACGACAGCAGACTACCGACTACAACGTGTCAAAACTAAAATACACACGTTTATATGTAAATGATTATTTTTACGACTCATAGCTACATGGCAACACACCACCATTGTGGTTGTAGTCAACTTAGGATAAATTCTATTTTTTGTAAGCGACAACAGAAGGGAAACGAATCAAAATAAAAAAATATTAATTCATTTACAATGAGGAGGTTTTAAGCAAATACATTTTTGGAAAAAATTATTTTATTTTTATAAAAAGAAAATATGCATTTCTACAACAATGTCACAGTTTACGATGTAGCTGCCGACTTCAATATAATTAAGGCGACGATTGTAGCCAACGACATTTGTTGTCCTGTAGTGGTATAGCCTCTGTAGTCAACGTGTTTAAAGCATTAGAATTTTAAATGTTTTTATTTTGGCAGAAAAAAACGTCAGCTTATGTGTGATTGTGTAAGAATAAGCAGATGACCAATGTGTGCCCACGGTACAGAGTGTTTATTTTTTATAATTTACAAACCCGCCTATCGTGAACATCTAAATAAAAAAATTTTATTGATTTACAAATATTATCAACTAAAAACGTCTTCTGAGTTTTTTTTTCATAATTGTAGATTGTATAGATTTTCAAATAATGACACAAGGCAAGGGATCTTTCCTATGTAAAGAAAATAAATCAACAAAATCTGATCACCTTTTTAAATATATTTCGTTTTTTTTAAGTTATTCGTTTTAAGTCTTCCTCCTTATATTATGCCAGAAATATTTAAATTTCTAAACAAATGATAACAAAAAAAAAAAAAAAATAAATTTCAAAGCAAAATAATATAAAAATCCAGGAAATCATATACCCAATTATTCTCTTAATCCTTAATAAAAAGGTTGCACAAAAGAAAAGAAAAGAAAACATTAAAAGACAAAAAAATATTTTATCGAACATATAAATTAATTTAAATCGCATTCGAGTACGTTTTATCTGAAATTCAGTTGGGTCTACTTTTTTCTTACAAAATATTTTTACGTATTTCTATGGGAGATGGCAGAATCGACATAAAGACATTTAGCTAAAAAAATAATTTCTGTGAATTGAGTTCTTTGTACTGAATAATAAAGAAATAAAAAATAAAAAAAAACATATAAAAGAGTAGAATTGAGTGCAAAAGGACAATAAAATGTTTGGTATGTGTGGCATGTATAACCGTTGTCGATACGTTTGTCATGATATTAGGATCACCTTAAAAAACATTCTGAAGTCACAGGGTATATTAAGCAACTGATATTTATCTTCATAGGACTTTCTTAACTGATTTTTTAGTAGTTTATAGCAGAGATTGTAATGATTATGAGTTTTATTTTAAAAATTGGGTTTTAATGATTATTTCTTGATTTTTATTTCCTACTCAAAGAATAAAAATTATTCTCTGAGCTTTATTTAATGCTTAGAACATAACGATTATGTACTAAGTTTTATTTTCTGCTCAGAGAATAAAAATTATTGTCTGAGTTTTATTCTTTGCTCGCCATTTAATGATTGATGTTTAAGTTTTATTTTCTGATTGAAGAATAAAAATTACTCTCTAAGTTTTATTTTCCGATTGAAGAATAAAAATTACTCTCTAAGTTTTATTTTCCGATTGAAAAATAAAAATTACTTTCTGAGTTTTATATTTCACTTAGAAAATAAGGATTATTTTCCAAGTTTTATATTTCGCTTAGAAAATAAAAATTATTTCTTGAGTTTTATTTTTTACTTAAAAATAAAAATTATTTCTTTTGTTAATTTGGACATACATATGTAAGTATATAAATAGTACTTTTTTGAACTTTTTTACTGAAACACATATCTCACTGAAACCCTATCTCAAATAACGATACTAATATTATTTCTATGTGTTTCAGTAAAAAAGTTCCAAAAAAGTACCAAAGTACACGTTTTATCCCCCAAATATTGAAGTGAAGAAAAAGTACCAAACACTAGTTTGATACTTTTACTATATCAAAAGAATGCCAACTAAACTAATCTCTATGTTTTTTAGTTAAAAAGTTTCAAAAAGTACTATTTATATACTTACATATGTCTAAATTAACAAAAGCATTAATTTTTATTTTTTAAGTAAAATTTAAAACTCAAGAAATAATTTTTATTTTCCAAGCGAAATATAAAACTTGAAAAATAAGCCTTATTTTCTAAGTGAAATATAAAACTCAGAAAGTAATTTTTATTCTTCAATCAGAAAATAAAACTTAAACATCAATCATTAAATGGCGAGCAAAGAATAAAACTCAGACAATAATTTTTATTCTCTGAGCAGAAAATAAAACTCGGAGAATAATTTTTATTTTCCAAGCGAAAAATAAAACTCAACAAGTAATCATTGATGTCTGAGGAAAAAATAGAACTCGAAAAATAATTTTTATTTTTGATTTTTTTCAATAAAACTTAAAAAATAAAAATCATTGGCGGAACGGACAGTCCCCTTAAAGACGGTTGCAATGGTGTACTCCTTGTACATGTAGCATATCCCTAACATAATGATTTTTTTCTTTTAAAATGTGATGGATAATCATTATTTGCGATCCCTGGTTTATAGAGCTTTTTGTTTATGCTCCCTAAATATAAAACAAGATTATTTATGGTTTTCTTTAAAGTTTTCTCAGAAGTGTTATATTCAAATCTTGATAACAATATTTTTATTACAATGATGTCAGTTCTTTAATTTTTCTTCACCCAAAACGTTCATATCTATAGAAACCAACATTAGGTGATGATATTGGCAATCATGCGAGTTCAATAATTTGTCTTCATCCAAACCATGAAACCTATATATAGAAACCAATGTTAGGTGACGATGATGCGAGTTTAATAATATTTCTCATCCAAAACATGCAGACCTATCTATAGAAACTAATCTTAGGTGACGATGATGTGAGTTTAATAGACCTATCTATAGAAACCTGCGTAAGGTGACGATAGTGATAATGGTGACGACGGTTACGGTTGTAATAATTGTGACTATGATGCGAGTTCAATAATTTTTCTTAAACCAAAAAGTGTTCGACGTGATTAAAAAGTTTTCACTTCAAAAAATATCAGTAAATCAGTTTTGGTGAAAGTGGGGTAGTCACGTTGTGGAAAAAACTCTTCTCAAATAACCTATTTTCAAAAACGTTAAAAGATCATAATAACGTTTTAAAAGGTACTTTGTATTTTGACTCCGAAAAAATAAAAAGAGTTTTAATCAACTTTCAAAATTGGGGACAGACGTGCTTAAACATGACAGTAATTGATTTACATAAAAGTTTAAGTTAAACAAAAATTAAATCGTAAAAATTTTAGAGCTAATTTTTATCTTTTAATACAAATCATCTATTTTCAAAAATAGTACATATTAAAAAAAATTGAACTTTTATTTTTACTTGGTCCGTTAAATTTTCAATCTTTCCAAGTAAAAATAAATGTTCATTTTTTACAAATTTAAATGGTCCGTTAAATTTTCAATCTTTACATTTTAATTATGCGTTAAAAAAAAGTAAATTGTTTGTAAAATTTAATTGCAACTCTACTGTTGATGTCGATTTTTTCTTAAGTTTCAATGTTTGCCTGAATTGTTTAAAGTTTTAAAACAACAAAGTTAAAATGTAAACATTTATAGAGTAATAAATTCAAATAAGGTAGATGTATTGAAGACCCAAATTGAAGTATGTACTCTAAACAAAGGGCCTTATAAAATTATTATTATTTTAATTGAAATGAAATTCAAGCAAATTTAAGATGTAATTAAATTTTTAGTAGATAATAAAAGGAGAGTAATATTCGGGTTTTTATTTTGTAACTTAAACTTTTGTTTTATATTTTTACTATTTTAAAGATTCTTGCCTCTTGATTTTCAAAAAGTAACTGGTTCATAACTTAACTGCCTTAATTTGAGCCGGTTTGTAAGGCAATACCTATAGGCCGGTGTATAAAACACCTGTGTCATGTTCATATATTATTGTATTTAAAACAATAAGAAACAAAAAAACAAACAATGAACTAAAGGTGAATGCAAACAAAGAAAAAGGCAAAAATAACCATTTTAAATTAAATGTCTAAAATTAAACAATACCTTTCGATAAAAACTTGCATACTGGTATTATTTACCTTTTAAACATACATATGTACATACATACATACATGCATACATACATACATACATACATACATACATACATACATACATACATACATACATACATACATACATACATACATACATACATACATACATACATACATACATACATACATACATACATACATACATACATACATACATACATACATACATACATTACCTTTTCTATATTTTCCTTATTTTATTATTTGAAAATGTCTCTATAACTTTTACCCTCACAAAAATCCGTAAATAACTTTTACGTTAGTTTATAGTTGTATAAAAATACCTTCATTCTAGACAAGTTGAGTTTATAGAAGCAGATAACGATACACTTCACCTTAAAGTAAATATTCTTCTTTTTGTTTAATCATGCCTCTCTTGGGCGCGGTGTCATCTTTCCATCACCGTCATCTTAGTTTTTCTGTTGGTAGAAATTATTATTAAAATAATAAAAATAAATAAGAGATACACTATTCAGAACATTTACTAGACATAGATAGATATGCTAACAATAAGACCCAAAGCGCACTGTACATAGTATAACGTTAGATTGATAAAAAAGACTAGTCAATTGTGACTTTTTTGCCTTATTGGAGTGGTCAAAAAATGAGCAGATCCCGACTGTAGCTTTATCTGACATGCCTCATTTTTGAGCAACTATTAACACCTGACCCAACTATGCCTTGGATGCAATAAAAGGTGGCTTGCTCTTAGATTGTCGGGCTTATCGGTATTGCAATCCACTATCCTTATGGTACATTTCCGATCGATACTACTATTTCTTTAAGTTTGATTCCAGTGTTTTAGTTAGGCCCCTTACTCCTGACAAGAACCAAGCAGATTCGCTTTTCCAAATAGAAAAATGGCTACACGGAAGCTGATGACATTAGTTTAAAAACTTACAGGGCCATTAAAGTAAGTTAAGAAAAGATTTTTCGAGCAGTCGTTAATGTCCTTTTTGTTCTAGGACATATTTGAAAGGAAATACAAGAGGCATAAAACCTTATCTGATGTCGAATGGCCAGGCTGTACTAAGGGTATTAACATGATGCATACTAAGGTGTGGGGTAGTCAAGGACTGAATGAACTTGAAATACATACTAAGTTAACACTGTGCTGGGTGCCTAGTCACGAGGATCATGATGACAATAAGCAGGCTGATTGTCTAACCAACTTACCTGCCCTACAAAAACTAAGCTAAGCAGATGTTTCTAGTTCGAGTTGGAATTTTGTGGTTTAACGCATTCTTGGGGAACATCCCAAATACTGCAGCTACCCAATAAGGACTATGTAGGGTTTAATAGACATTGAGGGATTGTTTCCTATGTACGTATTGCGTACTGCGACTATCCTGACTTGGCGTCTCGTATAGTACTACAAAAGTGTGCTACAAAACAATTAAAAATTATGTATTACAAAACAATTAAAATTAATTTTCTACCTTAATTTATCGAGCATAGTAACGAAGATTTTTAGTAGGAATCGAATCTACAAAACTTAGTAAATTATACTTGGACATTACCTACTAACCTACCTGGGCACCTTATTTCATACTAAACAGGACATAGGAGATTGGCACTGAATTCGTTGATCAGTTCTTCTCTAAATTTAGCATAATCGTTGTTAAAAAATCATGTGGGTCGCGAAGGGCATTGTTTTAAAATATAATAAATAATAATTTTGAGAAATAGGTGAATTTACAGAATTATTCACATGTGTGCAAGTCGAGAGATTGTAGAGGCAGCAATATTAATTTTATTTTTGAGTGTCGTGGTAGACTAGTAGGTAGTGTGCGAGTCTATTAGTCTAGAGGTTGTTTGTAAGACAGGTTTGTCTGTAAGTTTTGCCTTGTTTTTCATTTTTTTCAAATGGAAAACTTTTTAAACTAACTGAATATATAAATTGAGAACAGCCCTTTTTTAGGCATTACTCAAAAATACATATATTAAGTCCATTAAAATTACACTTACTTAAGAACAGCCAGTGATGTTATCATCTTGGATTGATTTCGCATAATAAAGACAATATCTATTCTTAGTCGAATGCAACCACCATCGCACATAGGGGTATTTTTGATATCTAGCCGGACATTACTTTTTTTAATTTATACTGGCTCTCAAAAGTCATTAAGTAATCGTACATCAATCAAGCTTGGCAGAAAAATAACTTATGACCTTAGGCTGTTAAGGCTAAATAAAAAAAATCGGACCAAAGAGAAAAAAGTTCCCCCTAGAAGAACTAATCCTGCCTCAAAAAAATTCTATTTTATTTTAAATTTTTTTCACACTTTCGTTTAGCAAATGCAACTTTTAAGGTCAGCGTATGTTCAAAACCCTAAACTTGGACCCAGGAGATTCTAAATTAACATTTTCATTTTTTTTTTAATCATAATATAATTATCAAAAGTAATGATTTACATACGCCTTAATACCATAAAAATAAAATTTTTAGTTTTTATGGGCAGGGGGAGATATCCCTCCAATCCCACCCACAAAACGTGAAAATGTGAAATATATTTTTAAATTTTCTTGGGTAATTTCCTAAAAAATATTAATTTTGAAGCTTTTGTGTGGAAGAGAAGGTGCCTTTCCAATTCCTTACCAATCCCCACCACCCAAGAATATTAATAAAAATACATTTTCGTAATTTTTTTTTATAGTATTTTATTTATATGAAAATAATTTATGCGTAAATAGCTGTGTCCGCCACTTTGTCAGCGTCCTTATAATATTTTGTTCGATTTGAATGTAATTGGGCTCCTTTGAAGCTAAAGGAGCCCAATTACATTATGCATTTAAATATTTTTACGGAAAAAAGATCCTATATCTTAACCTAGGAACTGATGTTCCTCTCCATAAATTTTTATTTAAATTTATCCAGTAGTTTTTACGTGATGTGAACAGAAAGTTGCAGTTTTATTATATGTATAGATAATTTATTTATAATAGTAACAATAAATTCTATTTTAAATATTAAAAATGAATTTATTTAAAACAACTCATAAATCAAAAACATTTCTGTGACCGACAAAAAGATTTCTTACTTGTATCTGCCTATACAAGATGAGCAAAAACAGAAAAAAAGGTGAAATTGAGAAAAAATCTAAAAAAATGGGGCAAAAACGCGCAACGTTTTTTTCTACAGTATAAAAGTAGAGATCCCAAATTTTATAGTGATATATAATATTTTTAGGATCGCGATGAAGATCACTCTCAAAAACCTCTCACAAAAACAAAAAAAATCAATTTAAAATCTTCATTCCTTTAACTACAAAAAATATTGCAAACCTCTCAAAATCGTAAAAAGTCAATTAAAACGTATGCAATTTACTCAACTTTCCTGATTTTAACAGTGTCCCAAAGCGACAAATTTCAAGCAAAAGTTTTAAAAATTCACCACTCGATGCTGAATTTTGTTGTCTACCGATCTGCGGACATAAATTTTCACATATTTAATTTTTGGCCTAATGATTGGCGCAATATCCCTCCGTTCATCGTCTGAGATGTTGCAAGATGTATATCGAGGTATTTGAGCTCTGAGAATTGGAGTATCACATTATGTGAAAGCATTTTACTTTTTTCCTTAGCTTTTGTAAATAAAACATTGGTTTTATTTATGTTCATTAAATTATTAATTCAGTATTTAGTGAAAGAACGTGTTGAGGTACAAAGACGTGTGTTTTAGAATAATTGAATGCACAAAAGTAAAGTTATAAAATAAGAAAGTAGAATACATGGTAGTATTAAGATAGTAGTAATATAGTAGTAACTCAGCTGTGTAACCACGTTCTCAGCTTTCAACCTCCATTTTGTAGAATGGGTTGTTAATATATCACAAGTTTACAATAAAAAAATCGGCTTCAATTGGCTCAAGCTCAGAAATCGTAATAACAGACATTTAATTGTCAATAAGAAACGATGCATTTTGAGTTTCTCTATGAACCATGGTGTTGGGAAGAAAAGGGCGGACCACTGAAAAAGTTACAGAAGAATAAATTTGAGACTAATAAAAGAAAAAAAATGTATTTTTTGTGTGGATATTATAAAGATTTGCTAAAACATAAAGTAAATTGAAATCATGTCATTTACTACTGGCTTTCTAATGATTATTGTTATTAGGACTTTAAATAACACAAGACCTAAATCTTAGTATTACATGAAATGTTCTTTTTACCTTTCGAATAATTTGGTGACAGTGTGCGACACAATAATACTCCCAACCCGATTAAACAAACGACTAAGTTAATTGACATGTCAGCCTGTCTGTTGTTTTTTATTATTATTTGTTTTGTCTGTTTTCCAACAAAGAAGGGTTTATTATATACTTCTATTTGTATATATGTATGTATGTATATAAGCAATCATTATATTTTTTATAGCCAACATACTTTAAGGTCATTGAATTTTACATATGCAAACTAGATACAAAAACAATCAAACATTCGTATTAAACCAAATACACAAAAACACAAAAAACATTTTAACAGGTTTTAAGGTATTTCTTCCAAATTGACTCTAATGTTGCATACATATGTATACCTATAACTTGGTTGAGTTTGTATTTATTTCAGTTTTCCAGTTCTTAATATGCGGGCTAAAAGGTTTATTTTTTACCTTTTATCAATTTTATTAGCATTTTAAATTTATATTTACAACTATTTTTTTTTTTAAATTAAGTTTGCTGTGATGTTGTTATTGTTGCACGCCACATGTCAACTGTCAACTGTCAAATGTGTGGCATGTGTTAGTTGTTGCGTTTTTTTAATCTTGATTTTATAATACATTGCCTATCAATTGATTTATTTGAACGATGGTGTATAGCTACTTGTAAATTATAGTTCACATTTCCTGTGTCATAGATTTTAATTATTGGTTTTCAATGAATATTAAATTGTCTGTAAACGAAGAGTAAATGTAAGTGGCGAACTTTTGCCTATTGTTTAAGCATAAGGTATTCTAGAAGAATTACATACTTATGTATATATGAATGTACACAATATTAAATATTTGATATTTTTGTTCTCCTCTTTTTCAATATTTTTCTTTCAAAAAAATAGTACTATGATCGATCACTACTCCCAAACTCTCTTCGCAGGCCTGGTATCTTTTCCTTAGCTCACATTAGTTAGTCGTTTAAATATTAAGGCCCCGTCCATTTTATTTTAGCTGGAATTCTCTTAAATTCTCTTTTGAAGATGCATTCGTGTCCATACAATAAAATTTTTGTTTTCAAGTCGAAAAATCCGAACAATAACAATAAGAGAGAAACGCAGTAGAGTTGCAGGTACAAGAGACATTGCAGTAGAGACATTAAAGTACTGTGTAGATACGGCTAAGCTTTATATAAAGTTGTACCCTTATTACCCGATGTCACAAACCCTGCCTAATATATTGATACAGCTCCCAAAAATTAATACAACAAGCATTTTGCTTACACGTAAAGAAGAAACATGATTGAGGCAATTACAATCTAAGCGCAATATATTATGATTAAATTATATATATATATATATATATATATATATATATATATATATATATATATATATATATATATATAATAAAAGAAGGAATTATTTATTAGTTTCTACTAAGCATTCGATTTTAAAGAAAACCCACTAAATTAGTCAAGTGCGAGTTAGTCTCACACACGTAAAAAAATTCAATTTGTTAATTTTTTCATCTCTTATGGGCCACCCTTTTTTTTAAATCAAAGTCATATTCGCGAAAATTGCATCGCTATTGGAACACCCTTTAAATTTTAGGAATGGTTGTTAAACAAAATGGTTGAAAAACATGTCGCTGATGGATCACCCTTTAGTAATTGTTCCAGCGGCAGAAGTACAACATCTACTGTAAATAATTCAAGAGTCCACCTATTACGGTTCAAATAATAAAATAAGGCTATTTAAAAAAAATCATATCTCTGTCGCAACACCCTTTAATTTTGTTATTTGTTATAACGACCATGGAAGTTCTTTTTCTATGAATATATCAAGAGTTTACCTATTACGGTTAAAAAAATAAGTCACTATATGGGAAAAACATGTCATTTTCGGAACACCCTTTAATTTTTAATAATTGTCATATCGGCCGTGGCAACATATTTCCTGTACAAAATTTTAAGACTCTACCTATTACGGTTCAAGAAATAAGGCGTTATACATGAGAATCACGTCACTGTCGGAACACCCTTTAATTTTTATTATTTGTTAAAGTTTACAGAGTCAGAAACCTCCTGTAAAAACTTTAAGAGTCTACTTATTATCGTTCAAACCTTAGCCCATATACACGCAAAACACGTCACTCTCGGAACACCCTTTAATTTTAAGGTTTAATTTTATATACTTGTTTAGAAAGCGAACATAGAGTTAATTACTGTCTGCAAATTTTATGTGGTTGCGTCCTATAGCACAAGAAATAAAGACATAAAGGCAAATAACACTTCACTTTCGGAACACCCGATAAGTTTTAGCATTCATTGCTATAGTGGCCACAGTTATACACTTTCTGAGTCTATTTATTATGGTTCAAAACTTAGGCCTTATACATGCAAATCACACCACTATCGGAACACTCTTTAATTTTTAGGTTTATTGTTTTAGACTTGTTTAGAAAGTGAACTAAGTTTTAATTACAGTTTGTAAATTTTTAGTGTATGCCTCCTACAGTTTAAGAAATAAACACACATTCGTGATTAACACCTCTCTATCGGAACACCCTATAAGTTTTAATATTTTTTGCTATAGCGGCCACAGTTATACACCTTCTGTGAAAATTTCAAGAGTCTACAAATTATGGGTCAAAACTTAGGCCTTATAAATGCAAATCACACAACTATCGGAATACCCTTTAATTTTTAGGTTTATTTTTTTAGACTTGTTTATATGGCGATCTAAGTTTTAATTACTGTTTGCATATTGTTAGTGTATTTCTCCTACAGTTCAAGAAATAAGCAGATATTCGTGAATAACACCTCTCTCTCGGAACAACCTATAAGTTTTATAATTTGCTACTATAGCGGCCACAGTTATACACCTTCTGTGAAAAATTTCAAGCCTCTACCTTATATGGTTCAAAACTTATATACATCATCTGTGAGTCTACCTATTACGGTTCCAGGGATAAAAGACGCTGACAGACGGACAGACATTGTAGCGTTTTTACCTTTTAGGTACGGAACCCTAAAAACAAACTTCAAAAAACCAAACATTATTAGTTTGATTTTAGTCAAACTATGGTTATATCCGAGCAATCTTATAATTTGTTTACTAATAATATATTATAGTTATAATTGAAATATTATTTTGGAATACTAATAAAATGTTAGTTATGGGTAAAAATTTTATAGTTTAAACCAACCATGATGCTCTTTTTGTGCGTAGTAACCATTTTATGATGATATTTTTACAAAAACTTGTTTGTCGTGACGATTTATTTTTACAGAGAACATTGGATGATTCTTATGGCCAAACAATAACCATGTTTCAAAATAGTGGCAGAGGTCAAATATAAACATTTTCGTCGGTACACGGAAAAGTATCCCCTTAACGTAAGATTCATTTTATGCTGGAATAGAACCAGGTGATTAAATATGTCAAAATTGTCAAAAATATTTTTGAGCAAACTACTGCAGTTTCTTTAATTAATTTTATTTTTAAAAACAATGTAATAACTAGCTGTGCCAGCCATGTCGCGGGCGTCCTGACAATATTTTGCTCTATTTTGCTTGGAAAGTATTCGATACCAATTGTAAGACTCTTAATGTTATAGTGCTTCAGTTATGGTTTATGTATTTAAACTTTATATAAAGGTATCCATCCCTGGATAAAATTCTAAAATTTATTAAAATTCTAAAATTATTTTAAACCTCTGTAAAAGGTGTTTAAAATATTTAAATAACAGTGTAATTCCACAAAGTAAAAATACAAGTCAAATAAAAAATTTATTAAACTGGCGCCACTTGTTGCGCAATAGTTTTTAAAAAATCCGACTTTCAAAAATAAAAAGGTGTATTCAAAATATAACTGTCTTGAAAATATCCCAGTTTTAAACCGAAAATTTCAGTACCTTTAAAACGGAAATTGCATTTTCACTGATTTTTCACTGCTTTTTCTCCACTCTCTCTTAGAAATAGGATATTTTTACGAAAAAAGTGTCCTATATTGGGATCACGATGCTAAGGTACCTCTTCACAAAGTTTTGTTAAAATCAAAACATTAAATCATATTATGCAAGAGATAAAAAATCATTAATTGACTGACTGAAAATTCCTTTTAGTGTTTCTTTTTATTTTCTGCAAAAATTCCTCATTTACTTTCGCCTACGATAGTTAAAACTGTTTAAAAACTTCTGCAACTGACTTGAAAAAGTTCATCTCTACATAGTTTATAAATGGTTTATAAATGATTATATTTTCAATGGAATCATTGGGTTCTACTTAGAATCCTTGCATGTGTGTTAGCAAATCAATCTTCTTTTGGTTATCAAAAATGAAAACTTTGTATAAAAATCTGTCAGATACATAAAACTTGATTTGGTGGCAACAAAAGCAACGAAAAAATTTATGATTAATGGATAAATTTTTTCAATATTTTTAGAAAAAAAAAGCAACGAATTTTAAAGTTAAAAAGAAATATTTAAGATTATATTCGTGTTTTTTAGAGGATAAAATATGTATATTTGACTATAGATAAGAGTGTGTACCGATATTTTAAATAAATTTTTCCAGCATGACATAATAATGTTTATTTCAGTGAAGCCATAAATTTTATTATTTTTAAATTAAACAAAAAAAAAGAATTTTATCTTGTAAGTGTCTTGTTTTCCTCAGGGTATTTATTAATGCTTCATTAAACACAAAGGTGTAAAAATTTTATGAAACGTATTATGGTAATTTAAATTTTTTTGTAATTCTATCAAAAATTTAAATATAAATAGAGCTCATCGTTAAAGAATTAATATTGCAGAAATCAGTACTGAAAAATAATAATATTTCTTTCTTAAAAATATAAGTCATTGTGAACTGCTAGGGATGAGGGAAGAATTTATTTGTTTTCAACAATTTAATTTACATAATTCAAAGACTATGAATAAATATTCACATACACTAATGTATGTTTCGTATTAGCTATATTGGTAGGTTTTTCTAGAATGTTAAGTCCACTCAAAAATGGGGGTTAAAAGAACTTAAAGAACAAGAATAAAAAAAATTTAATAAAAATTATTTCTCATCATAACTAAACTTGCCTACAAGGCTTGGATTTTGATGCCAGTAAAAATCGATTTTTTGCACTTAAAACATGAACTTACAAAAGATATATGTAAAAAATGTACAAATATGCAAATATAATTTTTTATTTATTAATAAGCAACATAAAATAAACAATAAATTTAATATAATAATACTTGAATACAATTTTTCATAAAATAAAACAAATTAGCCATTTTAAAGAAGACTTTAATTTTTTTTAGATTAGGTTTCTGTTAACATATATGTACATAGGTATGTATGTACAAATTAAATTTTTTTTTTTTGAATTTTAATATGTTTAATTTATTAATTTTTTACAATTTCTTTTCTGAACCGCATTTTGAATAAAAATAACATAAGATTTCTTCAAAAGTGATTCTCAAGATCAAATCAAAATCACACCTTTTTAAAACGAATCGTTTTCAAATCGATAGATTTCTGTTACACACATACTTGCTGGTCTGTTGGAGCTCATGAAACTATTGTACTATAGATAAAAACTATATAAAAGCTTTGTACTTACTCATTTTTCAAATTTGTTGGAATCTTATTCAACTGATTTCGATTTTTGTCTTTAAAAGTTACCTCTGATTTTCTCTAAAATCTTTTTAGTGATGTCCGTCTGTGTTCGGGTTTAAATCAACTTTGCCGAGGCACCCGAAGAGATACAGACAATTTAAACACACCAATCTGCTAGGTATAGTTTCGAAAATTTTGCTAATGAAATTCAGCAACTTCAGACCCCTTAATTCGAGGCAGCGGGAATAAAACCACGCCTACTTGTTTTTTTAATTTTTTTCAGGTTGTTTTTCTTTTTTTCAGATGTAATGATTCTTTTTTGATTTTTTTTTAAATAAATATTATAACACGACTAGTAGATCGCATTGAATGCACACAGATCTCGGGGATCAATAACCCCAGCGAGGGGTGATTTTTGTTCGTTTTTAGATGGCTCACTGGCTACCCACTGGTAACCAAGTGCAGTCAATATGAGGAAATTTTTTTAAGGATTTTTTTTTCTTTAGTTTGACTACACACTGTGTAATTTTTTAAGTCATGGCAAAATAACCATATACGGACACCACTACGTCATAAAAGACCAAAAAAAAAGACCCCTGTCTCCTAGTTTTGGCCAAAGTTTTCCAGGTTTTTTTTTATGGGCCCTCAAAGATGTGGGGCCTAAGAAAAAAAATTCAATAAAACAATAAAATTATCAAAAAAAAATATTTTTACAAACAATATTCGAAAGATTTAAAAAAAAATTTCAATATTTCTAAGAAAATAAAAATCATGAGTGTAACATAACATATTTTTAATATTAAGAATATACATATGTATGTATGTATATAGAGCGACTATTTTAATTTCACAGGTTGAAAGGGTATATATATGAGTTTGTCATTCCGTGTGCAATTTCTACAATATTCATTTCCGAGCCCATAAAGTATATATATTCTGGATCCTTATACTTAGAGAAGTTGATTAAGCGATATCCGTCTGTTCGTCTGTCCGTCTGTCCATGTTAGTCTTTTAATGTCATTTGCCAAGGTACCAGAAAAGATACAAAAAATTTAAGCACACCAATCTGTCAGGCATAGTTTCGAAAATTTTGGTATTGCAATTCAGCAACATCGGATTATTCCTTTCGAGGCTGCGGTCCAAAAACCATGCCCACCTACATTTTTCACGTTTTTTTCAATTTTTTCGTTTTTTGTTTGTATTTTTGTTTTTTTTTTTTTTGTTTCGTTTTTTGTTTGTATTAGAGACCTTTATAGAAAGCAATACACATAGAGATAGCCAATGGACCCACAGGGTACCCACTGGTAAATAGGAGCAGTTAAAAGGCACATGGGGGTTCAATATGAGGACATTTTTTTAAGGATTTATTTTTGCTTTAGTCTGACCATTCTAACTCAATATACATTGCAAAAAGGTCCTAAATATAACAAAAAAAATATCAATAAAATTTTTAAAAAAATTAAAAAAAAATTTTTTGAAATGCGTTTGATATTTAAATAGATGATATCTCTGTTTTAAAACCTAGGTGCATTAAATACATAGACATCATGAGGATACCGAATAAAAACTGGCGAAAATAAAATACACACGTTTATAGGTGAACGATTATTTTGAAGCCAGTATAGCTATATGGAAACACGACCACCGTTGTGGCTGTCGTCAACTTAGGCTAATTTCTATTTTATTTAACAAAAGCAAATGTCACAAAATTGTAAATTACAAATTTATATACAAACATAAGGTTTTGGAGGAAATATTTATAATTTTTTGAAAAAGTTATTTAATTTTATAAAAGCAAAATAAGTATTTCTACAACCAAAGGTATATTTATCTTACTAGGTAGTTTCATCCGCCCAGCTGATTTAGTAGTTCGACATGTCAAAAGTTGTATGTGTTGAGAACTATTATAGTGCAGAAGTGAGAAACAAAAGAAACAAATACATGCCTTCTCAATTTTCTTCTATTTTTTTTGATATTTCGAACTACAAAACAATAACAAAATGCCATGTTGTTCTTGTATTGTTGTAGAGACGCCTCTACCTAGTAAGATAAATCCACCTTGTCTACAACAATGTCAGAGTTTACGATGTAGCTGTAATCTTCAATATCATTAAGTAGCTGACTACACGGCGGCAATTGTAGCCAACGGAATTTGTTTTCATTTAGCTGCGTAGCCGCTCTCTTCTATTTCTTTAAAGCATGAATACTGAGTTTTTATCCATACGACTTATTTAAATTTATGAAAAGATTCGACAGTATGGATAATATTGTACATGTCTGTATCAGAGATTGACAAAAAGTACTTATAAAATAAATGTAGTCAAGTATTTAAACATATTTTTGGGTATTAGTTATACCTATATTTATAACACAGAAAATACCTACACATACATATTTGCAGTGAAATAAGTATGGGTGTACTCAATACTTATAACAAACATTATTTATACACAAAGAACTTAAAAATGTATACGTAATGCATGTATGAGTACAACTGGTTGTAGGTAGATAATGTGATGGGTATCTGTCATACCCATACTTATAACTACCTAATACTTACAATTATGGAAAAGTACTTATAATTATATAAGTATACTTATAAGTAAAACAACTACTTTTAGGAATTGTGTGTATAAAAAGGTGGTTGATGTTTGGCAATATTTTGTTTATAACCGAACATTGGTTAAGTATGGAGAACCAAAATAATTTTTATATTAGGATGAAGGAATGAATAAACGTATTTTTAAATTGTAAAATAATTAATACATGTAGATACTTATATTTATAAAATACTCTAAGTGTACTTAGAGTATTTACATACTTGTACTTATTCCTACTCTGTATTTACAAGTATGAGTATAGCCAATACTTTATCCAACTTTTACTTATACTTAGTTGTATTGCGAAAAATAATGAACAAGTATGTAATGAACAAGTTATTTAAGTTGAAATTGATATGATTATGTGTGTATATGTTGTTTGAGCTGTAGCTATACACATTTATACATGTTTCGCCTCAAATACTTAATAAGTACTAAAAATAATACTTTTGTCATTCTCTGGTCTGTATAAATAAAATCGCGCGGTGAAGGGTATAGAAGATTTGGCACGGCTGAAAATAGCACTCTTACTTGTTTAATATCTCTTTAATTAAATACAGTATAACAGCGTCCAAATGAAAGAAAAGATGCCGCTTATGTTATACGTCGGTGAAAAGGTGGATAATAAAGAATAAAACAAATATATAACGGTTTTTAGTAAGGCCGTAAAAAGTAAATCATGTTAAACCAAGGCTGTTTTAAAACAAGACCGCCTACCTATACATGATTTCCCGAAAGGGACTTTGGTAATATAAAATAATCGATGTAGAATACAAAACTGCAATTTTTGGAAATTCTGTCTGTATGACTGTGTTCACATCACGAAGTCTCTGCGATAATCTATCCAAGACACTGCGTTGTTTCTGTAGACAAGCGAAAAGCTTCACAGACTGTGTTAGGTTGTTATAATACGTGCATGTCTCAAAATAATTAGAGGCACGATTTTAATATAAGTATTTTCTTTTTCAAATTTGAATAAAATATACATTATTTTGACTTGTTGCTTAATTACTACACAAATTTACTCTTAAATGAGCGTTTTTGTTTACGCAAATATTAAACAAAATCGCCACCAACAGCTTAAACTCAACGCTGCATGCAAGAACATCTACATATGTACGTACATAGTTCATCCTCTCTGCCAAATATGTTACACGAAACATATTATATTTTCGAGCAATATCTAACAGCTATTTTTTATTTTTTTCTTTAAATTCATAAAGCAGCACATACATACCATGTACGGGGTCTGTTCAAAAGAGGTGAATTTTTAATTTTCGCGGGCTGTGTACATTCAAGTATCAAATTTATTTTTTTTTTTTTTTGTTAGTCATATGTTGGCATTATCAGCCAATTTGGATTGGTAGTTTGTTGTTGACAGCTGAAAAGGTTAGTCACGTTTGTGTGTGTTCTTTGATTTTTGACACAGCCGCGAAAATTCAAAAATCCGCTTTTCTTTTGAACAGACCTCGTATTTGTTGTGCATGGATCACAGTACAAAGAACACTAAACTATTATTCATATTTTTTACGATATTTTCTCATTATTTACGTGTTCATAAACAATCGAACGTGGTAAACTGGAAATTATTACAATCTGTGTTTTGGGATGTATTTTTTTTTTTTCGTAAATTTCCAAGCAGTGGAAGTCAAAGAACCGATACATGCAACATAAATAACAGTTAGAATTTATTATTAAACACCTATCCCCAGTTAGTAAGATTTATAATTCTTATTAAAAGTCAAATTAATTTTACGATTTATAATTTTTTTTTACGATTTATAAAAAAATTCATTGGCTATACATATATATTATTTTTTCTCTGTAGGTTTACTAAACACGTCTAGTTCAAAACTATTCTTGAACGAACAAATAAGAGGTAAAAAATCGGTAAAAAATTCTAGATCTTAATACAAATTAATTTTAGTCGATTAACCGATATAATTTGTTCGTTAATTTTTTTAAACGAAATATGCAATTTTTCTTCTTAAATTAATCGGCTTAAAATTCTACGATTAATCGAGCGATGATTGATCGAGTGGATACTTTACTCTCTACTTTGGGTAGTGTTTCATTGTAAAAATCATTTACTTAACCAACCTAATACAGCTAAAAGAATACGAGGATCTTTTATACAATCATCTAAGGCCAGCTGATGAGAACGAACAGTCTAAGCATTCATACGTAAAATTTACTTATATTATTACAAAATTTATATTGGACATCGAATAAACAACAAAACTGTGCATAATCTATTTGAATTGAAATCCTACCATCAGTTCAAGCATCTGGTAAGTGGGAATTCAAGAAATGGCATAGGTTTTTATGACCCAGTTACAACTTTTGCTGTTATTAAAGGCTAAGGTGTATCATAATCCTAACGGCATCAACAACATGATGCTTTTAAATCTACCCAACCAACATTACATATTTTTAACTGTTCATTTTTTTTTTTTTTTTTGGAATATGCCTTATGTATCACAGCTCTTTATAGTTTAATATATTTATTCAGTTAATCATGCAACCACAAAAACATGACTACACTTCTAGTGTAATGGCATGGTTTAATAAAATAACCGCATACTCAAAAACACTCACTACGATGTACATATTTACTTGATGGCAAGAAGAAGAGATGCAAAGAAAAACAAAAATCTAATAAATTTATTAATAATGAAAAAGAAAATTCGTATTTATTTTTCATAATTATTTAATATGCATTTAATTTATGATTTTCACCGCAGAACCGCAAAATTCTAAAAAAAATTCCATTTGCATAATTTGTTTGTATGCGCATTAATAAATGATTTATTTTATATGCCACCACATAATAGTTAAAGTTTATTTGCGGAAATAATGCATTATTTATTAGGGTAATAGCGGACAAACATATTGGTAGATAATGCCAGCCAGCGGGAGAGAAAATTAAAAAAGCGAATTTTATTACACACTAATTAGCCTTAATTTTATTAGCCTTTAAATTTTATTTTTATATCACATTTTTTTCATTTTTCCTAAAATTTTCATTTAATTACAAAAAAAAATCCTTCAAAATTTACCTTAAAAATCTTAAAGCAAAACAAAAATCCTTAAACTGATTTCACACAGCGCCATACACTAGAGACCAATTACAATACCAACACCACATTAATGGTCGACCTCATTAAATAAACGTTTATTTGTAGACAGACGCACACGCAAAGAAAGAAGAAAACCTTTAGACCAGATTATTCTTAATCCGAAATAAGTAGAATTTAGTCCTAAAAAAAGGCAAAACCAAAAACAGACATTTTTGTGTAAACGTGTGTATTCGCAGTCAGAAGGTCGGCAAGTAATCAGAAGGCAGGAAGACTTACGCAAAACTTAAAGTCTTGTGAAACATAATTTGTAACAAAATTGAGTTCAAACATGAAGATTCAAAGGCAGAAACTGAACTTTAAGTTTCTAAACTTAAGCAAGAAATTAAAAAAATTAAGCAGCAAAACATTAACGTTTACCTTTGAAACATGAAAATCATGTTTTGTTAAATTAACTTAATAAAACTAAAAGGGCGCTTCATTAAAAATATACAGTGGGTTGTTCCATAAGCCTTTCACTAAACTCCCTGCATCGAATTAAAAAGAAAAAATATCAAACGAATGAGAAAAATGTTTTTTGTTTTTTGTTTTTCAACAATAGGGGAACTAAAGGAGTGAATTCATCAATTAGAAATTAAATCAAGAAGAAATTTGTCTTTAAATTAAAGGAACGATTACTCAACAATCATACTTTTTCAACAGGCTGTTAAATATTATAACATAGAATTTCAGTAGAGACTATTCTGAAATTGTAGTCAGCTTCCAATTCATATAGGCGCCAGTAGTTAAACGGCTTTTTCTATGACCGTCTTTCTTCAGTGCCTGGGTTAGTTGCATATCGTGTGGAAATAGTTCTGTAGGCAGACTTTTTTTACATGTTATTTAATGTTCCATTTTATGGATGCTAATGAAATTTTTTATAATCTACAAATGTTGATGATTACATAGGATGAAAAACGACATTTTTTTAATCAGTTTCTTTAACTGAACACACTCTAAAGCAACTGAAATACATCAGGGTAAAATGTAACTGAACACATTTTTTGAATTGACTCTGATTCTCGGAATAAGACTTTATTACAAAAATGGAGTAGATTGCAACAAATATATAAGAATAATTTGGAACGGTTCCACCGATTCGGTTAGTTAAGATCAAAGCTAACCCCTTAAACTTTTATTCAAAGGTTTTACATTATAATAGTTAATGGTAATATCAATATATTTTGGCGATTTTTTAAAATACGTATTTGTTCAAATTAAGTTTTTTCGATAATAATTATAAACTGAAAATACTTGATTTCTATTAATTATTATATGAATTTTATTTGAACTATTTTTGAATTAATAAATTAATTATTTAGGCTTAAGTTCTTAATTATAAAGAGATAAAGAAAAATTAGATACCAGCAAAGCAGAATTCATTTTCTAGACAGCTACGTCTGTCATCAGTACTCTTCGTATCGTTCTACCCGGTAGTTTCTATTCTTATTAATTTTCTATTTAAACAAACTTATCAATGCATTCTGCTTTGCTGGTATCTAATTTTTCTTTATCTCTTTATAATTAAGAACTTAAGCTTAAGTAATTAATTTATTAATCTATTAATTATTAATTTTAAAATTTTTATTATTTTTAATAATTTTAAAATTAAAAAAAAACAATATAATTTTAATATGAAGTTAATCGATCCGGAAAGTTAGGCCGGCATACAAGTAATATTATTCTATCTCTTAAACGTAATATTCCTTCTTAAAAAGCTAAACATAAAGTAAAACCATTATTGTGGTATGGTCACAACAACCACATCATATTCATTGTAACAATATATGGTTGGGATAAAAAAAATTTAGTTGTTTTTACCATTGGTGCCACGGTGGGCTAGTAGGTAGTGTGGTAGTCTATCAGTCCGGTGTTGTGGTTTCGATTCCCACCAAAGATTCTCGAATTTTTTACTACTAGTTTGCACGAAGACTAAGAAGGAGCTTGGAGATAAAGTAGGTGCCTACAAATGGTTAACTGCGTTAGTACATGCCACGGCGTCTCAAGTATGATCTGGCCAAGTTAAAAATCGAGGTAAGACGATACTTTCTGATTGTGCTCGAAAAAAGGCTAACATAAAAAAGGCTTCAGACCACGGGCAGACACATATTATATGGAGATGCTGAGGAGACCTTAGCCTTAAGCAAATGTTAGCAATTACCACAGACTATGTTATGAGGAAGAATGTCGACATGTATCTGAAATCACTACAATCGAGAAGAAAATGCTAGTCACAGCACGAGACTCAATGAAAGTAAGGTATTCGTAAATTTCGCATACCAGAAATCATTGTAGAACAAACTGGGTCGAAAAGGGACCCGTGAAGTTAGTGATCTGCTTCGTTAACTCCCCATAAAAAAAAAACATTACTTTTGTCACCACAAACAAATGTTGATTAATATTACACCAATCAATTCAATATGGTTGGATTTGCCTATACAATTTTTAGTGGACTTTAAACCATAACCAAAGTTTTATTAATATTTCAAACTGTTATATAGTTTAACCGTAATATATTAATAATAAAATAAATATGTTAAGTTTATTCATATGTAACCAAATAATGTTTGTTTTTATTCATCGGGTTTGACTGATTTTTGTTTAAAAAAAAATAAAACATGTAATTATTCAGCCTTATTACGGTTGTCGTTGTCGTACTTTGACAACTATTATTTTGTAAAAGATTAAAGAAAACAATCAGAATTTTTATTTAATCTATTACAACATTATTGTTGTAGAAGTACGAAAACAACAACAACAATAAGGCTGAATATTTACAATATAAAGAAAGTATTACATTTTGCTAATTTATGTATGAACTATCTGTACAGCCACTTCGTCAGCGACCTTGCAATATTTTAAAAAGCTGCGTACTTTCACTGCTTTTTCTCCACTCTGTCTTAGAAATAAAA
This sequence comes from Phasia obesa, assembly GCA_949628195.1. Lineage (NCBI taxonomy): Eukaryota > Metazoa > Arthropoda > Insecta > Diptera > Tachinidae > Phasia > Phasia obesa. The sequence goes on from OX451215.1 coordinate 68,270,977, forward strand.
TATTTTTGCAGAAAAAAAGTATCCTAATTTGGAATCAGGATGCTAAGGTATCTCCTCACAAAATTTTGTTAAAATCCATCTAGTAGTTTTTACGTGATGCGATCGCAAAAGAAAAGCAGACAGACAGACGGAAATGAATTACTATTTTATTATATGTACAGACATAACCTATATGACGATATCAATAATACATAAATTAGCAACAATGAATGTGTTGATAAAATATAATAAATAAAAAATTTTATTTTTATTTCAAAATTTTCCCATATGCCATTTCACAGCTTTTAATCAAACTATAATCGTTTAATTTAACCATAATATGTTTGTTGTTGAACTACAACCATATAATTTAATCATAATATGTTGCTCTTTTCTTTGCCTGTATAAAACTGTTAGAAAATTAATTCCATTTAAAACACTCTTTGAAATGTATGTCTTAATACCACAATATGGACAAGAAAACAAGTTTGTTGGTTTAACGAAAAAAAAAACTTAAAAGAGGAAACTGTGCACGTTTTTTTAATTCTATTTAGTTACATAAAAACGCCCACATTTGGTTTCACGTGTATGAACATAAGAAAATGTAATTTTTTATTTGATTAAAAAAAGAAACCTTTTTAGTTTGAGTAATTTAAACATTTTGTGTACAACTAAACGCAAAGAAAGAAATTATGAAAATGTTTGTATTTCAATGAAGTTCTTTTAACGAACAAACCTACAGTGTTGACTTTAAAAATATCACAACATACATACACATATAAGTACATAATTAAAACGTCTAATCTTGAATAAAAAACAAAAATAAAAACGAAGGGAAAAGGGCAATAAGGTTATCGTGTTCCTGATACTAAATACCATCTTCCAACTTATGTTTGCCCTTCTTTTAAACCTTAAGAAATGCTGTCACATTTTCCCCTTTCTGACTGTCATAAACATTAATTTTTTGTAATATTTTATTTAAAAACAACAAGAATAATGGACTAAAACCTCTGCTTATTGATTCAATTGTTGTGATAATATTTGTTTTTTTTTTTGGTTTTACTTTCCCCTTGGTTCTTATTAATTTTAATAAATAAAATTGTTCATGTACGAGTATTTACAATTTAATATTCAAGTTATTTTTATGAATAAACAGCAATCAAGTGTTTATAAATGCCGCCGTTTCACGTTTAATTTTGTGGTTGTGTCTATCACTCAGACCCATCGTTATGTATTTGTTGGTTATGATGGTTCACCATTATCTAGCCCTTAAGTGAGTTCCGTTAATAGGTTGTGTTCTAAATACTTGAAGTTCTGTCTGTTTGTTTGTTAAAGTGGAACCATTAAAAAATATTTAAATTTTTGTTTCGTTTAATTTTGGAATAAAACAAACAAATTTTTTAGTCATTAAATTAAATAAAAAAAAATAATGAAAATATAATTTAAGATTTCTTTTTTAAAGATAAGAAACCATTTATTTTTCAATTACAACTTCTTGAGTAACTACAATATACACTTGTATGTATGTGTGTAAATACATATGCACTATATCAACAACTGTTAATTTCTTTTGTTTTCTGCTACTTTTCAGCAGCGGTTAAATGAAATAAGATTTGGTACGACTAAGTTTAAGTGATTCACTATCAGTGAAGTAGAAAGGAATTAGACTTATTGAAAATATCATTTTTAAGACAGGGTTAGTTAGGTGAGCACTTTTATTAAATCAGTAATTTTAAAGAAATGTTTAAAACGCACATTTTCATTAAAATCACCAAAGACAATCCGCAAAAAATACTGTTTAATATTGAATATTTGACATTTTGTTAGTCAAACTACATATTTATTTTACAAAAAAAAATGGGAAAATTTAATTTTAGACAGCAAAATGGGATGCATTTTCTCGACGGCTACGTCCGTCATTAGCACTCTTTGTATCTATCAACTTTGGGTAGTGTTAAGTTGTAAACATCATCTCTTCAACCAACCAAACTCAGAATACGAAAAAAATCAATATATATATCATCTATAGTCAATTGGTGAGAACTACCTAAAAAAAACTAAAATGTAAGTTTTTGTCAAAAAATTTAATTTTTTGAAAAGACGTAACTTTTTTTAGTCTGGCCCTGGCAACACTGATATATACATTTGTCTATATGAAAATAAACACAATCGGTGCTTCGTCAAAAGTCGCCGTGCATAACGAACTTTGTAATAGGTTTATTTTTATTTCTTATGACGACGAACGACGATTAAATTTATTGCAGAGTATCAGTTTGTCTTTAAATCAGAGTACCGAAATGTGCACCCAGTGTGCATTCATGTATGAATCTGTAAATTTAATTTTTAGCAGCATCTTCTCATACATGTGTGATAGACTACAGAATATATTGTGTTTTTTCACTTATGAATGCGATGATTTATGTTTTCTCTTTCTGCTCGAAAGTGAATAAATGATAAAAAAATTTGTTGTGCACGCAAGTGTTCATATTTGAGTATTTACAATTTTGATATTTTAAAATAAATGAAAAGAAGAAAAATATGCGCTAAGCATTCGCATACATAAATGTGCACACATATTTTGTAATGTGCATCTGCCGGCATATGCAGTAACAACATGTTTTCTTAATTTCTCTTTTATTTCTAGGCAGAAAATTATTTTATGCTCATTTTTGAGAAATTTTATAAAAGTTTAATGTTCAAAAATGAACATGTACAAATTTGAAAAAAAAAACATTAATGAGAAGAAGCTTATTTATCACTCTTCATGTATGTACATATATTACAAAAAAACACGCATTCATGTATGAATATAGGCAGTAGATTTTTTTGTTTGTTTATGAACGTGAAAAATACATATAAAAATGCAGATTTCTCATTTATGACAAATATCATGAGTGTTTATTTTTGAATGTTTATAAATGAACAATCCTGAACCCTGCTTTAAATTCTTTTAATTCTTTTAGTAAATAGTGTAAATTTTTGTTATATTTATATCATATAATTAATATACAGATTTTTTAAATTGTATATTATTTGTTTTTAATTTATTTTTGTTATTTTTTGTTAATATGATGAAACAATATCTTTTAGTTAGCTGAAATCTGTTTAAATATGGTAACACTATCAGCTGGTAATGTAAACAAAAATGTATTTATAAATTAAATAATTTATATATTCTGATATAATTCTATTATAAATAAAAATGTAAATAATGATTTAATAGTTCAACACAAGGTATATTTATTTTACTAGGTAGTGGCGTCCCTACAACAAATACAACAATACAAGAACAACATGGCATTTTGTTGTTGCTTTGTAGTTCGAAATGTCAAAAAACAGAAGAAAATTGAGAAGGCGTGTATGTGTTTTATTGCCTTCTCACTTCTACACTATAAAATTTCTGAACACATACAGCTTTTGACATGTCGAACTACTAAATCAGCTGGGCGGACGACACTACCTAGTAAGATAAATATACCTTGGTTCAACATGTCAAGAGTTGCTTGTGTTTAGAAATTTTAGAGTTCAGAAGTGAGAAAGCAATAGTGAAATACTCGCTTTCTCAATTTTCTTCTCTGTTTTTTGAGATTTCGAACTAGAAACCAACAATATAATGCCATGTTGTTCTTGTATTGTTGTATTTGTTGTAGAGACGCCCGTACCTAGTAATATTAATCTACTTTGTAAAAATAATGGATAACAGTGAAACTGTGAAGTGGAAAATATTTGATCGTTTGAATGTCCAGAGAAAAGTAGAAAATCAAAATCATTGTCACTTCTTGAAAATTTTTTCCGTCCTCATTGTGTTATAGTCGACAAATTGAAGGAACGAATTTTTGTCGTACTGTGGGAAGTACGACGATTGTCCCAGTTTTGTTTGTGCCATTTACCTTGCACGTATGGTAATGCCATATTGGGTGTTGTTTTAAAATTCACTTTTTATTTTTGTCAAACTTTTTTTTTATTGATTTTTTAATTGTTTTTTAAGATTTAATTTTTTTAACAATTTTTGTCTTAAGAATTCGAGTTTTAAAAAATATCAATGCCACCAAAATCACTCGTGTTTTCAGGGAAACCCTATACATTTCTTACAGAAGAAGATGTAAGAGCTAGAGGACAGAAGTATGTCTGTCATATAAGAAATCTTAAAAACGCTGTCAACCACATAAAAGGTAATTTTTTCTGCAAATATAAGTAAAAAAAAAACTTCCAAGAATTATCATTCTCTTAATTTCTTGTTAGCGATAACCGACTTTGTGGCCGAGTTAAATAAGCAGGACATAAGCAACACAATATGGCAGGAATATATAACCTGTAGTATATGGCCAAAACCTAACATACCTCCCGATATACATTCATTTATAGAAAAGTTAAAATATATAGAGAATTTTTCTATTCAACATAGCTTTAGTTGGCTTCTGTCCGTTGATGAACACAGTATTCTGACCCAAAATTTTGAAAGAGAAGATCTTACTTATGCTTCTTTAAAAGTTAAGAATAAAAAAGGTTTTAGCTCGATGTATGATGAAATAATCGAATGTTGTTTAAAAATGTCAGAACGTATTGATGATTTTTTGGACAACAGTGTAGAATGTGGTGTGGAAAAATTAGATGACATAAAAGAATTGAGAAGCACCTTGAAACAACTAATATCGGAACTGTTAAATCGTTTTACGTACCGCATTTTGTCGTCCGAAGAGAGTTATTTGAAGTAAAAAGAATTTTTGATTTTTAAATTAGGGCTTGTGTTGTTTTATCTATTACTTTTATAGTTCCTTAGATGCTATAACTGCGGAATATAATTTTGAATGTGATAATTTTCAAATGCACATTTGGGCTCTAAAAAATGTTGCAATACGTTTAGGACAATTGGAGTGAGTATTTCAAAACTCTCTGTTGGTGTGATGTCTCAAATGTTTAATTATGAAAAATACCTTTTATTAAGTTTTGAATTTTTTCTTATTTTTATATAAAATATTGTAGGGAATCCCGCTTTGAAGTCAATTTGCATGCGATCAAAGCAATACTTTCTATACCTGTATTTATAATGAACGAAAATTTCACCATTCGTGCCTTACACATGAATTTTGATCACATCAGTGAAAATAATCAAGTTTACTTGCAAGAAATTACAGAACCTTCGGAAATAGCAAGACTTGGATTGCAGGATTTAACGGAATGTTTAAAAAATGAATGGCTGATGCAATTAGACATGATGAATCATATTCGAAATGAAATGATACTTAAACGCGAGGAATATTACGAGGAACAACAACGCAAAAAAGATGAGAAAAGTAATAAACGGGATGAAGAAGATTTAAATCGAGGTTCTAAAAGAAAAAAATCAAAAGCCAAAAAAAAAGGACCTGCTGCAGAACCTAATTTTATAGGCGATGATATGTTTCCCAATGTTTGGGCAGACTTTTTTAAGGAGGAAGAAAAACAATACGAATTCCATTTTAATGAGATGTACAATCCTTTGTTTAAAGATCTGAATTCAGATGAGGTATTTTGCTTTATTTTTCTTTTTCTTTAGAATATTATTTATTCAGAATTGGCCAATTTTTTGTTTTGCTTTAGATCAATTTAAAAAAGTTTTTCATTTTGGGTGGTATATATCAGTTCTATCAAGTACAAAAACCTAAACATATTGAGTTCAAAGGTTTGAATATAACCAATCATTTTAATGATTCAAAACTGCAATACATTGAAGATTTAACTATACCTTCATTCTATAGCAATATAAACTTCAAAAGAAGAAGTTCTATCAGAAGAGATACCAGAAAGTCATTGTCCTATAAAATAGAAAAGCATTTTACCATTCGTCAATGTCCCTGGTTTATTTTAACTATACAATTGCCAGAGTATCTCTGCTATTGGGGCCAACCTATAGTGTGTCAGTATGAGTCATTAAGTGGAGTTAAAACAAGTCCAGTAGTTCAAAAAGAGCATGATGACGACAACGTTCATTCGAACACAATGTCAGTTGCCAAATTATCGTCTTTTATGGCACCCAAGAAAAAAGTAATAACAGAATCCTTGTACAAGTTACATCAAAATTCAAAGGAAAACTTTTTATTAAACTATCTTTCCAATATCTATCTGGATCAAGAAATGTTTCCCTCAAAAGAAGGTGTTTTAAATATACGCGACTTTCCACTGAACACAGTCCTTAGTAAAGCGGATATCAGACACATACAAAGGCATGTTGCTCCGCGAATGATTCCATCATTTAAATTTAACAAAGAAATAATCGAGTCCCAGTTGGCCGCAATTGAAAGTAAAGGTCGCAGCAGAGCAAAATTGGGAATCTTAGCACGAACACAGTCTAATCCGGTAATCGAGGAGAAACCAGAAAACAAAAAACTGTTTACAATTGGACTCATGCAAAACAATCCTGAGAGATTAATACCAATTTTTAAATCATATGAACCAATACGTCTTGTACAAATACAAGCGGATATAAAGGATCCCGAAGTTATTAATCGAGATATAAAGTCATTTGCACAATTAGTGGTATTAATAAGTTTTATTAAATGGTGGCAGAAAGATAAAGTACACAAACTATTAGATCTTCAACCTTTTCATCCAAAAACTCCTCCGGCCAATAAATATATACGAAAGAAATTCAGAAAGCCTTCTATAATGTTGCAAGCAATTCCATCTAAATTTCGAAAGTCAAAGATAACTTTAGTTGAACCTGTTAAATCATCTAGTATTTTATCGCCAATTTCTTCTGACTCAAGTTCGAAAAGCCAATTAAGTGACAGTGGCGTTGAAGAAGAGGAAGATGTAACATTTACCTATTCACATTGGACCACCAAGAACATAGTAAAATCCGACTTTAATAGAGAAAAGTGTACGGTTGTTATAGAAACTACCAAATTAGGTAAGGTGGCAAGAAATGATTTTTTTTTTATTTCATAATTTTTTACTTTTACAGAAAATTTAGGCATGAACTATTATAGTGTATTTAACACACATAAACATTTTTGGAACTAATTTTTGTTCATTTTCATTTCGTAAATACAAGAAAATTGTACAAGAACAAGAGAAGAGTTTTAGGTCGTTCTCACCGACTAACGATAAGTGGTTGAATACAATTTTCTCTTATTGAATTATCTGACTTTGGTTGGTTAAATAATATAGTATTTGCTTACACTAGAGGTCTGCATCAAGTAAGTTTTTGTTGTACATGTGAAGTTCTTTTCTTTTTCAAATATGTACCACGGTTGCCAGATTTTTTTTCTCTCTGTCCTAAAATCAAATAAAAAAACCTCTAAGATCAAGCTTTTTTTTTTTAAATCCCCTAAAATAATTTTTCTTGATTACATATGTAAATAAATTTTTTCTGTAATTTTCAAAAAATTAAATCCAAATTAATTAAATAAAAAAATTCTCTAAATTAATCCCAATTTTAACGAAAATACCCCTAAAAGTTTCAGTCTTCAATATATTAAAGTATGTACTATAAATATACACATGTATGTATGTATATCATATATGGGACTAATTAATTAGATTGAGTAATTAATTGACAATTTCATTAGCACTGACTTCTAAATAATGCTGATCAATTTTTCTTCATTACCATTGTTTTCATTAATGGTAATGCTTTTTAATGAAAAAGTTTCATTATCATCAATGATTAAATTATAAAAAAAGCATTTTCATTTTTGGCCACATTTGCAATCAACCTTTTTGTAGTGACGTTTTTAAAGAAGTCCTACCTCCATTCTCTCCTCTCTTATTATTTGCATTTTTTCAGATAAAAAAAAACAAAAATTAGAAAAAATACATATACAAAATTTCTGAGAATTAAATTTTTATGACAAATTCTTACTCTGTTGGAGAATGTGTAGTACAGATTTTCAAAACTAAAGTAAATGCAATAGTAGTGCTGCAGGCAGGAAATTGTTACTTTATTCGTAGTTATTAAAACCAAATGCGATCATAAATTTGTGTTTAATAAAAACAATGATTTTTTAATCAATTATAGTTAGTAATTTCATTACATTTCCATTACCATTGGTAAAAACAATTGTAATTAAAAAAAACAGTAGCATTAAATGGTAGTTAAACTTTTTTTCCATTTTAACTAATTGGAATAATGTCAATGAAAATTCAATGCTAATGAAAAAATCCCAAGTATGGTGTATATAAATATACCCAGTGATAAAAAGAAGGAGTATGAAGAAAATGCCTCTTTACTCCTTCTTTTGGAGGCACAAGCCCTTCACTTCTCTTTTTAATTTTAAGCACTTTTAATTTATTTTTATTTTCAATTGAAATATTAAATATTTATTTATGGGATCCGAACCGTCAACCTCCAGGCTAATAGACCTTCGCACTGCCAAGCAGTCTATCGAAGCATCTCAATTTCAAGCAGCAATAAAGTGATAAAGGCAATTCAATGATCTTTTCTGTTTTATAAATAAGAAATCTAAAAATATAAAATTATGTATTTGTAATACAAAATGAGTACACATTCCTACTTCCTACTAAGAGAAGCGAAGTAGGAATGTGTACTGGATCTTTTAGAAGAAAGAGCCAAGGTCTACTAAATGGCCTTCTTTGGAAGGCACACAAAAATGAGGATCGTATCCGAGAGAAGGTATAAGCATGCCCTACAGTAGGCCTGAAGGCCTATTTACTTTCTTGTGTTGTTGTTGTAAGAGAATTCTTAAAATTAGAATTCGTTACTTATGTATGTACGAATTTTGTTGCCTTTTCATGACATACTACATGCATAACAAAAAAATTAGCTTTTTAATACGTTGTAGAAATAAACCAATTAAGCATCTGGTAAAATATAAAAAAACCAAAAAAACATCCTAAATTTTTTTTTAACCCCCAAATTTTTTCCCCTAACAATGTTAACCCCCAAATTCTCCCCTAAATCTAGAGGAATATCCCCTAGTCTGGTAACTGTGATGTGTACATATATACCTCTCTCTCTATCTCTTTCTCACAGGAAAAAAAAGTGAAGAGAAGTGCATTGTTGTTTGTCAAATACTTAGTCCCCTTTTACAACAGACAGACCGAAACAGGGCAGACCGACATTTTTTTAATTCTCTTTTGCTCTGTCTTAAACCTTTTACAATTGGACATAAACAAGACATACAGATTTTTTCACATTCTGTTTTCGGAAACATAATGTGAAACAACAAAGAAAAAAGCGATAGCCGTAAAATACACACTCTACCTCTTCAAAGCCTGCCAACCAATCTTGTATGTCTAGCCTGTTTCTGTTCTTGTGAAACGGGACTTACAATTATGTAGTCGCAGCTGTTTTTAAAAAAAGAACACAAAAAAGTATAAGCATACAACTAATGAATATTAGAGCTTAACCTAAACAAGTGCGTAACGACGTCTAGCGCCTAACTTTGAAAAAACCTAAATAAGAGCGCAACGTATTGTAATTAACAGTAATGTTTAGCAAAATCTAATATTATAATATAAATAGAGAACAAATCGCTAGATAAAGCAGAAAATAGCTAAAATGGCACCACTTTTACACAAACAAAAAACCAATAACATTTTGTTTGCATCCAACTTTACTACCTAACCGTCTGTCAAAATTGGATTTTCCAATTGCGTTGAAGCCGCTATTTTGGTTTGCGTCATACATTTTGTATGTGTGGCGGAAAAAATATAAATTGTAGGTGCTGTAAGATGTAATTACATATGTACGTTTGAAAGGAAAAATTATAAACTGTATGTAAAATGTCTACATATTTTTACAAACACATGTAATTACATATGGGTTATCAAACTGACAAGTCATATGACAAACACACGCCGTGTAAAACCATTTTAAGTACCTAAATACTTTTTGAGCTCGTAATATGTACTTTATTTTTAATATTAATGGTACCTGAAAACAAATGAACGAATAAGGAGAGCTTTGTAGTACTCAAAATGTCAGCTTCATTGTTGTTGTCATATGTACTTCGAGTCAGGAACCATAATTTGCCACTGCACGTGTACTTGACGTATATATATGTGCAGACCTCTAGCTCACACCATAACTGACAGAAGTGCTCACACGGGTCAGCACTCGAAGTGTCTATATTATATTTGTTCCATCACTATATTATATTTAAAATAATAGATTATAATTTCTGTATATTTGAAGGTTACTTTGGTTTTGCCTTTCAGCAATACGAACAATTTCCCTTCAAGTTTTGGAAACTAGAGCCGAATCAAAATGAGTAAGAAAAATTCTCTGTTCTTCTGTACTGTTAGATAGGGTCAAGCAAGCCTTTTTTTCTTTGTAGTCCAGAAAATGAAATAATTTTTACCATAGATACTCAGTATGTTAGATGTATTTTGTACATCAATGAAAAGGGGATAAGATGCAGTGTTATTGAGCCCACAATAAAATATGTAAGTAAACCAAAAACATACCTGACGATTGATGAACCCATAAGTAGTATGAAGAAATTAAAGCAAATATTCAGAGACAGAAACTTAAATATATTTGCGGATAAAGATGCAGGTTTTTATATAGAAAAGGGTAAGTGGTGAATAAAAGAAATAAAGCTACACAGGGAAAACAAATTCTTAAGAGTGTTAGGATTAAAATTCTTCTTTACAAAAGCTAACAAGTTTGAATGAGAAGTTAATTTGTTTTTCCTACGCAGAATTAAGGCCTTTAGTTAAACGTTTTTAAGTTTTCAAATTTTGAACAGGCTATTTTAAGGAAAAGCATTTACCCACTGAACAGCACACTTACAATTGTATGGCTGCAAATTGCACTCAAATAAAATATTTTTATTCTCAATGGAATCGCTTGGCCAAGAGACGTGATATTATTCTTAACTTTATGCAATATCAGGATATAGAAACGAATTTCGTAGAAGTACGCATAACGCCAGAAGAAGCATTTTTTGTAGAGACCTCGGAATTATGTTCCGATGATTTGGATATTATAAAACTTAAATTCGATTTAACATGGAGAAATTTAAGTGTAAGCAAAATTTAAATGTTATAAATGCAAAAACTGGATTGTTATCAGAGTTAATTAAGAAAAGAAAATGTTGTCTAATCAGCTTAACATATCAGCTTGTATGTCTAAAACCTAACAATAATTAGGCTTGGGTAATTATAAATATATAAAATATATAAATAATTAATTATAAATAATGAGTTATAATTAATTATATGTATAAAATTGTTTGTCATTGTTTTCATTAATGAAAAAGTTCTAATAGTAATTAATTAAAAACCAAAATCATTACCATTAATCAATGATTAAATTATTGTCAAGCATTATCATTATTAGTCACATTTGTGATCACCTCTTATGGATAAACAAAATAAGTAGCATTAATTGCTAGTTAAGTTTTTCTTTCACTGTGATTATTTCAAATAATGATAATGAAAATTAAATTTCAATGCCAATAAAAATTCCAATTTTTAATTAATAGTTTAAAATTATTTTTAGCAGATACAAAACCAGATTTTGTAATGGAATATTTAATAATAAAACAAAAGCTTATAATAAAATTTATCTCAGTTTACTAGTGATTTGCAGAACTTAGTCAATTCCATGTACCCAGCTGTTAGCGAAATGAAATGTAAAAATCCAAAATTATTAATTTTTGTAAAAAATCTACTTTACGAAACAAGACCTCTAAGTTTTTCTTGAATAAATTTCTTTTTTTTTAAATAAAATACACTGAAACTTTGTTTTTTGTTATCTGTATATCTATAAAGTAGAGGATATTCCAAAAGTCATGCAAGATTTCATCTTCTCGGACGATGTGTGTTACTGATTTTTTTGCAAAAAAAAAAGTACTAATAATAATCGACAAATTATGGGTTATTTAAAATACAGCACAACTAATTTAGAGTATTCATTAATGAACATTAATTAATATTTGCACTATTAAAAAAATACATCTAAAAGTTTGCCTGATAAAGTTCGTTTTCGTCAGACGAAATTGTATTATATTATGGCAACTGGCAACTGGCAACTAAAGTTGTTTATTTTCAGTTGCCAAATTGACATCCATGAATCTGTGGTTGCTGTTGATATTTTTTACAGGTTCTAAAAATGACAACTAAAAAAAGCTGTCGTTGCGTTGCCTTTTGACAACGCAAGTAACGTTCGGTAGTTAATAATAGTCCACGTATTAAATATAGCAGTAGTGCAAATCACTAACTTTTAACAATACGAAAATCGTTATATTAGTGAACAGCATTTGTTGTTTTGCAGTAACGACCCCAGGATTTACAACACTATTTTTCTACCTACATATGCCATCTCTGTCCAAACTACTAAAGCTTTATCTAAAGCTTTATCGTGGGTTAAAAGTTTGTATGAACAAAATATTTGTCCCTTTATAACGAATAAAAAGTTTATATAACTAAATTACGGAAAGCTCTCAGTTTAAGAGTTATTGATAAATAAATCCAGACATCTTTTTAAGGCCAAATTTTTAATGCAAGTGGCCTGGTCGATTTACATTTTAGAAACGAAATTTTTATGCACATCTCAATTTATAATCCACTGATAAGCGAAAATAGACTTGTTAACAATAACAGCCGACTTCAAAAGATAACGAGTATTTTTTCAAAAAGTGTTGCTGCGTATTAAAATCAATAATTGTGTAGTTCAATTATTTTTAGGGATTCGATGTTCATTAAAACTGTTTAGTGAATTGCACTAAAGTAAAGCCAACACAATCTGAGATACTTCACATACTGAGAGTACAATAACAAGCCGTGCAAATAATAACATCTTGGGTGTGCTTTAGAGTGTTGCCAAATGTCTAGCAACATCGCTTTTTCGTTATTGCAAAGAATTTTAAATTTCAACAGTGTATGATAAAAAAGAACTACGTCCCAATGCTTACAAATTTCAAATGAGTTACGGCGGTTTACGAACTAAATACGGTATTATTTGAGGACATCTCAACTGCGCTGAAATAATCGCTGACATTCCAGCAGGTGATCCAACGCATGCAGCAGCCCAAGCAATTCCGCCCGGTAGACGGAGACGTACTCCCCCAAACGCAGACTACAGAACAAGTTCAGCTCGGCTGAGTATACACATACTCCTGCCAAACCGTCTATAAGAGAACCATCAGTACAGATGCTGATGTCGTTTTCCATACACTAATTGTGTATAACGCCTTCCACAATGAGTGTCCGATTCAGTCTTTCGACTATATTCCTTCTACTCGTGCGTTCCATCGGCATTTGTGCTTCCCTTACCACCCTATTGACTAGGTCCAGTATGCTCTTATGCCCGATGTTCGGCCCAAAGCTATGCTAAATGACATCGATTTTGAAACCCGAAACTGACATGGCAGCCATTGACCAAATGAATAAGTCTCACGGTAGCAATCCCAACTTTGCCTTAATTGCCTGTGTTGGAGCAGTACGGATTTCGAAATAATCGCTTAAAAGAAAGTGCTACTAAGTGGGACATTGCGAACAAATATGATGGCGTAAGCAGGTTTGTAAGCAATAACAACTCGTTATCCCTTTACACAACTGCATACGGCAAAGCAATATTTTCTATTGGGAGATGTTCTACACACAAAAATTTTTAAATTACGTGATCTTATATCGGTTAGCTAAGTGACTGTGATTTCAAATTACTTGATTATTTTTGCAAGAACCGTCATCAGATTAAGTGTTTAAATGCTACAAGGATAGAAATTGCTATGCCCCACAAAAAGTGTCTTAAACACGCCCCTTTCTTAAAATAACAAAAATTCAAAATTATGTGATTTTATGATGAAATCACACGTGTTATTTCAAAACGGTTTGTGATTTAAAATGAGACATGGATCTAACCGTGTAATTAAGAAAGTGATTTAAATCAACATCATTAGAATTCAGGCACATTTGTTAAAAGGGGTTATGGAAAGTTTTATAAAAGTTTATATAATTACCAGCAACACCAAAGAAGTTCCTTGACTATTATGCTGTTCCATACACAGCATAGTGTTATGACTCTGCTTTCTATTTAACTCAAATTTTGTGACACACTTTCCTATTCCTTTAACTAAGTCATTTCCATGAAATTCATATAATAGGACGAAAAATGGCTTGTCATGTCTATTTTCATTTGTCTTATCAAATAACTCAATTTATTCAAATTATCTTTCTTTTCTTTTAAATTATTCCATGAATAATTTTAGACATTTTTATAACGAAATAAAAAAGAAAAACACAAACTTTTACTTAGCAGTTGTTGGTTCCTTCATCTAAACTGCTTGCCTGACTGCCTGCGTTGCATTAGAAGTCACTCTCTCTTACTTATTTGAAATGTAATACAATGTTGTACAAATATAAAACATCATTGTTTCTAAATCTTAATGCAAAATGTTAAATAGATTTTCGGAATGTTTTGTGTTAAAATGAAATTTCGTAGAAAGTTATTGCCTATAAAAATATAACTCATGCGGATTTAATAGTTTCACTTCGGAAATTTAATCAACAAATTAAGAATTAAAAAAGTTGTATGGGTATAGAAATTTTATAGCCCAGAAGTGAGAAAGGAATAAAATACATATAGGCCTTCTCAATTTTCAATTTTGTTTTTGTATTGTATTTGTTGTAAAGACGCCACTACCTAATAAGATGTGATCAAGATATACGTCGGCACCTAGCCGCCTTGGCTCTTACCAGACGGTGGTCTTAACATCGAGTAAAATAAAAGCGTAGACCAGCGCCCCCATTGTGTTGTATAGCAACACCCCGTGATACGATATCGCTATTATTTTTGATACAGTCACAATGAATAGCAATTTAAAATATACTAGCTGTGCCCGCCACTTCGTCAGCGTCCTTCAATATTTTGTTCGATTTTGCTTTGAAAGCAATCCACACCAAAGACCTTTACGATTTTTGTTGTTAATAAAGTTAGAAAAGAACAGCCATTTTATTAAAAATTTAAATTGTACAATGACATATGATTATGATATAAATTTACAGACTACTTTGTATAAATAGATTATTCAAGTATTCACAACATTCCACCTGAATAAATTATTTATACATTTAAATATAATATATAAAAAAATTATCCTAAACCAGATCTACTAACTAACATATTAAGCTTATCGGCACTAATAGCCTTAGTGAGAAAGTCAGCCACCATGTTGTTGGTATCCACGTATTTCAAAAGAATATCCTTGTTATCTAACTTCTCCTTAACAAATTTAACTTTGAGATCAACATGTTTAGTTCTATTAGAAAACGAGTTGTTTTGTGCTATAAGAATTGCGCTTTTGTTGTCACAGTGTAGTATCATCGGCTCTTGAGGGCCCTGGATGAGTTCACGCTGTAATCGTTGTAACCATATGCACTCTTGCATTGCTGAAACCATTGCCATATATTCTGCCTCAGTTGAGGACAGTGCTACAGTACGCTGGCGCCTAGTACACCATGAAATTGCACCATTTTGCAATGTAAAAAGATAACCAGTGGTGGACCGCCTATCGTCAACGTTGCCTGCCCAGTCTGCGTCACAATAACCAATTAAGTTATTTGGTTCACATACATACGTTAGGCCTTTGTTGATAGTAGCTTGGAGATACCTCATTACCCTTTTCACTGCGGCCCAATGAGTTTTACCAGGATTTGCGTTAAAACGACTTAACAAATTTACGGCATAACTAATATCAGGGCGAGTTATTTGAGCTGCGAACAAAAGACATCCCACAGCTTGCATATAGGGTACCTTCGTCATTTCTTGTTTTTCATCCTCGTCGGTAGGACACATTTCCGATGTTAATTTTTGACCAACATCCATAGGTGTTGATACCGGCTTACATTCACTCATTGAAAAACGATTTAACACATCCTCGATGTATTTGCTCTGATCAAGTTTGATTGTGCCACTTTGATCATCACGCGTGATTCTAACGCCCAAAACAGAAAACGCTTCGCCTAGATCTTTCATTTTGAAGTTCGTAGCTAAATCATGTTTCAGTTGATTGATCATATTCATGTCGTTGCAAAACACCAAAACGTCGTCTACATAAATGGCTACATAAAGTATAATTTCACCATTGATGCAAAAGTAGACACATTGGTCGACTTCACTACGTTGCAAACCAAACTTTAAAAGAACTTCGTTTAGTTTTTTGTTCCATATCCGGCTGGACTGCTTTAAGCCATAAAGAGATTTTTTTAAGGAACATACTCGACCGCTGCCATCGTCGAAACCCTCAGGTTGTACCATAAAAATCTGCTCCTCTAGTTCACCATTAAGAAACGCTGTTACCGCATCAAGTTGATGTACTATTAATTTGTGTTTTGCTGCCAGAGCAAATAAAAATCGTAGTGATGTATAACGCACTACAGGAGCGAACGTCTCTTCGTAGTCAATGCCCTTTTGTTGACTGCAGCCCTTTACGACCAACCTTGCCTTATGGCATACTTCATCGCCATTTGCATCAACTTTGGTCTTGTAGACCCATTTACACTTGATGGCCTTTTTTCCTCTTGGCAATTCAGTCAGGCACCAGGTATTGTTTGCTGATAACGATTCCATTTCAGAAATCATTGCCGCTTTCCATAAATCGGCTTGTGATGAAAAAATCGCCTCATCAAACGTTTCGGGGACACCGTGTATGCCGCCACGTTGATCTTGTTGAACACATAAATTGTATCTTCGTCGAGGCTTATTCGCAATACGTTCTGAACGGCGGGTTGTACCGTTTTGATTTTCAATTACCTTGTTGATTTGGCAATCACTGCCGATGTTATCATCACTGTTGCTATCGCTGTTGTTGTTGTCATCATCGTTGCTACCATATGCGTCTTCATACTCGTCACTGTCGAAGCCAAGAAATTTTTCTCCTTCACCAGTTGACAATTCTACGTTACTTTCCTCCACTGAATTGGCAACTTCATCTTCAACGCCAATGTCAACTACGGTAGAATTTCGATTATTAATAATATTCTGATTGACATATACCTTGTTGTTGTTGTTCTCAATAAAAACGACATCACGGCTGATGATGATGTTGTGAGTAATCGGATTTTGTAGCCTATACGCCTTACTTTCGCTGCTATACCCCATCAAAATGCATTCTGTTGACTTCGCATCTAATTTATTACGTTTCTGTTTCGGTATATGCACGAATGCTTTGCTGCCGAAAACACGTAAATGTTTTAAATTGGGTTTTCTACCCGACCACATTTCCTCTGGACAGCTTTCATTACCCCGACACGGCACAAGATTTATTAAATATGCTGATGTCATAGCCGCTTCAGCCCAATACATATCATCTAAGCCTGCATCCAAGAGCATACATCTTACACGTTCCATGATTGTGCGATTGATGCGTTCAGCAACGCCATTCTGTTCTGGCGTGTATGGCGTTGTTTTCTGATGCTGTATACCACAATCTGACAAATACTTTTTAAATTGATTACCAGTATATTCAGTACCATTATCGGTACGCAAAATTTTTATTTTTGCATCACACTGTTTGTCGGCAAAAATTTTAAAATGTTGAAATTCTCCGAAAACATCAGATTTACGTTTTATTGGTACCACAAATACTTTACGTGAGTAGTCGTCAACGAAAGTTAAAAGAAAACGATTACCAGAAAAGGATTCTGTTGGTAGGGGACCCATCACGTCCGAATGCACAATATGTAACAAACCATCTGCACGATGACCAGGCTCCTTAAATGATGCTCGTGTTTGCTTACCTTTTATACAAACAACACATTTTTCATTTACGGCGCCACCAACCCATCGTATACCATTTGATGCACCGATCACCTTTTTCATATTACCAGCACAAATATGTGCAAGTCGCCTGTGCCATAATTCAAAATCGTCTGCAGCTATCATTGCGTTTTCGCTTTTGTTTATATTCACAACACAATGCAATTTGTATAAGTTGTCAAAAACTTTAGCTGTTGCTAACAATTCACCACGATCATTAAAAATTTTGCAACTATCATTTTCGAAAATTACTTTGTTGCCTTTTAATGTCATCTGCCGTACAGAAAGCAAATTAACAGCCATTTCGGGAACATATTCAACATCTTTTAAAAATGCGTTTGTCTCTTTCTCGCCTGACTGGAAAACAACATTAACATCGCCTGCACACTCAATAGCCATTTTTTCATTGTTTGCTATTACCACATGTTTATCAACCATTGGCTTTGTGTTTCGCAAAATATTTTTCGAATTTGTCATGTGCGACGTCGCCCCGGAATCAATGAACCACTCATGGATGTTGTTTTCTGCAGCAAGTAAAGCTGATGATGATGAAAACAACGATGCAGCTAACGACGATTTCTCTACTGCATACTTCTTCTTGGTTGCATTTGACTTTGCCTTTTGTGTACAATTTTTGGCAATATGCCCCTCTTGTTTGCATGCATAGCATTTTACGGACTTACGTGGGATAAATTTCTTCTTAGAAACCAAAGCCTTTTCTTCCACCTTTGATGAATCAAACTTTACATCCTGTAGAAGCAAATTTTTCACCATGTCCACGCTTAATTTTGCCTTCGAATTTTCGACTGCCATTACAAGGGGTACGAATTCCTCTGGCAATCCAGCTAGCATTAACGACGCCACCAATTCATCGTCGAGTTTAAGGCCAGTTTGTTGAACCTTAAGCGACATCATGATCATCTGGCTTACATACTCCTGTACACTTTGGAAGTCAGATAACTTTAGTTGAACCAATCGCTTTAGGAGTTCCACCTTTCTGGTCAAACCAGTATCTTCAAAGGCATTCAACAGTGCGTCCCAAGCCTCTTTTGCAGTGTTCGCCGTCGCTATATGAGCAAAATTGGATGGCTCTATCATCAGAGTAATCTCGGCAAGTGCACGTTCGTTCTTCTCAACATCATTAGCATTGGGAGGATTAGCTACCCCAACTACCACAATATTCCAACAACCTTTCAGCACCAAATAAGATTTTGCATGGCGTTTCCATACGTCGAAATTTTCACGTCCACGCAATTTTTCAAATGGAAATGACAAATTATTTGAAGCCATTGCTGTACTTAACGATTTCCAGGAGAAATTTCAAAAAAAAAACACGATCAATACAATTAAATTTAATTAATTTATTTTAATTTAATTTTAAATTAAAAAATTCTCGCGCGTCCTGGGCCCATAACCTGTTGTTAATAAAGTTAGAAAAGAACAGCCATTTTATTAAAAATTTAAATTGTACAATGACATATGATTATGATATAAATTTACAGACTACTTTGTATAAATAGATTATTCAAGTATTCACAACAATTTTAATTTGTTTTCGTAAGAGAAGTAACACTCAGGCAATCAATACCTACATTGACTGTGTTACTTCCTTTAGAAAGGGATAGCAGATGGTTAGTGCGATAGTAAAGCTTCGCAAGCGCATCTGGTGTTCTATAGGCCAATTAGTTTGAAGCTAGCATAGCCAATTAAAATTATTTTACTTCGCCGGCGATTTAGTGCTATACCGGCGTTTTTAGTTCCGCCTTAAGATATGCTACATATCATTCAATGCATTTTCTTACTTTATAAAAAGTTTTTATATAACCTCTTGCTTAGGGGTTGGAGACTATTCAACTCCGTTCTGTTGAGAGTGCAACAGCACACTTGATCGACCATGCACCATGTTCACATAAATCGATCTTAAACCACAACCACCACGTATATTCCCGAAGGGGACCTCACCAATAACCGGTCACTGAGAGCAGCGGCTCTCTGTGGGGCTACAGGTTCCCATGGTGCAAGTCCCTTGGGCAATGGTCGGGCCTCGAAGAGGACCCGTGATATCACCGACCTTTTCTTTCAGTTTAAGGTTCCAGGAACCCTAGCGCCTGGTGCCCCTTTTTTTCCCAAGAGAACATAGCCAAAGCCTTTGGAATATGGAGCAGTGAAATTATAATGGAAATAAAGTTTTCACCAATATGACTTTGCAATAAATCGATTCTTAAGAGCGATGGTTGGCAAGTTGCACCGTCTTGTTGGTACCAAATATCATTGATGTTTACGTGATTAAATCTTAAAAACAAAAATTCAGTGAGCATAGTTCGCAATGGCAGCTCCTTGCTCATTTCGAAAGAAATAAGCCGCCACCATTTAAACTGTACTAAAAAGTCAAGTAATGGATATAATGGTAATTCTTTAATGCCTTGGGGATTGCCGTCTCCCCAAATACAGTAATTTTCCTTAATGACGTAACCATTTAACCAGAAATTATCTTCACTCTTGTTAAAAATGCTCATCTTGAAATGAGCCCAAACGGACGGATGGACGTTTGGCTTCAATTCTTGCACGAGCGGTATTTTATAAACATGTAAGCCAACACCTTCCGTAAAATTTTCCACGTAGTCGAAGGACAAAGTTGAGAACGACAAAAACTCGACATTTCGGAGTTTTTTTTTAAATACTTCGCGTTATAGCAGCAATATTCTCTTCGGTACCCACATTTCTTTGTCTTGTTGATGGTTTTGAATCGCGAAGAGTAAATTTAGTGCAACAACTCCAAGAGTTGCGTGGCCACTAGGCCAATTATGTTGGTAGTAAGGTAAAATTCCACAATTTGGAGGCGTTTCTAAACTTAACTGAACAGAAAGGTCGACACAGTTTGACATCCTTACCTGTCAAAACATAGTTATCGATATCGATAGTGTTCATGCAGGTAAACAACATTCGATGTATTAACCAACCCTCGTAGTTTTCTTTAACCTTTAAAATAAAAAAATAATCATATCATATTTAATAAATACACACAGATTTCAATTATAATTTATCAGTAATTTTAATTTGTCTTTTTTTCTTCTATTTTAGGTAATTCTACCAGATTTGTGATGTCTTTTGTCTTTTTGTAAGTAGATTTTTTTTTTAAATATAAAATCTTTTTGTTTATATTTTCCCACATTGATAATCACTGGCTTTTCTTGCTTTGAATCTAAAAGCCTTAGACACTATACATATTCAGATTTCTATCTCCATACAACTTTTGTTGTCTTCTACTTAAATCTTTATTTTACTTAAATTATGATGGTACTTCATGCTTTGAGTGAAACTATAAAAGATGGTTGGCTTTGTTTCTGTAGTGCTTAGAACATCTTTTAAAGGCGGCCTTTTCATTATTGTTCCATATAAAAGCTATCAAGCACAGGATCATTTTGGCGATTTCATTATTTGCTTTGTCTTAATGCATTCGAATTTCTGTACTGATTATTATAATGTTTTGAAATACGTTTGTTTAAAAAAAGTAATAAAAAAACTTTTTGTATTTAAAGCTGATATTTTTAGAATATAAGATTTCCTGGAATGCTTTTTGGGTTTATTATTTTACAATAGGCAAAGTATTATATTTACTTGAATCAAAGTTAAAGGAACAAAAGGCATTTAAAGCTTAAAATATCCGAATATCAAACAAGAAAAAAAACATTAAATAATGAAAAAATATATTTTAAAAGGTTGTTATTTTTACATTCTGGCCCTATATTTTGGGAAATGAAAGGTCCATTAGCTATATAATTGTACATAGTGAACTTATAACAATAAGATGGCAGCAGACCAGTGGACTGTTTTGGTCCCTGCAAACAATGTTCAAATTTATTTACGAAAAGAAAATTTAAGTTTTTTTATATTTAACCTTTTTTATTTGTACTATTAAATACGTATATGTATGTATTTATAGCTTGGTCATGCAATATCATCTTTATAACTTATTTCTAATTAGCTGTGCCCACACACGTTGTGTGCTTCCAAACAATATTTTGTTAGATTTTCCTTTGAAAGTAATCCACACCAAATTTTAAGTAATTACTTTATATAAAGGTACCCATCCCTAGATAATATTCTAAAATTTATTTTAATAGTACGTCCGCTCCCTTTATATTTTTTTTATCAAATCCAAAACGACATCTTGGCCTTGGTTGATTTAGCCCTTTTCAGCCAAAATAAAAATCGAAGAAGATGATACGCAAACTGTGCCTGGAAGAGGCTGCGATGGTAGCACACATTATGTGTGAATGTCCAGCACTGGCTAGCATAAGACTCAGGACCACTGATAGAAGCTTATTAAATGTGGATGCCATGGGGGATCTAAGCCTTGAACGAACGCTAGCAATTACTAGAGTCTGCGTGATGAGAAACAAGGCCGACAGTTACTTGTCGAGAGTCTGAAATCATTAAAATCAAGATTAAGGGCTGTTTGTAGCACGTGACTCAATGAAAGTAGGTTGCCGTAAATTACATTTCGGTTGCCTGTAATCATAGTGGACGGAGGGGGGTGGTCGAAAAAGGACCTATTATGGAAGTGATCTGCTTCGGTATTCCTCCGTCGTGTAGTTTCTTTCATTTGGGGTACAACGGTGTATCGCGAAAACTAAAACCAATTTAATAAAAAAAATGGAGACTAGAGTTGGATTTTGTGCCCCAAATAACACAATGAAGTACTGCCACTTAATTGTAAATATACTGCCTTTTTTTTTAGACCAAAAATTAAGCAGTGTTGTGTTCGTTTTTATTTATTAACTAGAAAAATACATTTATTTTTAAATTTTAATGAAAAATTCTTTTTTTCTACACAACATTCTCGATATCTTTTAAATTACTAAGCGGAATTGATAACAATATTTCTGAGACTGAAATATTGTGCGGACTTACTTATATTTAACTTACTAAATCGGGTAAATCGTTACATAGTTATGCTAATATATATCATGCGTTATCGTACCTTCTGACATTTTATATATGTATAACGGTATATCTCGAAAACAATATTTAAATTATCAAAACGAATTCAGTACCCAAATAACCTAAGTAACAACTTTCAGTTGCTCCAATACAAAAAATGAAAAAAACTCATACAACGTCAATGTTTTATTTTGTTAATTTTCCAAGCAAATTTTTAACAACTGCAGTATTTTTTTATTTCTTGGATAAAATAAACAATTTAAAACACAAATTTTTAAAGACGATACAATAAAGTTATCCTCAGTTGTAAATAATAACTTTTAATAATTATTATGGCTTAGTATTAAAGTCATGATATTTGTTCATAATATTTTGATAACTCTTTTTAACACAGCACAATTCATTTATTTCGAAACGTCTATTTATTTTTCTGTCTTCATATTTTACAATTTTTTCACTGAACGAATGAATATACAGGGGGTTTCAATAGCAAAAAGTAGATGTTGCAAGTTTAATTCGATAATACAAATTGCAAGTGAGATGTAAAAAAAGTATTTTAAAGGTTTAAAAAATAGCATTTTTGTGATTTATGACGTCGTTTTAAATGACCACCGCCACAATCAGGTTACTCCTGTGTGACATCAAATTACGGAGTCAGAATGTCCATCATAGCATTATATCGTCAACCTGTAGCAACTATCATATCATATACATATCACATCCAATTCATTAAATTACGAGGTATGCGTTAGGCCGAATACTGATAAAAGATTGGAACTAACTGCTTTGGTTCTCCTGCAAACCTGTATGGACGACGCACAGTGTGGTAGATCGCAAATCTAACTGAAAAAATTAATAAATCGCGTTGGGTTCACTTCTCACTTTTGAATTAAATAAAAAAGAGTTAAAATATATTATTGATTATAAAAAATAATTTTTTAAAGAAGATTTTTATTTAAATAAAATGACCCAAAAGATGATTTTAATTTATTCACTTTCATATGCATCATTAAAAAAATTCTTCCTCCCCCAAAACATCAACAGATTTCTAATAAGAACTTTCGAACTCGAAAGAGGGTGTGACGCAAACTTGCGATAAAAGGATCTGAAGAAATTAAGAGTCGATTGAAAAGATGTGTATTTGTATTGGCTCTCGGTGGTTTTCTCTTAAACAGCTCACTAAATTTCCTCGTGCCATCATTTCTTGCTTCTTAAACTTCTACTGACAGCTGTCCTATAAGAAGAATGCAAGACCTTAGTATGTATTTTCCATGAAAACGGGTTTTAAGGACGCTAACTGGCACAATGTAGCATAGGTATTCGTTTAAGCATAAATTTCGTGTGACAACATTAAAACTTTCAATATTAATATGGTATCCACACCTAAAGTTTCCAAAATAATATGAAAACGTTAAAATATTTTTTTTTTTAAACCAGTGAACTCTTTTCTGCTGCTCTAAATAGCCGTCTAGCAGTATTACCGTCATTCGTATTACCTCCTTGTTGTGTTGGTATGTCGACAAGCAACTCCATTACATTTCGAAATCTCTTTTGAAATTTTTTTCTTCAGCCACTTTTGCTTTATTTTGCGGTCCTTGAGCTTAACAGGTCATTATAGGAAGCTTATATGCTATTGCATATGCAATACACACTTTATAACACGGATTTATGAATGTAGCATAGACATTCAAAAGGTTTAAGATCGTTTATCTACTATTTTGTTTAAACTCATAGAAGGTTTAATTAGTTCACTTGGTTTCGCTCCACATATAAAACACATTTGAGATGAAGTAAGCGTAAAATTTGTCTCAAAAACAAATTTTGAAAATTTTAATATATTTTATGACAATAATATCACGGTAGCCTTTTTAATCATAAACCAAAGTCGAACAAAAAATACTCTTCTCTTTGTTGAGAACAACTGACTTCAAGGCTTAATTTTCCTAATCAGAGCGAAAAGCAACAAAACATTTATTACAGTTACCTATTTTATTGAGCAGCTCATTAAACCATCAGACATTTTTTTTAAATTTTTTCCAGCTAGATTTGTGATTTACCACACTGTGCGACGGATATTTCTCGACTGATCTCTTATTTTGTTGATGTGGGGGTATTGACTGATCACTGATTGAAATTACCGATTGAAATTAATCCAGCATATATTGAAAACTGGAATCGAAAGGACCTCCCTATAATACTTAATGCCACTATAAGCAGCATGATTAACAAGGTATAATAACCTGACCCTGTTAGAAAGCCCTATGAATACATACATATATATATGTACGTACATATACAAACATATGTATACATATATATATGTATATTTAGGAAAATGTTGAGTAAATAAATTTTCTTTCGCAAATAAAGATGCCTGCAAACAGATAATAATTCATTCATACCTTTAAATAGAGAAACTCAAACAAATATAACCATAAAAATAAAAATAATAATAAAAAGGAATGAATAAAAAGTAGCAATAAAACCTGAGGAAAATCTGTCAAAAAGATTTACATAAAATGATAAAGTGGAATATTAAAAACAAAACGGGCAATATGACGACTAATGAAAGGGCGCATTATCTTTTTATATTTCAAAATGATTTAAATTTAAATGGAAAAGCTTATGACAAAACAACAAACAACGTGCTAAAATAAATAAAAGATAAAGATGGGGTTTTAAATATGAAATCCATATCTTGATTATAAGGTGACATTTCTGTAAACATAATTACGTTGAATACATAACAAAACAGGACACTTAAGCATTACAACAATGATTACAAATCATTTTATTTATTTAAAAGTTTACAAAAAAATACAGTAGTGTACAAAAATTAATAACTGAGACCTTAAACAGGTTAGGTTCCATTTTTTATTACTCTTTAAATAACTCTTTTTCAAAATTACTTTATTAATCTAAACATACATATAATCAAACACTAACTAATTTCCTGTCTCTCTGCCTTTCTCTTTGTGTTCGCATCACGTAAAAACTACTGGATGGATTTTAACAAAATTTTGTGTACCTTGGTATCCTGTTTCCAGCATCTGATATTTGTTTTCGCAAATATGTTTTATTTCCAAGAGAAAGTGGAGAAAAAGCAGTGAAAGTACGCAGTAATTTTAGTAAGGATGAGACCCTTTATAACCCTTTATAAGTTTGTTAGCATCGAACGATAGCGATCGCCATTCACCGTAACGTTGCGTCCAACAGCATCTTTGAAAAAATACGGTCCAATGATTCCACCAGCGTACAAACCACACCAAACAGTGCATTTTTCGGGATGCATGGGCAGTTCTTGAACGGCTTCTGGTTGCTCTTCACTCCAAATGCGGCAATTTTGCTTATTTACGTAGCCATTCAACCAGAAATGAGCCTCATCGCTGAACAAAATTTGTCACATTTGAACATTTCGAACCGAACACTGATTTTGGTAATAAAATTCAATGATTTGCAAGCGTTGCTCGTTAGTAAGTCTATTCATGATGAAATGTCAAAGTATACTGAGCATCTTTCTCTTTGGCACCATGTCTGAAATCTCACGTGATCTGTCAAATACTAATGCATGAAAATCCTAACCTCAAAAAAATCACCCATTATAAAGTAAATACATAAACCATAACTGAAGCACTAACCGATATGCATATAGTAGTTAAAGCATATCGGTTAGTGCTTATTAATATATTTACTTATTTTAGTAGAGTTGAGAACCTTTATATAAAGTAAATACATAAACCATAACTAAAGCACTAAAAAGTAAGGATCTTTGGTGTCGATTGCTTTCAAAGCAAAATCGAACAAAATATTGCAAGGACGCTGACGAAGTGGCGGGCACAGCTAGTTTCTTTTAAAAATTTAATTTCTACAAGTCAAAGGAGCAAAAAATTAAGGTCGAAAGTTAACAATGAAATAATCGTAGCTTAAGGAAAGTCAAAGAAAACAAAAATATTGGAGATTTTAAAATGTTGACCCAAGTACAATTATCTTTTCAAAAGTTATATAATAATCTAAAATAGATAAATAAGATAATAACGTACACACGTTGTGTGCGACCTAACAATTTTTTGTTCGACTTTGATTTGAAAGTAATCCCCAACAAATTTTAAAACTCAAATTTTATAGTGCTTCACCTATACGTATTTTCTTTATATAAAGGAAGCCATCCCTGGATGAAATTAATATTATATTCTAACATTCTAAAAATTATTGTAAAGCTCTGTAAAAGGAGTTCCAAATATCTCCCCTAAAAGTATGCATATCGTTAAAATTGCGTACTTTCGCTGCTATTTCTTCACTTTCTCTTGGAAGTAAGAGAAACAAGTATCCTATATTTGAATCAGGATACCAAGGTACCTCCTCACAAAATTTTATTAAAATCCATCCAGTAGTTTTTACGTGATGCGACCACATACAGACAGACAGGAAAAAAATTACTGTTATATTATATGTATAAATATAACACAGGCTATTATATTATGGTTTTATTATAAATAGAATATAAAAACATATTTACGAAATTATATTTGGATTCAGGGAGTCAAGGATATAAATAAAAAAGTTTCAATGACATCTGAAGTAGGGCTTGTTCGGAAATGCATAACTGCGCTGAATCTTATGCGCATGTGTGATTAGTTTACGATGCCGATACAAAACAGCTGATGCTGCTACTAATTTGATGCACAAACAAAAATAAATTATTATTTGTTTAAAATTTCGAACGCTGAAACACTACAAATGGAGAAGTTAATAATAAATTTATTTCTGGATTCAGATGAAATTCTTCGATATCTAATCAAACTCTTATTAATAGATACGAAAAGTTTATATCAAGTGCAATTCTGAAAATGTATAAACAAATGTAATTTAACAAAATAAAATGAATAAGCAAAAATAAAATAGTCGCTCATCCATTGCATCAGCCATTTTTGTGATGCGTGTTTGACATTTGTTTGCGCCTCATCTATTTCAGTGATGTATTTTAGGACACACGACACTTTGAGTGATGCATTTTCGAACGTACTGAGTATGATATGCAGCGCAGTGATGCATTTCCGAAAAAGCCTATAGTCATTTTGATTTGATATGGAATAGCCCTATTTATTATTTCGATAACTTAATTTTTTTAATATAGTTGCAAAATATAAATAATACCAAATCTTCAAAATATGGAGGTATTGAAAATGTATGGAAACAGAGCTGCACAGAGTGAAATCTCAAAATCCATCAGTTTTTAAACTAGTTTATAAACTAGAACACAAACTCTTTTTAAGCCTTGCATAAAATTAGTTAATTGATACTGTATTGGCGTGTATTTTCTCAGTTTCTTTTTGTGCTTTACTGTCGAAACATTTCGACGTCTAAAACTACTACTATTTTTAAGGAGTGCAGTTTTTTTTTTTTAGAAATTCCAATGAATGCAGATGAGTGGGTACATGAGAATATTTAATGAGTGAATATGTATTTTCTTACCAAAAAGGAGTTGATTTAAGATTGTGTGAACAAGATATGCACGTTTTTCAAATTATTTTTTTTTTTCTCATTCAAATGCACTCGTTTCTTTTATGATTCCAAACGTATTCAGTCTTTTATATTCCCACGTTAGTCAAAAGGCAGTTGTTTATCTCTATTGTAAGAAAATCGCTTTGTGCCCTTTTCTAGTGATACAGCAAATGCAATTTTTTAACACATACTCGTAAATATATAGTTGCAGTTGTTTTGAAGTTACCTTTTAGTTTAATTGGATGCTGTAACTGATGGCAACACAAAAAGATCTCTTGTTTAATAAAGTTTGTATGGAAAACTGACTTTAATACAACTATTAATTTAAATAGTTTATGAACTTTGTAAAATTACATTCACATGCCCACATTTATGCTTCAACTTGCCTCATCCCATGCATATGAATGAGTATGTGAAAATTTAATAAAGGCATAGTTTTAATGGTATCATTGTGTGTTCTTAATTTAAAAGACATGGCCAAATAGTCAAGGTTATTAACATCGGAGTGATTTTTACATATTTTTATAGTCACTTTCTAGGTCATTAATATGTTAATATTAATTTTCACCTAAGTTATGAACCACGCGGAGGTGACAATTAGTTTCAGGGTATATCTGCAGTGTATATCTATACATACCTATAATAAAACAGTAACAGTAACAGGTAAAGGAGATATCTGTCTTGTCTGTCTGCCCTGTCAGGCAAAACCATAAGAGTTTTTGTTCAAAAATTACTTCAATAACCCAAATCCAGCAAACAGAAGATCATGGAAATACAATAGTTAACAGTTGTCCCAAGAATATGTGTGTTTGGAATATTTTTGGATCGTACGTGTGTCCTAAATGATGAGAATATACAGAAAAAACTACTAATACAAACGTAACCTCAGCTTGCCTTGTCTTTAGACATGAATCAAAACCATGTGGAGATGCTAAGAAATAGTCAAGGCGAATTCATACCAGGTGTGAGCAGTAGAGCAACAACTACAACAAAACAAAAACTTTGACATTAGATTAGCAGATATGAAAAAATGTATTTTTGACAAGACATTAGCAAAAAAAAAACAATCATCTGGGCTATTAACTCCACCTGGTATGAATTCGCCTTGGAAATAGTACAGTACATAAGTTAATTAATGACAACTCACCCAGTTATCAGGGCTGCCAGGCCAAGTTAAGAAAAAATCGTGAATTTCCCGATAAAAATATAAAAAATCGTCTTTTCAGCTTCAAAAAATCGGACAACTATTTCTTTAAATATTTTTTATTTATATTTTTCTTAAAAAGCAACCAAAAAAATTATAAGAAGTAATTTTAAAAGTTGACTTATACATACATATTCACAAGATTTATATGAAAAATTTGTTCTAAAATAGATTTCAAAAATATTTTATTTTTTATAAATATCGGGATTAATGTATACTGAAATCAAAACATTTTCCTATGCTTTAAACACATAGAAGACAGTGGCTATATGAGTGTAGTCAGCTACTTAATAATATTGAAGACGACAGCTACGTCGAAAGCTCTGACATTGTTGTAGAAATGCATATCTCACTCCTATAAAATAACTTTTTCAAAAAAATAATAGATATTTCTTCAAAACATTTGGCATGTAAATGAATTTGTAATTTTGTGACATTTTTTGTCGAAAAAGTAAAATTGTCGCATGCAAAAATAGAAATAACCCTAATATGACTACAGTGGTCGTGTGTAGCTTCGAGGACTTAAAAATGATCGTTTAACTATAAATGTGTGTATTTTTGACAATCTGTAGAAGGTAGTCTAATATTGTATATGTGTTTACTGTAGTAAATTAAATTTTAAATGTATAAAAATGCTCTTGAGTTTGAAGGATATCATAAATTCTATTGGGAAAATGTTGATGAAATGTTTGGGAGTTATCAATACTCTCAACACTACGTATAATATTAGAAAGCGAACAGCAATCCGCTTTAAACTGGATATTTTTAGACTTTAATTACCACAATTTTTTAAAACCTTTAAACTAAGCACATAAAACTTTATGTTTTAAAGTACTCTTGGCATTGTAAAAAATCTTCAAATCGGAATTTTGCAATTTTTTGGATCAAAATCGTCAAAATGACGATAAATCGTCAAATCTGGCAGCCGTGCTAGTAGAGCTGGCAAACTATCGATAGTCTCGCCATTCGATATTTTCGATAGTTTGATAGAAAACTATCGATACTATCGATAGTATCGAATTTTTTGGGAATGTTAGGTTCCATATTTTATATGACAAAGTATTCTGTATTATTAACTCCATCAACTTAATTCGATCAAGTTTTGAAATTATTTGAGTTAGTTTAATAAAAGAAAACTAACATATTAAACGATCTTAAGTAAAATTCAGAGTTGTTTTATTAAAAAAAGATAATACAAAAAAAAAAAAAAACAAAAATATGAAGCATATAAAACTTAGCATAAAAACAAAAACCCATTTATAATTCATTTTTACAACGCATTTTGAAATCAATTTTCTAAAAAAAAATTTGTACATACACTATAAACACTATGTACTCGTGTATCACATATGTTGTGCATATGTAGGGTGCCCAAGGAATTATTTTATAATCGTAATTTTTTATAATTCTTGAGTAGTCCAAAAATTTTAGTTTAAAAAGAGCAGCATATCAACATTTTTTGGCTTTAAACTAGATCTTCTATCTGAAATAATGGCTCCGGCTTTGCTAAACATTCTTTCAGATTCTGTAGAAGTTGCTGGTATGCATAAGTAACGTAAAGCACATGACTTTTTGAGTGACATCTGATCAGTATTGTTCTGTGAATAGATATAACACTCTATAAATTGCTTAATTAACTATATAATTTACCTTCCAGTACTGCAATGGGTCTATTTCTAATGGTGAATTTTCATTTTCAACTAACTAATTGCCAATTTATTAATTTATTTTTTCAACGATAGTATCGCTATCGAAAAAAAACCATCGATAGTCTAATGAAAACAAAACTATCGATAGTACTATCAATAGTTTGCCAGCTCTACGTGCTAGTCATACAAATTATTCAAGGCTGACAAGAGCAGTAAAGCAGCGACAGGAGAGACGTAAACGAAAGAAGAGAAAATTTTAACAGGGTCGTGTGTTTTTACTGTAGAAGACGGGGCCACATTGAAAGCCATTGCTGGGTAAAACAAAAAACCGTAAAAGTAAAAACAGAAGTAGGATAAATAATATTGATTATGATAGCAGCAATGATAGTGATTATTTAAATAATTTGAAAAATTTATTTGAAAGTAATTATATAAAATGTTTACTAATTAAATTTAAAGTTTAGAACATTTATTTTGAAATGGAACTTGCCACGGGAGCGTGTGATTTAGTTATTCATATATCAGATTATTATAAATATATCAAGAATATTGTATTAGAAAATGATAATAAATTCCTAAAAGTGCTTAAAGGTGAACGTGTGAGAGTTGTTGGTTCGATGTGTGTCAATGTGAAATATAAAAATTTTAAACAGAATATGAAATTGTTCGTTCTTGATTCAGAACAAAAACTCACTTCTTTAATGGGCAGAAATTGGTTAGATTTTCTAGTACCAAACTGGCGTAGTATACTTGGCGATAGAAAAAGTATAAATACAAATTTTAATTTCGAAATGTATAAATCATTATTTTCGAATTCAAACTTTTCAACAATAAAAAAACACACGGCAGAGATTTATTTAGATTTAAGCGACGATACATACCCGATATTTTTTAAAGCATATTCCGCACCATATGGTTTGAGAAAGAAAGTAGAAGACGAATTAGATAAAATGTGCAAATGTGATGTAATTATCCCAGTTGCTAGAACCAGTTGGGCCAGTCCTATTGTAATAGCAAACAAAGGTGACGGAACCACAAGAATTGCCGACGAACGCTGTGATCCCACGTGTTGATGATATTCTTGGTAGTTTGAAATGTGAAATATTAAAAGGGTTGGATAAAACCTTGGTTTATTTTGATGATATATTGAATGGAGGGACTGAAAAATACAATGGATAAATTACTGCAATTTAATGTGAAAGTAAACATTGACAAGTGTAAGTTGTTCAAGCAGGAAATTGACTATTAAGGCTATACTATAAACAGGAAGGATATTGTACCTTGAAAATCAAAAATTGAATGCTCCCGCGCCTACAAATAAAGGTCAACTGAAATCGTACCTTGGCATGATAAATTACTATAACAATTGTGTGCCCAATTTATCATCTGAACTATGTGCATCTATTACATTACTTAACAAGAATTGAAATATGTAAAGAGACAATGAATTATTATACAGGGTGCTGCATTGAATATGCAACATTTTCTCCCCAATTCAATAAGAGTAACACCTGCACTTTCGGCAATTCACTGCAATTGCGCCTGTGGTGCTACTTAGGCTTATTAATTTCAATCTAGTATGGCCAATTTGTAATTATTTTACTTTGCTGTAGCGCTGGCAAATTACTAAGTAGTGGGTATCGAGTATTTGTTTATTTTTTAGTACTCAATACTCAAAAGTAGTTACTCTATACTTTTAACGTTATAGTTTTGGTAACAAATTAAATTAAAAAATTAACGACTTCATTTAAACTCTGACTAAGGGCCAATTTTTGATTTCGTATTTACCTCATTTAAGTTGTATTTTAGTATGAAAATTAGTTTTTCACCACGCTCTTAAATGAAACTTAAATGACCACTCTTGTACATTTAAAGTCTATTTAAGTTTTACACTTAACCATATGTTTTTATCAGCTTGATTTTGTCCATGAATAAAAAAATGTGTGGCTATTGATAGTATTTTTATTATTTTATACAAATTAATTAAAATATAATGATTCCTTTCTATAAAAATATAAATAGGTATTACATGTATTTCAACAATTTTTTTTTTAACAACAACAATTTATTTATTTATTAACAATACAAAGAGCCTATAAGGCCAATTTTGCTGTTTTGAAGTATTTTTTATGTTGTTTGTATTTTTTGTCTGCAAAAATAATGAAAATAAAGCAAAACTATCTACATTTGTTTTGATTTTTTGCGGTGCTACCATATTTTCACCACAATTAAGTAAGAACATTTAAATAAGACTGAAAAACTGAAACTGTATTTAAATACAAGTTAAAATTAAATGAAAATTAACTAAATTCGCATTTAAATACGAAGTCAAAAACTGGCCCTAACTGTTAGTTTCTTTAATGTAAACAAAAGTAGTGAGTACTATTGAGTACCCAGTTGATATATATTAAGTAGTATCGAATAATTAAAAGTAGCAGAAATTGCCAGCACTACTTCGCTGCCGATTTAGTGTTACAGGGTTATATGGAGGGCTCTGTGATTTGTATTGAAAATTGTAAATAGAAAAATTTATGTTATCACGGCTGGGGATCTTAGTAGTCAACATGCTAATTAAATGAGCTACAGCACCCTTTTGATGGCAAGAGAAACAAGGAAAAAAAGCATGTTCAAAAGGGAGTTGAACAAATTGCAATTTCATCGTGTAAATTAGAGAAATATGCAAAGTAGCAGCAATAGTAAAAAGTTTTAAATATTTCAAATTAAAATTTTTCTGAACAGACCATAGCATTCAGTCATCAAGTACGTCGTATAAAAAAGTTGTGTAATTTTTTTTTTTTTTTTTTTTTTTTTGTTTTAATACACAATTTAAAGTTAGACTGTCAAGAAAGGTGTCCTTTAGAAAATTATTCTAAACAATCTTGCCACCATTTGCTGTCTGTTGTCAACAACAAAAAGATTTTTGTTATTCTAAGATTGTCTAAGTTATTTGTTGATGCTGTTGTATTTTTCTTTTTCATTTAAATTTATTACCAGCTAAAAGACAGTGCGAAATGCTAAAACAAATGAATATTTAATAAACTACAAAACAAAAAACTGAAAACGGGTTAAGGTCCTTGTTGCTATGCTCAATAAATTAAATAAGAATATAATATGTAATTGTAGTGTAATGCTTTAAATATACAAACGACAGCGGCCTCACCGCTACACTACTACAAAAGCCGTGGGCTACAATTGTTGCCGTGTAGTCAGTCAGATACTTAATTATATTAAAGACGACAGCTACGTAGTAAACTCTGCCATTAATGTAGAAATAGCATGTAATGCATTTCTTAACTACTTCGGCAGAGTCAATTGAAAATTCTAAGAGCAATATATTGTAATGTTTTTTTTATTATTTAATTATTTACATTTTGTATAACGATTAAACTATATAAATTTTTTAAGAATATATACAAAGTCCCTTTATAGAGTTCTCGAGTATTATAAATAATAAATGGTTTTGTTCTTAAAACTATTTAATGTATTATGTATTTAGAATTAAGAATATTTTATTATTTATTATAATAAAAAATTAAAAAAAAAAAATACTTTTATATTGAAAGGGTTTAGATAATATCAAAAGAATAAAAAATAGTTAAAAACTAATTAGAAATTATTTTCTTAGGAATGCAAGAGTAGTCTGCGTTTGGGGGAGTACGTCTCTGTTTAGCAGACAGAATTGCTGCATGCGTCGGATCACCTGCTGGTATGTCGGGTACATGGGAGAAAGCTCCTCATTGCACTTGATGACCAGTCGGTTATAAAGCGTATGAGGCAGGTGAACGTGTACTCCAAACTAGTGCTGGAATTTTTTTTAAAACTTAACAGATGTACATCGGTTAATGAGGTAACATTGACATGGATTAAGGTACACATACAGCTGGGAATGAAGCTGCAGATCTACTAGCAAAATAATCATGTTTATTCTCTGGATGTGAGTTTATCGTGTGAAATTCTAAATCTTTTGTTAAACGATTACAAATATATTTTATATAATTCTTGCAAAAAACACAGACTACAAAACAAATATATGTGCATCAATTCTAAACTAAAAATTTAAAAGGAAGTAATCTGTAAGAAATAGTACTCAAATCAAATACTCTTATACTTGTTGCGGACATAGTAATATACGTTCTGTACATTCAAATGTCTATCCGTAACGGTTAAGCAGATAAGGCCATATACGACAAATTACGTCAGATATGAGGACACCCTTTATTTTTTTACACTTATTATTACTGACACAGTAATAAAAAGTAACGGTTCCATATAGCTTAAACAATATCACCTAGGGGACACCCTTTAATGTGCAATTTTAAATTAAACACTTATTTTAAAGGACAGATTCTTTGTAAATTTCAAACGTCTGTCTAAAATGGTTCAAAAGTTTAGCCATATGCATCAATTTACATCAACTATTGAGACACCCTTTAAAATTTTAAATATTTAAATATTTATAAATCTTATTATACGGGACATAGTAGTGGAGATTCTGTCTAATTTTCAAGTGGTTGTCTATAATAGTTCAAAAGAAAGGGCTAGATAGGTAAAATTATATCAATTATGGGGCACCCTTTAGCTTCCAAATTTAAATTATATACTTGATGTTATAAAGGACTTAGAATTACAGGTTCTTTGTAAATTTCAACCGTCTCTCTGTTACGGTTCAAAAGTTTTGCAATATACATAAAATTACATCAACTATTGGGACACCCTTTAACTTCTAATTTTAAATATTTAATTTCTGATTATAAATATTGCACATTCTGTCCAATTTTCAAGTGATTGTCTACAATGGTTCAAATGGTTCATATATTTAAATTGACGTCACATATGGGAACACCCTTTAATTTTTAAGTTTATTTTTCTTTTTTTAATTTCTGTTATTGGCAGCTATAGTAAAAAGCATTTTTTTTACCTTTACGGTTCATAATACACGTAAAAA
This sequence comes from Phasia obesa, assembly GCA_949628195.1. Lineage (NCBI taxonomy): Eukaryota > Metazoa > Arthropoda > Insecta > Diptera > Tachinidae > Phasia > Phasia obesa. Next base: position 68,306,907 of record OX451215.1, read on the forward strand.
ACACGTATGTTGTATGGGGACACCCTTTAATTTTCAAAATTCTCTACTTCTTTTTAAATGGACCAATCTGTAAGCATTTCCTTTCTAATAAAGAAAAAATTTTTAAAATCGGTTCAGAAATGACTGAGTTCTGCGGGCACACACATAAAAAAAGCAACATTCAGACGAATTGATAACCTCCTTCTTTTTTTGAAGTCGGTTAAAAATCATTAGCAACGCTAACTCGTCCTTCAGGGTGCCAATTATACTTAGTTCATAGACAAATTTAAATAACAAGTTCATGGACTAACTTTATATTTAAGTTTTTCTAAGTTCTTTAAGAGAATAGCAGAAAAAACTATTTCGGGAAATAATATTAGTTTTTTAATCAAATTTTATTTATTGTCACAATTTTGTAACATAATGGTAAAAGTTAAAATATTCTCTTTTACACCTTATAAACAACAACATCAACAAAACAAAAACAAACTATAAAATATAAAATTGTTTTCTTTATTGTTATTGCTGTTGTTTCATCGTCTTACTGCTACTGCTCTTACTGGTAGAACTAAAAGCCTTAAGGCTTAAAATTGTTCAAAAGAAATATAAAATAAGTGTAGAAGACGAACAACAAATACAAATATTGTATACAATACATATTTGCAATAATAATCAAATTGAGAACTGAAATTGTATAAAACAATTTTGTTACTCGTCAGCCGTAAGAAAATCTTAAAAACACAAAGTAAAAGTAAGAAACAAACAAAGTCCCTTAAGCATTTCTTACTACACGTTTTTTCTTCTTTATGTTGTTTCTTTATTTTGTATAGAAGAAGGGTAAACAACACAATTATTTGCCAAAATAAAAAAATCGTTTACAAGGTATGCACAGTGGGACTGAGTAAAAATGTCGAAAAGTAAAAAATTAAATATTTTTTTAAATAATTAATATTCGCATAAAAACAAGTTTGCTTATTAGAGTAAACTTGCTTATTTCATAAGCTTACTGCTATGATAATTTCTCCGAAATTTAAACCGTAATCATATATATTGAGCGAAGATTAATAAAAATTAAATATTCAACATTTCATTATAAACTCCATTGTCTTTTTTATGTTATAGTCAAATAATATTCCGCCTTATTGTGTAAGGCCTTGTCGTTTTACGTAAGTATGCAAAGACGATGGCGTTTTTTAGTTTTTTTCGTACCGTGTAAAAAAACGTCTAAGAAATTTTTTGTAATAGAACAAATATTCCAGAGTGATTCAAATTTTATAACAATTTTTGTTTTATTTTTTATTAATTCTTTAATTTCCTATTTTCTTAACTGAAACATTTTAAATTCAACATTTTTCTTATGTTAACTTTTACACATTTTCTTCTTCTATTTTGAATCTTTTTCTATTATACCTTTCGACTTCTTTAAATGAGAGTTTCACCTTGCTAATAACTCATATAGACCATGAGTTGCTTGGAGCGTAAATATGTACATTAATATGCATGTCGTATTTAGTGCATCTTTTGCATTTGCATCTTTTTACTGATATTTCGAATTATAAAGGTATGTAGATTAAATAACATTTTCGTTGCGAATTACTAAAATTATAGAATATGTTACATTTAGGCCCATTATTATAACTTGACAATAGTTAAAGTTAGGATTTTGTTAGAGCGATAAATAGTTTTTCGTTATTATAAGTAAGGATGCTGTAGCTTAAGTGGTTAGCACGTTGACTACTAACCAATGGTCACGAGTTCAATACTCAGCCGTGGCAACATCAATTTTTCTGATATGTATTAATTTTTCTTTATAATAATGCATATTACAGCGCCCTCCTTCGCAGGTATTACCACATAGCTCTAAATCGCCGGAAAAGTAAAATAATTATAAATTGGATATGCAAACTTTAAACTAATTCGCCTAAATAACACCAGAGGTGCTGCAATACTGTTCTAAAAATAATCATAACGTGCAATTGCAGTGTTGCCAGAATCGAAACTTTACTATCACAATAACCATCTGTCTTATCTACTACTATCCCTTTCCAAAGGAAGCACTACAGTTAATATAGGCATTAACTGCGTACTTCTCCATTAAAAAAAAAAAAACTAAAAACAACCTTTAACTATCACGTACTTTAAGCACAAGTTATAGTAATTATTATCTTTATTATAAAGAAAAACTTCTTATCGTTATAGTTATAATAATAACGGGCCTTAGAGATTCACTGAAAAAATCAAATTTGCAGGAATCTTCAGTGAATTTTATCGTTTTCTTTTTTACTGATCCGTCCAGTCGAATAAGTTTAAGAAATGAATTGTAATAAATCAAATCTAATTAGCGAAGTACGTAACTCAAAAATAAAAAAAAAAAAACAAATTGCCTACACAGTTCTGTTTTTGGCGTTGATAAGTGCGGACGCGATTTATTTTAGCTCGCATTAACAAAAAACAAAACATACATTGTGTGAATAATTTCAAACAAAAAAAAAAAACAAACCTGTTTTAATACAACAACAAAGTTATCTGTAATTTTTTATTTCTTTCTTTCTCTTTATTTTTTACAACGGCATATTGAATTGCTACTTTAAAAATAAAACAAAAACAATAAGGGCTAATGAGCCTTTTTAATTTAAGCGACAAAAATGTTGACAATGTTAAATTAAATAAAAACAAAATAACTACAAACAAAGCGCCTTCTGAACACAGTGTTACCAACAGTAATATGGATAGTGCAGAAAAACCTAAGACGCAAGTGGGAATGGACAGATATATAACTGTATTGAAAAGAAGTCGAAGCCCTAAATCTTCGCAGATTGCACCAATATCGAAAGTACTTAAAGATAAGGGGCTAACGGAATAAGTTCCCAAAATCGTTTTGCTATTTTAGATAGCGAAACAAGTGAGCAAAAAACGGCACCGAAGTCGTTTAAACCACCACCAATTTTTTTAAGGGAAAAAATTCGAATGAATTAATAAATAAATTAATTTCAGTTATCGGGGAAAATTCATTCTATGTAATTCCAATCAAGCGTGGTAACATTGATGAAACTAAAATTCATTTTATAGACGAAAGTAGTTATCGTAAAGCAGTAAAGGAGTTTGAAAGCTGCAATAAGAACTTTTATACCTATCAGCTGAAGAGTAGCAAAGGCCTACAGGTAGTCATCAAAGGTGTTGACTCATATGTTAATCCAGTGGAAATAAAAGCTGGCCTCCAAAAAGCAGGATTTAAGGTTAAAAGCGTTGACAATCTCAGAAATCGAGAGCGTGTCCCTCAACCTCTATTTCGCGTTGAACTGGAACCTGGGGATATTAGATTAAAGAAGAACGAAACGCATCCCATTTATAATCTAAAATATCTGTTACACCGCAGGATAACTGTAGAGGAACCACATAAACGGTCAGGACCCGTTCAGTGTTTAAATTGCCAAGAATACGGCCATACAAGGGCTTACTGCAAGTTGCCTCCGGTTTGCGTTGTGTGTGGAGAGCTTCATTGTTCCGCCCAATGCGACAAACCAAAGGATGACTCGAAGGTTAAAAAATGTAGCAATTGCGGTGGAAATCACACTGCTAACTACAGAGGCTGTCCAGTTTTTTCTGTGGTAAGGAAGTCAACTCAGAAATTAAATACTCCTGCTAGGCAGCCACAATACCAAGCAAATGCTCATTACCCTCAGTTAGCTCAACCCACAACCAAACATGTCTCATACGCGGATATGTTAAAATCCAATCATGTTTTAGCACACAAAGCGACACCTACAACCAATTCTACCCCAAATATGCATCCAGAAGCTAAAGAACAAACACCATCTGGTAACTACAATCGTCTCGAAGCAAGTATCGAGACATTAGTGCATTCGTTAAACAGTTTTATGAGCTCTATGAGCAGCATGATGCAAGAAATGGTTCGCATGCAATCTATGATGTTGCAGGCGGTACTTAACAAACCATGAACTGTTTAAAAATATGTTTCTGGAACGCAAATGGCTTACGCCAACACAAAAATGAACTCGAGTACTTCTTGAAGAACCAACAAATTGATGTCATGATGGTTTCAGAGACTCATTTAACAACAAATAGCTTTTTTAAAATCAATGGCTATATATTATATGACACTAAAGACCCCCGTGGCAGAGCATGTGGTGGTTCAGCAATACTAATAAGGGCTCGAATTAAACATCATTTACTGTGTGACTTTTGTGAGGACTACCTTCAAGCAACAAACATCTGTATTGAAGAATATCATCAAAACTTTGTTATTTCTTCGATTTATTCACCTCCTAGATTTCAAATATCAGAGAGTCAATATATCGACTTTTACAAATCACTAGGTCCCTGTTTCATAGCATCAGGCGACTACAACGCTAAACATACGTTTTGGGGATCACGCCTAATAACTCCAAAAAATCGTGTTTTATTTGAGACTATTTCAAAAATGCGTCTGAATGTGATATCAAGCGGACAACCCACCTATTGGCCTACTGATCGACAAAAAATACCTGATGTTATTGATTTTGGCGTGACTAAAGGTATTTCGAGAGAAATGATTAAGGTTGAAGCGTCACTCGAATTATCCTCAGATCATTCACCCACTATTGTCTATATATGGAATCAGCAAAATATCGTGTCGCCAACAACTTGCACAAGCATTAATTGGTTGAAATATAGAATGTATCTCAGTACTCATTGTTCGGAAAACATACCGCTAAGAACAACAGAAGATGTGGACCAGAGTCTAATTTATTTTGATCACAACCTTAAATCATCTGCCCAACATGCGACAGAAACCAGACAACCAGCTAGATACAATCAAATTTATTTTGTAGATGTCGAGCGGCTCTTGGCTGAAAAAAGGAAAATTAGAAGAGAGTGGCAAGCACACAGATCTCCTCAACTCAAATCTAGACTTAAAGATTGCACGAAACGGCTAAGACAACTACTAGAATCTCGAAGAGTAGCATCTCTGAAAAATTACTTGGAAGACCTCGACGCAACTGCACAATCAGATTATTCATTATGGCGTGCTTGTAGGAATCTTAAAAGACCGGTCATACCTAAGCCTCCCTTGCGAACTTCTTGTGGAAACTGGGCAAGGAATGATACCGAAAAAGGCAATTTGTTTGTTGGACATTTGAAGAAGGTTTTCACCCCAAATGTATGTACTGATATAGCTGAGTTGCCATCAGTAGAGACTAGTGCCGTAGTACCCCTAAGATTTGAATTTAGCGATATTGAAAGAACAATAGCGGATTTAAACACCAAAAAATCCCCTGGCGTTGATAAAACAAGTAACAAGATGTTAGTTGAGTTGCCCCGTATAGGTCGCAGAATTATTCTGTTTGTTTTTAATGCCATCTTACGTCTTGAGTACTTTCCCACAGAGTGGAAGGTCTCTTTGATAACTATGATTGCTAAACCAGAAAAAGACCACACAAAAGTAGAATCATACAGACCTATAAGCCTTTTATCTAACGTGTCAAAGTTATTTGAGAGAATATTAATAACTAAGCTGAATCCAATACTTAGCGCGAAAGGATGCATTCCGAACCATCAATTTGGCTTCAGAAAACATCATAGTACGATCCAACAAACACACAGATTAGTAAATGTAATTAAAACGACCTTTGAAGAAAAAAAATACTGTTCTGCGCTCTTTATCGACGTTTCTCAAGCATTCGATAAGGTTTGGCACGAAGGCCTAATATTTAAGCTAAAGTTGAACTTGCCCGAAAACTTGTATAAGCTTTTAAAAGATTATTTAACGAATCGCAAGTTTTTACTAAAAGAAGGTGACTTTTTAAGCTCGCCACAGCTCATTGAAGCCGGAGTTCCCCAAGGTACCAATTTTATATTTACTGTACACATCGGATATGCCAATTAGCACCCTAGTCCACACATCAACTTTTGCAGATGACACAGCTTTCTTAAGTATTCATGAAAGTTCCCAAGAAGCATCACAAATTTTACAAGACCACATACTCAATTTGGAAAAATGGCTAGAAAAATGGAGAATAAAAGTGAATGAACAAAAATGTACTCACATAACTTTCACACTGCGTAGGGACTCATGCCCTCCTATTCGCATAAATAACCAAATGATACCACAGCTTTCAGACGTTAAATACCTGGGTATACATCTTGACCGTCGCCTTACTTGGAAAAGCCACATTGACTTCAAGTTAACACAAATGAAACTAAAAGCAGTACAACTAAATTGGCTTATTGGCAGAAACTCCACCCTGAGCTTAGATTGTAAACTTCTACTGTACAAGTCGGTCCTCAAACCAATTTGGTGCTATGGGATTCAGTTATGGGGCACTGCCTCAGCTAGCAATGTAGAAAAAATTCAAAGGCGCCAAAATAAGATTTTACGTATTATTACATCTGTTCCCTGGTATATAAAAAATTCAAACATCCACAAAGACCTAAACATGCCATCAGTTAAAGCAGAAATAGCGAAACATGCAGTCACATATCTAAAGAGGCTTGAATCTCATCCAAACCCTTTGGCGCGTAACATGCTGAATGAACCTGGTTACTTTCGACTAAAAAGAAGAGACACTGCTTTTCTTGGCCGTACATTAGAGGGATGACCCGCAAATGATTTCAAAATCCGTGAAACAAGCATTATTTTTGTCTAGCACTGGCTGGAATTAAAAGAATGTTTTATTTTAGACTTAAGATACGAGTAATTATTGTTAGTTCAAAAATATTGAAGATACAATAAATAAATTATGAAAACAAAAAAAAAAAAAAAAAAAAAATTGCCTACACGACAGAAAAATTAAAAAAAAAAAAATATCACAGAGTCTTAACCAAATCGCCGTATTTTTCAACCAAAATAGTTTTAGAAAATACTTTTAAAGAATACTAATACGGTTGGATGACTTACTTCTTGCTTTTAATTTTTTAAATTTCTGTTTTTATTTCAGTCATTCATTTTCATTTTGAATCGTATTTTTGGCGATATCTACTCACACAATACGCATTTTTCAAAACGCCTGGTTTTTTGTACGACAACGCCTTACATAATAAGGCTGATTAATTTTATACATAATAATTATAATAATGTTATTGTTGGAACCATATTGCTATTAACATATGTATAATATATATAAACATATCTTTGTTTAAGTGTAATCACATAATAATATAATAATATGACAACAAATTATAATTCCTAAAGAATTTTTTTGTCAGGATAGTTTTTTAACAGAAAACGTATCTTTAGCTTAATTAAAATATGGGAAAAGGTTTTCTGATGAACTAAACTAAGCACTTGGCGAAATAGCCATAGAAGCTAGCTTACCCCTAAAGTTTTTTTTTTTTGGTAAATTTATAATTTGGGTAAATAGTATGCTATTCAAAAAGATTATAAAAGATTCGTTTACATATTTTTCATTGTTTTTAGGTGTGTAGATCTGTCCTAGGGAAATCTTGGGGCGTCATACTCAAAATTTTGCAATAGAAGAATATCACGATGGTGACCATTATCATGACTTATAACTCGATGATTTGTACAGACTGACTACATCTAGATGCAGGGCGGGGAAAGTTCAGTATAATTGCTGAAGAAGCACCTGCTATAAAATGGAGATCCGTGAAGAATAAAACCGATTGCAACCCTGAGTTTTCTCAGGAGAGCACATCTCTATAAGCTACCTCAGAACATTGCAGAAGACACAATGCATCTTTTTAGTCGAAGTGTCCTGATTTACTCGCTTTTATACTTCAGGTTCTTACGGAAAAACTAAACATATTTTGTTTATTTAATATACATATGTTATGGTTATAAATACTATATTACCCAAGGTTTGATTTTATAAATGTTGGTTTAATAAATCCATGGTATGTTTAAGGGTTAAATGTTAAAAGACTTATTTAACGTGATTAAAGAAATTTCTAAAGCAACTAAAAATAGTTCCCCGTAACCATATACTATATAGTAACAAAATACACTTCTTGTGACTATACGACAACCATGACTTTTGTATGCTTGTAAATAAGTATTGCATAAAGCTTCATATAGCCACATCTCCCAGCAATTCTTAACAATACTGCTAAGATATAACAGCAACATTAAATAGAAATTGAATTAAAGATGACGAAGGAGTTGATGCAGAATGCAACAGGTTGTGGCAGGCACAAAAGACCAACAATTTCGCAGTTAGCTGCTGCTAATTTAATGCAATTTAAAAAACAGCTGAATATTGAAGGCGAAGTGCCAGGAATTCAATCTGTAGATGAAATCATAACAAAGAAATCTATCAGTGGCCTGGACTATATATAATTTTGAAAGATACGAAAGCGAGTTATCAACAAATGCAATTCGAGCACCAAAGGAAACTAATTTTAAAATTTTATATGGCGAAGCACGTTGATACAAACATGATTGGAGTATTAATCCCGAATGAGAGAGTGAAGCATGAATATAATACGTGACATAATACCAACTAAACGTCGGGACGGTTGACGGTGAATATGAAGGAGCATAATCTCGTCGCCGCCTTACATAAATGGGTGCGATTATTTAGCAACATTTTAGAAAAGTGTAGTTCATCGATAACATAGTTTCATTATTTAGTTGAGGGAATGGTTAGTCCTTTCCTCAATGAGCTTAGTAAAAAAAAGTATACTCACCTCGGTAAGCTAATAAACCAAAAACATTAACATTTAATTTAACTAGGTCCGACTAACTTAAAAACAAAACTATTAAAATTCTACAAAAATATTTTTCTACTTTTGTACCACTGTTAATTTACTTATATGAAAAATGTTTGTAAACATTTGTGGTTTGACACCATAGATGTCAAAACATATACATATGTATCTACAAAAACAGAAAAACAAACTTTTTTTGCAAAAACAACAAATACAAATCCCTTCCAATAATAAAAACGTACAGGCGAAAAGTTGGAGGATGAAAGAATTTTTATGGCACAACAAGATGTGTTGTTTAATACATTCGTAACAACTACATTCCTTACAAATACATTTGTAACAACTTTGTTTAGTACCTCTACGATTTTTCGCCTTTTACTCAGAAAAGTTTAACAACTACAACAAAAACAACACATTAAAGTTTGACTTTGTTGACAGGAAAATGTTTGTAAATTTGTTAGATTTTTGTTAAATAAAATTTATTTACATATACATATGTACATACCATACACACACATCCAAATGTATGGATAGTTATGGTATACAATAGTTGTATGGCTATATGTCCGTTTATTCCTAAATTTTTGTTATATAAAATAAACTTAAAGTTCAATATGAACAAAACGAATTATATTTTTACATACATATGTGACGCAAGCTTGCGAAAGGGACCTTATCTTGCTGGTGCCTCGTTTCTGTAACTTATGTGAGAAACTTTTCACATGAAATTATTATAGTCATCTTGTTTTACACAGGGTGAGCTAGAGATAATGACAAACTTTTTTATTACAGTACTTTAAAAATTTTAGGATTACCTAGGGGACAAACTGGACTCTTTAGTTATAGAAAGGAGGTACTGTGGTCAAAATTAAGTTTTCGATATTTTTCGATAAAAAACCAAATTTTGGACAGAACGCAAAAAAATCAGACAATAATCTAAGAAATCAGCGTTTATTAAATATTTAGTTCAAAAGTATACTTTAAGATGAATGAAATTTTGACCCAAACTCGGTTTTGTCCAATACTTTAAATTTTATTCTGGCAAGATAATGTCCCTTTCGTCAGCTTGCGTCACATACATACACAAAAAATGTAAGGGGTTCCGTATAGGGAGCAAGCTCCCTAAACAATAATGTAATCACGTTAGCAGCAAGGCTAGTAGCAACAATAACAACTTGAATAAAAGTTTATTGGTTTTGTGGTTTATTGTACTAATGTTTGCTTTTTTGTTGACATAGCGAATACCATTTATTTGAAAAGCGGCTTCAAATTTAATACAAATCTGTATAAAATATTTAATATATTTTTGAGAGAATGATAAACTATAAAATAATGCATGCTTTTTGGCTAACTGCAAAATATGTGTTTCAAGGGAATAAACCGCTTAACAATTAAGCTAACAATGCATGCAATTTTCTTTTAAATATTTTAACTCTGGCTTAATTTTTAAGCTTTATTATTAATGTTCGATTAATGAAAAAAAAAGGAAATAAATATTGAAAATACTGTGTATAAACAAATGCTATTTTAATTTAATCCTTTTGTGTTAAAAAAAATATTTATTGTACCCGATGATAACAGTGCAAGACTATGGCTTTGTTTTGCTGAAAAACAAAACATGTTTTATTTTTTTCAGTTTGAAATTAAATGAAACTCATTTTGTTAAATCCTTTTCCAAATAATCGCCAACTTTGAAATATAAAAATGTTTTAATACTATTGTACATCAGCAAAGATAATAATCTACCATGTTCAAGCATATTGTGTTTAAAATAAATAAACTCAAAAAAACTGCAGAAGCATATTGCAGCAAAATATATTCCTTCGTAGCAAAAACAAAAAACGTCAGCTTTATTAAAAAGCTGTTAAAATATTTTCAATAAATTCCTACAATATTAAATATCTAAAAAATAACTGCTCTAAAAAACTATTTCCTTTGCCAAAGACACAATACAATTATTGGACATTGAATTAGGTTTAGAAATCTCTCTACAGCTGGTACTGGCTGTCGTTCTTTTATTTAGTTGTATGTAAAAAAATATTACAAAAAAAAACTTTAAAAAATGCAACTAAAAATTCCCATAGAACTTTGCAAAATACTCTCTTATGTTACCTCTTTAATATCCATGCTTTTACACAATTTACAATATCGTATCTTTGGAATTACCCAGCAAACACTGAAGTTTAATGTCACGTCAAACTTAGATCGTCTTAATATCAAACTCCTGTTTACACGGAAATTGTTTGAAAATACAAGAAAATAATTTTGAATTCTTTAAATTTCTTACACAATTCTTCTTTAAATATCTTACACAACGATAGTAATCGATTTGGAACACAAAACACAAATCTTTGTAATTTTTGCTTCTCTGTTGTATCTCTTCACGTCCGCATCACGTGAAAACTACTGGTCAAATTTTAATAAAATTATATGGGCAGGTTCCTCCCCAAATAGGATACATTTTCCACGCAAAAATGTCTTAATTCCAAAAGAAAATAAAGATAAATTATCCGAATTTACACAATTTTACCGATTTAATGACTTGACAGCATCTTTTAATTTTGAAATAGAAAAATGTTTCCAGAACTCTAGAATAACAGAATTTTATATAAAACTTATGCTGTAACGTCCTATCTAATTAGCCTGCTCCTATACAAAGTAAGTATATAAATCATAACTGCAGCACTATAAAATTTGATGTCCATTACTTTCTATAACAGTGGCAAATGTGAACAAACTATTGTCAGGATACTGATGATGTCGCGTTCATTGCCATGGGGTGTTTTAGTTATCGATATCGATAACTATGGTTTTACAGCTGCGAATGTCAAACTGTGTTGACATTTTTATTTCGTAAAATATAAATCGTTCAACGCCAGAACAACGCTGCCAAATTGTACAAGTTTACTTTAAACAAGTAAGAGTGCTATATTCGGCCGTGCCGAATCTTCTATCATCTACAGCATTATCCATATTTTTGACTCATAAATTAAAAAAAGTCGCATGACAAAAAACTCATTATTTATGCTTTAAAGAAATAGAAGACTGCGGCTACGAAGCTAAATGAAAATAAATTCCGTTGGCTACAATTGCCGCCGTGTAGTCAGCTACTTAATGATATTGAAGACGACAGCAAATCGTAAATTCTGACATTGTTGTAGAAATACTTATTTTATTTTTATAAAATTAAATAACTGCCTACCAAACCAAATATTCCGATTTCGTAAAGAATTCGTAACGACTGTTCGAAAAAATCTTCCGATTTCGGAACCGAAATATTACCGAAATCGTAACGATTTTTATATGAAGGGGTTGACACGACTTCCCAACGATATGTAGTAACGAAATCGTTACGATATATAGTTACGAAATCGTAACGAAATGTAGGTACGAAATCGCAACGACATGTAGGTACAAAATCGCAACGACATGTTTTTTGTCAGTACCTCAGTATAAGCTAGAACTTCATTTTCTGAAAGTTAAGTGAATATTACGATTAGTTAATAATTTGGTATTGAAGGCAATACTTTACCGTAATCAATTCAATTTCAATTGTCCATCTTCGTTATATTTATAAAATTTGTTCGCATTTACTATTATTCTTTTTCTTTAATACAAATTCGATTTTTATTTTCTTACATATAAATCAAAGTTTTATATACATACATATTTTTTTATTTGTTCGGACAAACAACCGAAATGTCTTAACAAATTCGTTATTTTTTTAATTTTCAGACAAACTACCGAAATGTCTTACAGAATTCGTTACGACAAGTCTGATTTCCGACAAACTACCATAATGTCTTAACGAATTCCTTACGACAAGTCTGACTTCAGAAAAAATCGAAACATTTGGTTTGGTGGGTGTTTTCAAAAAATTATACATAAATATTTCCTCCAAAAGTTTTTGTTTGTATATGAATTTGTAATTTATAATTTTCGCATACAAAAATTGAATTTAGCCTAAGTTGACTACAGCCACAACGCTGGTCGTGTAGCCATGTAGCTTTGCGAGCTACAAAATAATCGTTTACCTACAAATGTGTGTATTTTATTTTTGACAGTTTGTAGTCGTTATCCTGATGTTGTCTATGTGTTTAATGCATGTAGGACCTATTTTAACACCTAGATTCTACGTGTTAAAATAGAGATCTCATCTATTTAAAAATGTATTTAAAAATATACGGTACTCTATATATGTACATATATTTTTAATATTAAAAATATGTTATGTTACACTCGTGATTTTGATTTTCATAGAAATATTGAAATATTTTTTTTTTTTAATATTTCGACAATTGCTTGTAAAAATTTTTGCAAACATATTTTGTAGAAATATTTTTTTGAAAATTTTTTGTAAAATTTTATTTAAAAATTTTCTGGAAAATTTTTTCAAATATTTTTCTGTAAAAATATCATTTGGAAAATGTTTTGCAAATATTTTTAAAATTTAAATAATTTTTTTTTCTCAAATTTAGGACCTTCCTGCAATTTATATTGATTTAGAATGGTCAAACTAAAGCAAAAAATTACTTTAAAAAATTTTCTCATATTGATTCCCTCGTGTTTTTTTTTAACTGTTAACTGCTCGTAGTTACCAGTGGGTACCCTGTGGGTCCATTGGCTACCTCTATGTGTTTTGGTTTTTATAAAGGTCTTTAATTCTTTAATAAAAATCAAAGCAGAAAAACCCTATCAACCTAAAAGCAAATAAAAATCGCCCCTTGTAGGGGGTTATTGATCCCCCGAGATCTGTGTGCACTCCATGCCATTTACTGGTCGCTGTCTAATATTTATTTAACAAAAAAAAAAAGCAAAAAAAATCATTACAACCGAAAAAAAATAAAAACAATCTAAAAAAATAAAGGAAGGCATGGGGTTTTGCCCACTGCCTCAAATTGAGTGGTCTGATATTGTTGCTAAATTTCAATAACGAAATTTTCGAAACTATACCAGGCAGAATTCCTTTCCATTTATCAGGTATATGATGAACATTGATTTCGAAAACAAAACTATTTTTAAAAGAAAAAATGTTATGATAAACTTTTATAGTTAACTTCGTTTTTGATACTTTTTTTTTATTTTCTAACATATTTTTGTCTAAACGTTTTTAACTTAAATTGAAAAAAAAAACATTTTATTTCAAAACCTTAGACTTTGTGTTGGCTGGGTAGTAAAAAAAATGGCAAAAAAATGCTTTCTCAATATAAAAAAATCGTATAAGCCAAAGTGCTGCATATGTCACTGTGTCAACTCTAACGCCTTCTGGCTGACTTTGCTTTTAAGTTAACGTTCCTGCCTCATGCATTCTTATCATATATACGAGTTCATACATTATCAATATACTTTTTCTGGCAGGAAGAACTAAAGCTATGCAATCGTCATTTGAAAAACCAAACCAAAACCAAACGATTGCTATTCGCATTTTCTACTGCTTTTATTTAAATGTATTTTATCTTAATCTAAGTACATAATTCGAAACTAACTTTTCTCTAGTATTGATTAAAAAGAAAAATTTTAATATAAGGTCCTTGCTATTATTGTACGAACCACTCCGGAAAATTTATGACATAAGTATATTTCGTCCTGGTGAATGCAATAAGCTGTATGTCAAAAAAATTTAATTTGGTTTTATTGTAGCGTTGTAATCAAAATTGGGGCTCCTACAACTGCAATTAAGGACTTTATATTAATATCTCATGCTGTTCAAGCAACCAGAAGATAACTTTTGCGCGCTACTGCAATATGACGAATGTGCAGCATGTTTGTTTTGGTTCTCAGAAATAATCAGTTTTTTTTCTTTCCTGCATAAGTATGATTTAGTGACATACAGCCAGCCTATTGCATTCACCACGACGATTTAAAAAAAAACATGATTTGTGCAAGATATCGATTTCCTTGTTTCATAATAAAAAAAATTGTTCAACAGAAAGTTGAAATAAAAATTTAATTATTAAAAATATACCCTTCAAAAAGCTGTAAAATATTTGCAACTTAGCTCAGAAATTTTTATTTTTGACACCAATTGTTTAATTTACGTTTAAATAAATTTTTCTTTCATGATTTAGTTTGTAAAGCATTTTCAGCTAAAGATTTTTTAAAGCTGCAAACAAATTTGTTTTAATAAATTATATTATTATACTAGCAGTGCTCGTCACTTCGTCTGGTCTGCAATACTAATGCCTTCCAAAAGCGGAAGGAAAAAGTTAGTAAGTCATGCTTACTATACCGCTCTGTTCTTTTTGTAACGTTTTGGCCGAATTAAAACAATCCATAGTTTGGCAAATTAATTGCTTTGATGGACTATTATGAGCAACATAGAATGCACGAATTGAACCATGATTTTCAAAACAAATTTTAAGAATTTGTAAACCTTGCTTTGGCATGAGTCTATATGTGAGAAATTGCCGAATCAAACTAATCGCAAAACCACAGAGAACTGCCAAACCAAGTGTCACAGAGAAACAGTGCTACCAATTTAATATTGTCCGGATTTTTTTCCCGTGCACTTTTTTTAAAATACTGAGAGAATATTTAAACTTGAATGAATTGTTGTTCTTTAAAGAGCATTATGTTTCTGGAAACATTTTTATGCTATTTACTAGCTATCCCCGGTGGGCTTCGCTACACCCATCCACAAAAAATACAATAAACATTTGGAAGAAAAGTATGGCCAATCTTTAACTCGAAAACGAACGCTATTTTAACGTCAGAAATGTTTTAGTTTATATGCCAGGTACGACGCCCACTGTTCCCATCCAATTTGTTTTTTGCTAGATTATGTGTATCAATGCAGTAATAATTTTTTAATTTGTACGGGAGGTACCTCGTCCACTATCCCAATCCAGTCTGTATTTTGCTACACTATGCATATTAGTCTGAGGTTTACTTGTCCAAAGTTTCAAGACTCTACCTATTGTAGTTCTTTAATTACACGATAATAATTTTTCACTTTATGTGGGAGGTACCACGTCTACCGTCCCAATCCAGTCAGTGTGTTTGTTAGACTATAAATAATAATATGTATTAGGGTGCTTGTGCAACATTTCAAGACTCTACCTATTGCAGATCTACAGGTAGACGATAATAATAGTTCACTTTGTATAGGAGGTACCACGCCCACTATTCCAATCCAGTCTATTTTTGCCTAAACTATGGATATTAATAAGGGCGTTCATGGTAAAGAATTACAAATATCTACATATTATAGTTCCCTAGTTATTTAAAAGTTGGGGTAACAGTGGGCGTGGTCAATTTTCTTTCCATAAAAACCTAAGTTGGGTTACAATGAAGATTTAAAAAAATAATTGGTCAAATGGGTGCAGCCGTTCTTAAGTGATACGATAACCAACGAACGACATTTGATTTTATTTATATAGATTGTAACATGATCCACTAGAGTTTCCACCTTTTGGCTTATAATTATTATTGTTGGTTCAGATAGTTTCTTAAATTAAATAATTCCCTAAGCTATACTCAATGCTTTTCCAATTATACATTATATTTCATCTAAACAGCTCAATGTACTAAAATTCATTTTAATTTGATTTGAGTTACATTAAATTTACTTACATTAGCTACTTTAGTTTTTTAAGAATTCATTCTTTTAATTCGTTCCCTTTTTTCTTTACTAACTTACAAAAAGCTACAATACTCGGCAGCATACATGAGTTGGAGAAACAGATATTAGAAATGAAAAAAAAAGAAAAACGTTATAGATAAATCTAATGCTCAGTTGTTGGGTTGTCAGTACCGTTTCTAGTGTTGTGCAATGTGCAAATAATGTCAAATACTGCGACTATGTCTGTGATGATGACAACATCTGTACGTTTAACATATTGCCTGCTCCACAGTTTCTGTATGTCGTACACACTTAATACATAGACTTACCTACGTAGATACTTACATTTGTACATGTGACTGTGTTATATGCACAAGAGACATTTATTACTTAGAAACACATACCCAGTACTCACATTTAACTTTGTGAAAATATAAATTTTGTGTTCAACTTCATTTAAGTCTCGCCTCCTTAGATTTCCCAAATGTCAACATGTTGGAATTTTAACAAAAGAATAAAGAAAAATTTCCATATAATGTTGTGTATTGAGCTCGTGTTATTCATATTTCTATGTTCCTTCTTCTTTTCTTGCCAAAGTCTCAAAATCAGTTTTGCCCATAAGTATCAGTATAAGATGATTGCTGTTTAATTTGTTTAAATTCGAGTTTTCTTGATTTTTAATTATTATTATTATTATTATTATTATTATTATTATTATTATTATTATTATTATTATTATTATTATTATTATTATTATTATTATTTTTTTTCTTTTTAAAAAACTATCAGTAAAATTATAATCCTGTACAAGAATTCGGAATTTAGCATTCCCTTCACCATGGTTACACTTAATATGGTAACTGTTCATTAGCAGTTACAAAAACATCCGGCTATACTTGAACAACGTTTAGAAATATTTATAAAACTCTTTCACAGTAGTGTACGTGTTACCAAAACGGTACGAAATAACTTTAGAAAACAAACCTTAATTTTTGGATTAATATCTGTGGCAATAAGGAATAAGTGCTTAAGTCGACTTAAGCAAAAATTCAGTTACTGACACCTTTGAAATCTCCGTACTTCAAAGTACCCATGTGCAAAGTTTCAATTGTTTTGTACAATTTTTCAGGAAGTTATAGCAAAATAACTTTCTGCTTATCTTTTTCAATATCGAATCGCATTTGGAAAAAAGCTTAAGAAACTACAAGCTATTTTTCGAAATAATATAAACTCCTTTTACAACTTATTCATTGCAATGCCTGCGTAATTTTGGTAGATATAAGATATTTTACCAAATCATACGTTTGACTCCCATGGGTAAACTTTAAAGATAAGATATTTTTTTAAATTTATTTTAAAGTTTAAAACTGCTATCCTACAAAACTTAAAAATCAGACTTAAGCACTTTTTCCTTATTGCCACAGATATATACTATAATACCCTTTCATTTTAGTTTTTTAATGTTTGTTTGACCGCTATAACAGGTCGCAGCAATACAACTTCCAAAATAAGGCCATATACAAGAAAATCACGTAACAATCAAAATACCTCTAAGTTTTTGTACCTTTTATCTATACATATAATAAAATAGTAACTTATTTCCTGTCTGTTTGTCTGTCTGTCTTTATTTTTTTGTGTTCGCATCACGTGAGGAAGTACCTTAGTATCCTGATTTCAATACAAGATACTTTCTTCCGCAAAAAAATATTATTTGCAAAAGAAAGTAGAAAAAAGCAGTGAAAGTACGCCCATTTTTTACCGATTAAAAGGTATTGCATACTTTAAGGCATTTTTTATTTTTAAAAGCAGTATATTTGAAGCAATGTTTCGCAACAGATGGCGCTGTTTTAAAATAATGAGTAACTTATTCCCTGCTTTACAGTCATTTTTATAATTTTAAAATTTTATCCAGGGATAGGTACATTTATATAAAGTAAATACCTAAGAGCCTTATTTTTTTTGGTGAATTACTTTCGAAACAAAATCGAACAAAATATTGTCAGGACCCACACAACTTATGTGGGCACATCTAGTCGAGAATATAGTCCTATAAACTCTGTGTAAATTTCCAATGACTTCACATTACGTTTACCAAGATAATTCTTTATACTAAAAAAACACTTCACTCTCGCAACACTCTTTAATTTTAAGCAATTGTTATTATAACGGCCATAGCACCTTCTGTGCTATGGCACCTTCAGTGCTATGGCACCTTCTATGCTATGGCCGTATGTACTCGTATGTTTTTGTTATTGTTCACGATCTTCACCGATTATTTCTATCTGCGCCGGATTTTTGCGACACACCGATTTTAGGGCAGAACAAGAAAGCAAAGTTTTCTTTGAAATTGAGAATTATTCTCCAAGGCGCTAATCGATTGATAACCTCTGTGTTCTGGAAGGAAAAAAAATACATTATCCACACTTATATAAATTGGCTAAAAAAAACTCAATCTCTTAAATTGGGATTGAGCGACCGTCGTTCAAATCTGTAATATTAAACAAATAAATTTCTACTCACATTATATCAGACAGACCCAATGAAAAACAGACTGTAAAAAAGAAAAAAAATGAACAAAATTAATTTTATATTTCGACGGAAAAAAAGATTTTTTTTGACGGAAAAATAAAACTCTATTTTTAGGAGTTCCATTCGAACTTTTTTTTCCGTTGAAAAAGAACTCTTCTAAAAGAGCTCGTCAATACAAATCTGATAGTATTGATCTTCGTTGGCTTAAACATAAAAAGTTTTTGAGTTTAATTATTTAGGCTTATCACAGCCTTTATTAATAAACAAAACCTTATCCTATGGTGTTAGAAAATTGATTCCAGTTATCGAAAGCAGTAAAGAAAATCTTAAATCAGTTTTATAAAAAACGACAATCCGATGCCTTTAATACCCACTAACACCACTAACACCATTAGTATGAAGGAGACGTCAAAGCGTAAAGTTGTTAATGTAACACAAAATCTTATTTAAAATTGGGGTATTCAAACGGTCGTTCTAAAGTCATATGTCATAAAATAATAAAACGAAAAAATATGACTGCTGTGAGCGACCGTTGTAAGTTAGTGTGTTATTTTTAATTTATTTATTTTTAACCCTGCATAGAAAAGTTACGTCTATCAGACGTATTCCTATTAAATTTTGTACTCCATCTCTGTGGTTTGTAGTGAGAGAAAATTTATATGCTCAGTATTCTCAGTTGATCTCAGTAGCTTGCTAATGGTGGTTGTTTTCGTGCGGTAACTTGATTATATTTCTGAGAAATTACACAACATGCGTCTCGGAGACGTATCGTTATCTGCACCACTTGCATATAATGGCATAAAAGAAAGATTTTTTTATTCACAAAGCTTTTATTATATACAAATAGTTAAATGAATTAAAAAAAAATATTTTTTAATCCTTTTATTACAGTTTTTGAGTCCTTTGCGAAAGGCTGTGTATAAAATGTTAATTTTTGATCTCTATTGAATTTGTTGTTTTTTTGTTTCTATTATTATATTTATTTACCACATTTTTTTGTTATCAAAGAGAAAATTCAATTAATAAATGATATCAATAACTCCTATGCCAATATTTATTTTTTTTAAGTCCTTAAAAGGATGTTAGAAACAATACGTCTTTCAGACGTAACGTTATCTTTACCGTACGAAAAAATAACGTTATCTTTCTAGGGTTAATCATAATTTCTGCTTTTTGCCAATTTAAGACAAAACAATAAACATATGTAGAAAAGTCTTAATTTTTTAAGACTTTTTTACACACAAACCAACAACAATTTTTTTAAAACTGTTTTAAAATATTATGACATTATGACAATATGACTCGATAAGACACCGTTTGAATACCCCAAATATTTAAATAACAAATACTTTTCTATAATTTTTGGCCTGATAAAAGATATTTTAAAGGTTTGATATTTTGTTAAACTAATATCACTCAGAACCAGCATATTCTTTTAATAGATTATTTGAGAAAATTTGTCCTTCAAAAAGCCATTATATGATAATTCATGTGAACATAATTTTGCCTTTAAGGAAAATTTCTACATAAAAGTTGAGAAATCAGAAAAATGTATCATACCACAATACTCGTACATACAAATTTAATTCTTTAAAAATGTATAAATACACAGACATACTTGTACCAACATAAAAAAAATGTTTTATAGTGTCATTTAAGCTTAGTTCTTCTGTTATCAATAGTCCATGTAATTTTCTATTTTTGTGTATTCATCCAATTACTAATGTGTACATATCTGTGGCAACAAGAAATAAGTGCTTAAGTCGACTTAAGCAAAAATTAAGTTACTGGCACCTTTGAAATCTCCGTACTTCAAAGTACCCATGTGCAAATTTTCAATTATTTTGAACTATTTTTCAGGAAGTTATAGCAAAAAAACTTTCTACTAATATTTTTTCAATGCCGAATCGTATTTGGAAAAAAGCTTAAGAAACTACAAGGTATTTTTCAAAATCATAGAAACTCCTTTTACAACTTATTAATGGCAACGCCTGCGTACTTTTGGTAGATATAAAATATTTTTCAAAATCATACGTTTGACTCCCATAGGTAAACTTTAAAGATAAGTTATTTAAAAAAAAAAATTATTTTAAAGTTTAAAATTGCTCTCCTACAAAACTTAAAAATCAGACTTAAGCACTTTTTCCTTATTGCCACAGATATATCTGTGTATGTGTACGAATTGTGAAGGTTATTCTCGAATAAGTGCTTCACATATTTGGTCATCTTGTCTAGTGTTTAATAAACAAAATGAAATGTTAAGTTGAGTTAAGAAAACTGTCTAAAATTTTATCACAGCATCATACAGATATGTATAGATATTGTCTGGCACCGGTCACCGGTCACCGGTGTTAGAGCATCAACATCAACAGTAGAATCATCACTTTTATTGTGGTCTTGTTACTTTAAACTTAAAGTTGTATGTACATATGTTAACAATAATGCTCTTGTTATCCTTACTGAAAAAGGGTCATTCGTTTGGTTATTGTCTATAAATCGGTTTCCCTTACACATACACTTAAATTTCTTTTGCTCTTAGACTGTTTTAACTTTACAAGCAAAAGTGTGATTATGTGTGTGCATGTAATGGTTAAGGTGGTGCTGGTTAACAATTTTTTGCTTCTAACCATTTATTTCTATATCAAAGTTAACAATATTTTACGTTTTCTTTTACATTTTTATTATTTTTCTTTCCTTTTTTGAAATAACTTTGTCATAAACCCATGACCCTTTTAGATACTAATAACTTTATGTACTTTTGTGAGGCAGGTATTAAAAAGAATATTATAAATATTTAATGAAACAACTTTTACAGGTTTTACTCTAAGATTACTTAATTTTCTATTGCTAAGGTTATTAGCAATGATAAGAAAGATCGACTTATGGATCTTATGTGGAGAGAAATGACGAGAGGACCATTAACAAAAATGAGGTGGGACATGCTATCAAATCCTTAAAAGACAAAAAGCCAACAGCTCCAGATGACAGGGGAAATTAATCAATAATATAAGATATTCGCTTTAAGTTATGGGTAATGCTATGTATGTCAAATCAACAAGGCACTCAAAATGACTACTTTCGATTTTATGGAAACTTTTTTATTTATATTCCTTGAGTCCCGGAAACCAAATATAATTTTAACAAAATATTATCTCTTACAGTTTTTAAGCTCAATCAAGTTTTTGCATTAGACCTCGAGGATTAAATATATTCTGATCCCACCATGGTACCACTCTAAAATTTGTATAATGTAATCACTAAGCCACATTAAAAAATTTATAAAAAAAAATAAAAAACACCATCACAAAAATATAATAAAACTTTTTTAACTTCAAGAAAAAATTTGTTAAAAATTAGCCTTTTCATGATTGACATCAAATTAAAGCGTATGAAATCCCCTTTAAAATGAGGTATTACTCAACTCAATAGAGCTTACAGAACTAGAATTAGAATATTTTTAATCCTCGAGCGCATATGCAATTACCGATATTTTTGACCTGGAATTACCCCTATATGGATTAAAAATATAAAATACATGGTTATTAGCAGAAACAATTCCCCTCTCAACGCAACATTGAATATTGTAAATATAGAAATCCAACACGTACGGAAGTCTTAATAAATGACAAAGGATACCGATGAAAGGAAAACTTTAAGTACGTAGCTCGACAGACAATATATATCGTATACTGCATCGTATAGAGATTTTCAAAGCTTTTGCTTGAGATTTGTCGTTATAGGACACTGTTAAAATCAGGAAAGTAGAGTAAATCGCATACGTTTTTATTGAGTTTATACGATTTTTAGAAGTTTGGTTTGTTTTTTTGAGAGGTTAAAAAAAGAATTTTTTTGTGGTCGATATTTTGTCAAAAAAAGTGAAAAGGTTTTTGAGAGTGAGGGCCATCGCGATCCTAAACGATCTCTACTTTTATACTGTAGAAAAAACTTTTGCGCCATTGTTTTTGCGATTTTTTTTTTAAATTTCACCTTTTTTCTGTTTTTGCTCATCTTGCATAGATGTAGATACGAGTAAAAAACCTTTTTATTGGTCATAAAATGTTTTTGGCTTCTAAGTTGTTTAAATAAATTAATGGTTATTATTGTAAATAAAATTTTTTGCTACTAGTGTAAATTATTAATTATCTATACAAATAATAAAATTGTGAATTTCTGCCTATCTGTCTGTTTGTGTTCGGATCACGTAAAAACTACTTGATGAATTATAATAAAATTTCGTGGAGAGCTACCTTAGTATCGCGTTTCAAATATAGGATATTTTTTTTTCCCTTAAAAATATCTCATTACCAAGAAAGAGGAAGAACCAGTAGTAAAAGTAAACAATTTTACCGATTCAATATTATTACAAATTTGGCGGCAACTTTAATATTTGTCAGCGTGTAATTTAAAACACTATTTACAATACTATACAATAATTTCGGAATTTTATACAAATTTTAGATTTTTATATAAAACCTTTGTTTCTGAATAACTACCCAGGGATGGCTACCTTTATATAAAGTAATTACATTAACTATCTCTGCAGCACTATAAAATTAAGAGTCTTAAAGTGGATTACTTTCAAAGCAAAATAAGGACGCTGACAAAGTGCGGGCACAGCTACTTATAAATAAATTAATTATTCTCAGATAAATTTGTTATTTGTTATTTTAATAAACTACAAAAAAGACTTTTATAAATATTCTAATTTTCGACATAAAAGCTTTAAAATGAATAATTTTTGGAAATTAGTAAAAACAATTTTAAAAATTTATATGGACGCTTTGGGGGGTGTGATTGGAAGGATACTTCCCCTTGCTCATAAAAACTTTATTTTTATTGTATTTAGGGGTATGTAATCCATTTCTTTATATAATTACATTATTTTTGCAAATAATCCCTTATGTCACCGCCCACAAAAGGGGTGGGGCGAAAATAGCATTTTAGAATCTTCAGGGACCAAGTTCAGGTTTTTTGAAATTTTGCTGACTATAAAAGTTGCATTTGCTAAACAAAAGTATGGGAAAACTTAAAAAAAAATCAAATTTTTCAGAGGTAGGTTTAGTTCTTCTCAGAGGAACTTATTTCACCTTAGTTCGATTTTTCGTATTTTATAGCATCAACAGCCTATAGAGAGCTATAAGAGATTTATCTGGCAAGTTTCATTAATTTAGGAGCATTCAGTAAATTTTCAGTGCCAATATAAGCCAAAAAAAGTGTTGTCCTGCTAGATTGGCAAAATACCCCTATATCCAATGGCAAGAGATGACTTCTTTTAATAAAACAAATTATTAAGCCGTCACCGATCCCACGTTTGATCTAAAAACATAATGATAAATTTATTATTAGAAGTATATTGCAAAGAATTAAAGCTTTAACAAAACACCAACTCTTATGACTTCTAGAGTATTATTGGCTTTTCTAAAATTAGGAAAAAGTTTTCCTGAAGAAAATATCTTTTCCCCCCAACAAATTAAATTAAATTTTTATTATAAAATGTTATGGGTAATTAGCTTAATATTAAATAATTAATATTTAAATTTCCAAAATTTTATAAATAACTAATTAAATTTAATTTTTTGTACTTAATGCAAAAAAAATGTATGCATAAAAATGTCGATATATTTTTTTTTAAATTATAAGTTATATTATCTTAAAGCGGTACGCAATGAGTATACCTTACAAGAAACCAAGGACAGACTGTTTCTTCGCATTCTTTGAAGTCATGTATTATTCAGTTAAATATTTAAAACACAAATGCATACATTTCATTTCCTGCCTTCACTTTTTAGTCAGCCATATACGTTCCATGTAAATAAAGTTCATGTGTGTGTCTGTTTCATGAACATGTGTAAATATTAGGTATTATTATGTTTGTATAAGTATAAACTTTATGTCTACAATATTGATTTCAGTTTTATGTTTTTGTTGTTGTATAGCTTTTTTGTAGTTTTTATTTTTTATATTTCTTGTCACCGTTTACACTTCCATGTGTACAGTATGTGGGAGCTGTAAAAGGTATATACATGTAGATTCACATATACATATGTACATAGTATTTTATATAACGACATCAAATAACTTCGAATACACAGTGGGATGAAGTTAAGATATATAGGTCATAACAGGTGGTTCGATTGACATAAAACATCAACTCTGATTTAATTTGTTATTAGTCTTTGTCGATTTATGTTGTTTTGCCGATCTATGTCATTTTCATATAATGCTGGTTGAAATAAAAAAAATATATCAAAACCGTTTTCGCAATTTATTTTGGACATAATTACATAGTTCATGAACCACTTTCACAGAGGTAAAGCATATATATATATATAAAGCTATTATTTCAAGCATCTTATAAAATTAATCCCCATTTTAATCTCCAGTTATGGATTCGGTATGAAACTAAATTTTGTCACGGTTGGTTTGTGTGTGGGTGCCATTGTACTTTTTGTAATAATAATTCTTGCAAAAAAAAAACCGACTACAAAACAAAAATATATGTGCATCAATTCTAAACTAAAAATTTAAAAGGAAGTAATATCTAAGAAATAGTACTCAATTCAAATACTTCTATACTTGTTGCTCTAACTGACAAGTAATATACGTTCTGTACATTCAAATGTCTATCCATAACGACAAATTACGTGAGATATTAGGACACCCTTTATTTTTTTACAGTTATTATTACTGGCACAGTAATAAAAAGTAACGGTTCCAAAGATATGGCCATATAGCTTAAACAATATCACCTAGGGGACACCCTTTAATGTACAATTTTAAATTAAACACTTATTTTAAAGGACAGATTCTTTGTTAATTTCAAATGTCTGTCTAAAACGGTTCAAAAGTTTGGCCATATGCATCAATTTACATCAACTATTGAGACACCCTTTAAATTTTTAAATATTTATAAATGTTATTATACGGGACATAGAAGTGGAGATTGTGTCTAATTTTCAAGAGTTTGTCTATAACGGTTCAAAAGATAGGGCTAGATAGGTTAAATTATATCAATTATGGGGACACCCTTTAGTTTCCAAATTTAAATTATATATTTGATGTTATAAAGGACTTAGATATACAGGTTCTTTGTAAATTTGAACCGTCTCTCTGTTACCGTTTAAAAGTTTGGCAATATACATCAAATTACATCAATTATTGGGACACCCTTTAACTTGTAATTATAAATATTTAATTTCTGATTATAAATATTGGACATTCTGTCCAATTTTCAAGTGATTGTCTACATTGGTTCAAATGGTTCATATATTTAAATTGACGTCACATATGGGGACACCCTTTTTAAGTTTATTTTTTATTAATTTCTGTTATTGGCACCTATAGTGATATGCAGTTTTCTAAAATTTTAAATGGGTGCCCTTTACGGTTCATAATACACGTAAAAAACACGTATGTTGTATGGGGACACCCTTTAATTTTCAAAATTCTGAACTTATTTTAAAATGGGACCAATCTGTAAGCATTTCCTTTTGAATAAAGAAAAAATTTTTAAAATCGGTTCAGAAATGACTGAGTTCTGCGGGCACAAACATAAAAAAAAGCAACATTCAGACGAATTGATAACCTCCTTCTTTTTTTGAAGTCGGTTAAAAACACTTAATATCGAATTTGCAAAATAATAGTTTAAAAAATATCACACAATGATCTGTTTATATTTAAATATTTAAATTTAATTTAAAGTAATGTGAATTAAGAAAAAAGTCAGATAAAATATGTTCAGTACAATTTTTTCCCTGAAAAGTTAAATGTGAAAATTTCGTTTACCACCCCTGATGAAACAAAGAAAAGTGAAAAACTCACTATATACTTATATGAAGTTTTGTTTTTAGTTTTCTTTGATTTTTTTTAAAGACAATGATGATGAAAAACTATCATCTAAGCTCCTGCATGTACTTGTTATACATATGTATGTAGATATATGTATGTACGTTGGCATGTACATTTGCACTCTTCCTATTTGCATACATATTTCTGATTTGTTTCCTATATGTACATACATATGTATTTAATGCTTTTTTTGTTTTCGTTGTTAGATATTTGACATTCGATACCCTCACAATAACATTACGCAAAAAACACCTCTACACATTTTGCCACTAACATACTACCGTTTCACCCTCTTCTCAATTTCTATATTCAGGTTTTGATGTTTGTAATGAATTTATTAATATTGTGACGGAATTAAGCATTAACATTTTTATTGAAAAAAAAAGACATGTCACAAAGTCATGCAAAAAGGTTTTTTTTTTGTTTTTGCCAAGGGAAATGAATGTTGTGGCACTTTTTATTTCAGCATTTATTTCTTTTCAGCGTAAAAATATTTTGATTTTTAATTTAAATTCAACAATAATTTTCTTTATTACGAATTAATTGATATCAGTGTATGCCTGCATAGAATGAATGGTAATGTGATAGTCTTGCAGAGTGTTTGGTGGGAATTGAAACCACAACCCCCAAGTACACCAGCTTCTGGTCTACCACAGCAACCAATACCAATTTTAACAAATTCTATTTTTACAGTAGAAAGATGGAAAATGTCTCTATTGTCATAATAATACATGGCGTTAAAAATCTTGCATAAAGACTGGGCAACTAGGACTATCAACACTAAAACGGAATATACGCAGTGATAAGGCAATAAATAATCTGTGTTGGATGGGATCAACTTATGTTAGTTGCCAAAACCCGTAGGAATATCGTAATAGATCTGTACCGACCACAATGGATTCGTTTGAAGATATAATTGAATGAAAAACGGCCAGAATATGTGTCCCGTCTCTGAATTCACCACTATGAGGGCCAGGTTTTAAAATTAATCGAAATTTTGGAAATTAATCGAAGTTTGGAAATTTTATCCTAGCCGGCTTCTAGCTCAGATTTGGTCCTTTTGATTGCTATTTGTTTTATTCGATGTGGAATGTCTTAGCTGGAATTCGTTTCACTTCAAGGTATCAGAAATTGGTTTGTTTCGTTTCTGGGCTCAAAATACAAAAATTACCACAAAAAAAATTTAAAAAAAAATAGTAGCTTCCCATGGACAATGCTTTGAATTAAATACATTGTAGCTTTATCTGATGGAAACATTTATTTTTTATAAAGAAAACAATGATGGAAGTAGTGCCTTTAACCAATAGCTAACTGACTAAACTAAACAAGGGAGTAAGCGTAACGACGTCTAGCGCCTAGCTTTAAACAAACCTAAATAAAAGCGCAACGTTTTGTAATGAACAGTAATGTTAACATATATTCTTTAGTAAAATGTAATAAATTAAGGACAAATATAGAGATAAAATCGCTAGATAAAATGGCACCCA